>JANAVB010024399.1:210000-810000 GCA_029216955.1 Iris pallida | reverse complement strand
AGCTTCTGCCCAAAAATATTTAGGAAGATTATACTGATTCAGCATGACTCTAGCCATTTCGCTTAGAGTACGATTCTTCCGCTCCATAACACCATTCTGTTGGGGAGTTCTAGGACAAAAAAATTCGTGGTAATATCCACTATCATCACAAAACTTTTTGAAAACAGAATTTTCGAATTTGCCACCATGATCACTTCGGATACGAGTAATCATGAAGCCTTTTTCGTTTTGTACCTTTTTGTAAAATATCTGAAATTCAAAAATTGCATCACTTTTGTTTGATAAGAAATAAACCCAATTAAATCGAGAGAAATCATCAACAATAACAAAAGCGTAGAGCTTACCGCCAAGACTAGCGACTCTACTAGGACCAAATAAATCCATATGAATTAACTGCAAAGATCTCGAAGTACTTACAGCGTTGATGGATTTAAAAGTAGACCTATGTGCTTTGTTCTTTTCACAGTCAGCACATACCATATCTCTCTTGAATGGAATTTCAGGGAGTCCTCTTACCAACTTCTTTGTATTTAGACGTGAGATATATCCATGTTTGCATGTCCTAGTCTCATGTGCCATAGCCAGCTTTCATCTTGATTGGCTACTAGTCACCTTTCTGCATTATTAGTATTCTCCAAAAAGAAAACATAAATGTTGTCTTCTCTAATCCCTTTATATACGGGATCACCAGATGACATATCATATATGGTACATTTATCTTTCACAAAATTGATACCATAACCATTATCTGCCAAATGACTTATGCTCAATAGGTTATGTTTCAATTCAGTTACTAGACAAACATCCTTTATTATTGGATAAGGAGAAATACCTACAGTACCATTACCTATTATATCACCTCTCAAGTTATTTCCGAAGGAGATGTATCCTTCTTTCTTCATCGATAGCGTAGCAAATAAAGATGCATCACCAGTCATGTATCGCGAACATCCGCTATCGAGGATCCATTTACTTCTAGCATGAGAGGGTTGAGGGTCCACCTACAAGACAAGTAGATGAATCCTTTGGTACCCATTTTCTGTAGGGTCCACTCAGATTAGCTTTAGGTCTCCAGACTAAAGTATGGTTGTCAACAAGCTTTCTTGCAAGACAGTATTGTGATATGTGTCCGTGCGCACCACAATATGTGCAAGTCAGTTTAGTGGTAGAAACTGTGTTTGCAAGCTTGTTTTGTTTGGAGAACCTATAAGTGAAAGCATGATGATGTTCGTGTTTCTTCTGTGCTTTCTTGTGTTTAGTCCTTTTAGGTGTATGCTTAGCATTAGGACTAATCTTAGGCTGTGTCATAGGTATTGCCTGTTTGCCTAACTTGTTTTCTAACTTTTTAGAAATCGCAGTAGACTCTTCGTATCTAGCAGTCATATCTAGGAGTCTTTGTTCAGTTACTAAGTGCATCTTCTTCTCTATGTCATAAAGCTTTTGTACTTTGACATAGTCCCTTTCTTTCTTTTCAATATTGAGGATAGCCTCATGATAGTCTACCTTGAGTTTGGCTATCTCTTCCGTGTTACCGGTAGTAGATGTCTCTTTAATATCTTCAATCAGATTGGACAGTCTAGCTATCTCGGTTGTGTGTGCCTTAATCTCTTTCCGAGATTGCTTATACTTGTCGAGCACAATTTTGTGATCTTCAAGTAGTTCGCTAAAGGCATTCTCTAATTCATCGAAAGTGAAATCATCAAACAAAGGGTTAGATGATACCTTATCAAATGCCATGAGACAAATATTTGCATTGTCGCAGGGTCTGTCTTCTTCTTCTGTATCACTGGCATCGCTTTTATGCCAGATGCTTGTGTTGGCATACTTTCAACCAGATGTTGCTTTTCTGCTTAATTTTGATCTATCGTATGGACTGCTTTTCTTGGTGGTTGGACAGTCCTTCTTCATATGCCCTGACTTCTTGTTTCCAAAGCATATAGTTTCATCTTCGTTGCTTTCTTGGACATCTTTCTTCTTTCTGCTTGTGAACTTTAGATATTTCTTGAAGTTCTTTACAAGTAGGGCTCGTTCATCACCACTTGACGATTTTTCATCGAAATCGTTGTATGTTGATTTTCTTGCTTGAGCTTTGAAGGCAATATATTTCTCCTTTGGTGTTGCTTCTTCAAAATCTTGCAAGTCGAGTTCATGGGTCATGAGTTTGCCCATCAGCGTTTCCAGAATCATAGTGGTGAGATCATTTCCTTCAATGATTGCTGTGACTTTTGGATTCCAGTTCTTTGTTAGAGCCCGCAGCACTTTTCTGATCTTCTCGTGATTGTTGTAATCCTGACCAAGAGATTGTAAAGGATTAGTTATATCAAGGAAACGAGTAAACATCTGTGTAATTGACTCACCGGGTTTCATTTTAAAAGATTCATACTCCTGTGTCAGTCTACTAATTTTGGATTCCTTCACTTGGGAAGTCCCTTCATGGGTTACCTCAAGGAGTTTCCAAATTTCGTGAGACGTCTTACAGGTTGAAACTCTGTTGAACTCGGTTTTGTCAATTGCACAGAATAGTGCATTGATGGCACGAGCATCTAGGCTAGCTTTAGCCTTTTCAGCTTCAGTATACTTATCATGGGTCTTTTCCACCAGCTGGCCTTCAACCACTGTTGGTGCTGGTTTCTTATAACCATCAATGACTATTGACCAAAGATCAAAGTCGAGAGACTTAAGAAAGAAAGTCATTCGTGTTTTCGAGTAGGTATAATTTGTTCCATCAAATAGGGGAGGTCTATTTGTGGATTGCCCTTCACCGTTGAATATAGATTTCACGGCTGCCATATATATATATACTCTCTAAGGTATGTTACATAAGAATATAACCTGCTCTGATACCAATTGTAGGACCGTTGAGCACCTCTAGAGGGGGGGTGAATAGAGTGTGTATGTGCAACAGAAAATAATCACCAATTAAAAATTAAACTATGGCAGAGATATAAGAGACAGTAAATAAAGATAGAGAATTCAAACTCAGTGACACAGCGATATATACTGGTATCCCTCTGAGAGGACTAATCTAGTCTCGAGTACTCTTGCTCGATGTTAATCTACTATGGCACAAGCTTTAACTGAGAGCTTGTAGTCTCTTACAACACCGTGCTTGGTGACGAGCGCACGACCAGCTCCACAACACACACCGTGCTTGGTGACGAGCGCACGACCAGCTCCACAACAAGAAAAGTTGTTGAACTTGGAACGACCTCTTTACAACTCTTGAAACACCAAAAGCTTCTAAATCAACTCTGATAGTACTGGCTTTTGGCTAAGAGATGTATAGGTATGATTTGAAAATCTTAGATCGTTTGAAAACACTTGAGTAGTAGAGAAGAGAGAATGAAGAATGAATGAATGATTTGAAATAAAAAGTTCTTCTCTATTTATAGGTGTTTTCTCGAACCGAACTCGGTCGGGCAGAGTTCGGATGCAAATATCTCGCAAAGAGACGTTGCTCGCTAATTTGGAGTCAACAGAAGTTTGAATCATTTTTGACCGAACTCGGTCAGAGTTCGGACCGAACTCGGGCCGAACTCGGTTGCAAGTTCTGTCAGGAGATATTTGAAAATCATTTGTAAAAACAGTTTTCAAAATATGTTTTTGGTTATTTGTAAAATTATTTGTAAAGGCTATTTTCAAAATATGTTTTTGAAATGTTTTGTAAATGAAATACGAATGGTAAATAGGTAGGCTTTTGGAATGTGGACAGTTTTAACCCTAAGCCAGTATTACCAAAACTGATTTTACAAAATAAATCCTAGACTCAATAAAATATAAAATACAGAATAAAATGAGAAATGAGTCTTCTGAAGATTTGATGATGTTGACGCTTTGTTTGATGCAGTACATCGTCCGTTGAATTTGATTTCATGTATCCTGAAATGATTAGCAACATTTTCTATATTTTGTGTATTGACTTAAGTGTATATTGATTATCGAAATCGGGTGTGACCATGGAATGGGCCAACACCTGTGACAACTAGTGAAGTATTAGAGCCTAATTGTCAAACTAATGAAAGACAGTATCAGAGCATAATTAGAGCATAATTATCAATAGTACTTAGAGAGCCCTACACAAGTGAAGTATCAGAGCATAATTAGTGAAGTATCAGAGCATAATATCTACAGTATAGCTCCAATTTGATGCTAATATATGAAGTATCAGAGCATAAATTAGTGAAATTAGTGATCCAAAGCTTGATATCAGTATACCTCTTTCGATTTTCTCTTCCTGTCATTAACAGAATTGCTAATTTTAGGCATTGAGATGTCTGCACACGAGTAAAAATATATTGCATAAGTAAAGAGAAGAAGTTAGAAAATAAGTGAATACTAATCTAAACATATTGCATAAGTAAAGAGAAGAAGTTAGAAAACAAATGAACACTAATCTAAACATGTTGCATAAGAGGAAGTTAGAAAACAAATAAACACTAATCTAAACAGTGGCTTCATTAATAAAACAAATGAACATAATAGAAGAAGTTACTAATCAACCCGATCTGAACAGTAGCTTCATTAGAAAATAGAAATTTGTTACAGAATCACAGATACAAGTTTACTAATCAACCCAATCTCTTTCACAACCCACTCTTTTATAAAACATATTATCATCATCCCCAACATCTAGCAATCCCTCATTCAACGATGCATTAGTAAAGGAATTATGTTCCATCAAATTATCTACGTCTTCAGAATCTTCTTTGTGTAGGTAATCTTTTGGACTAGTAGACAAAACAACAGACCATTGAGGATCTAGTTGGTCTTTTACATAAAATACTTGTTTGGTCTGTGAAGCTAGAATACAATTATCTGATTTGTACCCAACTCGATTAAGGTTCACCAATGTGAAACTGAATTCATCAACCTTAACAACGTTACTCTTGACCCAATCACACTTAAATATTGGAATGTTAAAGGTATGATAATCGAGCTCCCATATTTCTTTGATAACTCCATAGAAACACATGTCCCCTACTATAGGATTCTTATCTTTCGAACTTACAATCTGTATTGTTGTAGCTACAAGACTAACTCAACTATTTTGGCTAACTCGAGCATTGTCACGATCCTTCGTGTGGTAGCCGCAACCATTAATAACATATCCAGAACTTTTAAGTACATGGTGGCTAGTCCCTTGTGCTAGCCACTTGACAGTTTGTGAGATGTCTTCTTTCACATCTAATGCACCATCAACCTGTACAAATTCAACATTGTTAATACTCTTTAACTTATGAATAAGAAAGAGGAAAAGTATATTAATTTTGTTTTAACAACTACCTTATGTTGCAACAAATAGATAAATTTTTGATTGCGTTTGTCCTGCAACCACTTTCTATTTTTAGACTTTTGGGGATATTGTAAGTGTAACCACTCCATATGCTCGCTGTCAAGTCATTATGAGAACTTATTATACAATATAACAATTTTAATACAATGAATTAGAAAATCATAAAATTTATGATAAAAAAGCTTAATCAATATAAGGTTTGTTGACCCAAATCAAAGTCAACCAAATATTAACGAATTGACAATATGATAATTGTCATAATTCAATATGACACATCAAGGCAGAACTCAATGCAAGACGGAAGTCGTCTCTCTCCTGTAGCATACTCATTTTTAGAGTCTGTACTATTTTACATTTATTGAGTCTAGCAAAGTGTAAACTGAGTAGCATTGGGTATTCTTGGCTTAAACCCTATCCCCAAACAAACCCAAAGCTCCACCAAAGCGAGACTTAGCCCACAATGGCCCAACGAACTTTCTGTCAGCATGGAGACAGAGTTCGGGCCGAACTCTGTATCCACACAGAGTTCGGGCCGAACTCTATCCCCTGAATTTCAGGACCCTAATTTTTAGGGTTTGCTGTATGCTAGATGTCCAACGGCCAAAAATTTGAATTCTTGACACAGAATTCTGGCCGAATTCTGCCTATCCCTACTAGTATAAATAGGGCTTGAATTCTCTCATTTTCATTCATCCAATTATCTCTTCTTCTCTTCTCTATAAGCCTCATAAAAGCCTTAACCTTTCCATATACTAGCCACAAGCTTCCTAAGCCTAAAAGTGCTCAGTGCTATTCAGTTAGAAGTTTGTGCAAGAGTCAAGAAAGTCGCTTGAAAAATTTCAAGTATCGCCACATCGATCTTTGTAAGAAATTGACGTGCTCTTCTAAAGAAAAGGCTCGGGGTGTAACTTCCTTTTCACAAATAGTGGATTTAATCCTGAGCTAGAGTTCTCAGGCCTGGACTAGTCCTCCACGAGGGAAACCAGGTTAAAAATGACTGTGTTTGCGTATGCTCTCTTGATCTTTTTATTTTCGTATTTACTACTATGATTATTTACTGTTGGTGAAAAGAGTTATTTTTTATTTGGTCCTTATTGTTATAAACTCTATTCACCCCCTCTAGAGTTGCCTATCTGTTCTTTAATTGGTATCAGAGCCATGTTCTCTTAACAAGGACTAACGTCCTAGAGCTGATCCATGGCAACCACACAACCTATGTTTTCCAACCATGGAGAGGGACAATCCACTCATAGGCCACCCCTATTTGATGGAACCAACTACACTTATTGGAAACCTAGGATGAGTTTCTATCTCAAGTCTCTAGACTTTGACCTGTGGACCATTGTCACCGATGGTTACAAAAAGCCTGCCAGAATAGTTGTCGAGGAATATCTCATCAAAAAATCCAACGATAAATATTCTGACAAGGAAAAGAAATAAGCGCGTCTAGATGCTAGATCTATTAATGCTCTTTTCTGTGCAATAGACAGGAATGAATTTAATAGGGTCTCAACATGCACCACCTCGCACGAAGTATGAAAGCTTCTGGAAGTGACGCATGAAGGAACCACTCAAGTCAAGGAATCTAAGATCAGTCGTCTGACTCAAGAATACGAGGCATTCAAGATGAAACCGAATGAGACGATCACTCAAATGTTCACAAGGTTCCTTGACATCATCAATCCTCTGTCATCTCTTGGCAAACAATACTCCAATCATGAGAAGATCCACAAGTTATTTAGGGGGCTACCGAAGATTTGGAACCCTAAGGTAACAACAATTATAGAATGCAATGATCTCACTAAAATGTCTATGGAAACTTTGATGGAAAAGTTGATAACGCACGAGCTCGACCTCAAAGACTTCGACGAACCAGCTCCAAAGGCAAAAGAGATTGCCCTAAAAGCTCATCGTTGAAGGGCTGATCCTGAAGAGACTGACGACGAAAATTCAGAAGGTGATGATCAAGCTCTTCTAGTCCATAACTTCAAGAAGTTCCTTCGTTTCAATCGAAAGAAGAAGGAACAATAAGAAGACGACGAGGAAGAACTAACTTGCTACAGTCGCAAAAAGACTAGACATGTTCGAAAGGACTGTCCCTTTGCAAAGAAAGGTAATAGATATGAGAAGCCCTACAAGAAGCCCTCTTCGCGAAAGTACGCCAACACTAGTATTTGGCACAAAAGTGAAGCCAGTGATTCTGAGGAAGAAGATGACTCTCTTCGAGTCACTGCTAATGTCTGCCTAATGGCAACATCCGAGAAGGTACCTAACGAAACTCTTGATGACTTTACATTTGATAAACTTGGCGATGCCTTTAATGACTTACTAAATGATCACAAGAAAGTCATTAGTAAATATAAGCATGCCAAGGAGAAAATCAAAAGGCTATGAAATGGAGATTCAAAATCTTTCTTCTTTACTTGATAATGTTAGAGACACTCCACCAACGGAAGTCACTGATGAGGTATCCAAGCTTAAATTAAGCTTACATGATGCCGAAACACTTATTGAGAAGCAAACACGTGAGATCTCAGCACTCAACAAAGAGCTTGTTGAAGAAAAAACAAACACAAGACCTCTATTGCTAAGTTTGATGGTCTGAATGCAAAGTGCAATGAACTGAATACTGTCTCTAGGAAATTAGAGATCAGATTGGGGAAACAGGTTGCTCAACCTCAAGCCCAATGACACAGTCACAAAACACACACAAAACACTAGACCACTCATAATAGTAAAATACGTCATCCACATGCAGCACGTAACCATACTTATATGTACATGTACTCCCATATAGCACGTAAACCACATACATGTAGATATCACTCTCAATCTACTCATAACTATTATCCTGCTACTGCACATAGACATAACTATTATCCTGCTGCTACATATAGTCACTATCCTGCTGTTTCACATAACTATCACCATACTGCATATAGACATCACTATCAACCTGCTCCTAACACAAATATGCATGCTACTTGCATATACTATGGATTACATGGTCATATTTCACCACAGTATAGAATTAGAAAATTAGTAGATATTAATCTATATGCATGGGTACCGAAAACTAACATTTCAGGACCCACAAGAACTTGGGTACCAAAGGTCACATCTACTCGTGATGTAGGTGGACCTTCCTTCTTCAACCAAAAGCAAGTGGATTCTCGATAGTGGATGCTCGCGACATATGACGGGAGACGTAAATTTTTTTGCATCACTATCGTTGAAGAAGGAAGGATATATATCCTTCGGTAACAATTTAAAGGGCTATATCATAGGTAATGGTACTATTGGTTATCCTCATTTTCTGTAATAAAGGATGTCTGCTTAGTGACCGAGTTAAAGCATAACTTGCTCAGCATAAGTCATCTTGCTGATCATGGATATGATGTTAACTTTGGAAAGAATAAATATTACATTTATGATAGGTCAACGGGAGACATTGCTTTTAAAGGGATAAGAGAAGACAACATTTATATTTTTTATCTATCTAAAAATACTAACAGTGCAGGAAGATGCCTCTACGCCCACAAGGATGAAATACTTTTATGGCACAGCGTCTTGGTTATGCCAATATGGAGACTATATCCGGGATTTGACAAAGAAGCTAGTAAGAGGTCTGCCCGACATCACATTCAAGAAGGATACAGTATGTGCCGAATGTGAACTGAATAAGGAAACCAAATCATCTTTTAAATCCATAAACACTGTAAGTACTACTAGACCCTTGCAATTACTGCACATAGACTTATTTGGTCCCAGTAGAGTAGCCAGTCTTGGTGGAAAACTCTATACTTTTGTTATTGTAGATGATTTTTCAAGATTTACTTGGGTTTTCTTCCTTACAAACAAAAGCGATACTATTTCTGTTTTTAAAGTCTTTGCCAAAAAAGGTTCAAAATGAAAAAGACTTCATAATTACTTGAATCCGAAGTGATCATGGAGGTAAATTCAAAAAATTTGATTTTCAAAATTTTTGTGAAACAAATGGTTTTGATCATGAGTTTTCTTGTCCTAGAACTCCTCAACAAAATGGTGTTGTGGAGCGGAAGAATAGGACTCTTAGAGATATGGCTAGTCATGTTGAATAAATTTTCACTTCCAAAATATTTTTTGGCAGAAGCTGTCTATACAGCTTGCCATGTTTTAAATAGGGTGCTTATTCGACCTATTTCGAAGAAAATACCCTATAAGCTTTGGTTTGGTAGGACTCCTAATGTCTCTTATTTTAGAGTGTTCGGTTGTCGCTGTTTTATCCTAAATACCAAAGACAACTTAGGCAAGTTTGATGCCAAAGCTGACGATGGTATTTTTCTTGGCTATGCTGCCAAGAGTAAGGGATATAAAGTGTTCAACAAACACTCAATGATTGTAGAAGAATCTACTAATGTGTCTTTTGATGAGGAAAATAGTACAGCGGCTATCTCCGACGATGATGTTGAACCATCAACTCCCACACCGATGAATACCACCACTAAAACCAACGCTCTAGAGGGTTTACCGAAGAAGTTCGAGTTCAAGCCGTCACACCCAAAAAACTTGGTAATAGGTGAGGTATCACACGGAGTAAGTACTCGATCATCTTTAAGAAATTCTACTGCTAGCACTGCTTTCATTTCGTAAATTGAGCCTAAAAATATTTTAGAAGTTTTTAATGATGAATTTTGGATTTTCGCTATGCAAGAAGAACTTAACCAATTTGAAAGAAGCCAGGTCTGGGAACTTGTTCCTAAACCAGCTAACCATTCGAGTATGGTACTAAATGGGTTTTTTGTAACAAAGTAAATGAAGATGGTTCAGTCACTCGCAATAAAGCTCGTCTAGTAGCTCATGGATATAACCAAGAGGAAGGTATCGACTACGATGAGAGCTATGCTCCGGTTGCAAGACTTGAATCCATTCGGATGTTTTGTGCCTTTGCAAACTTTCATAATTTTAAACTTTTTCAAATGGATGTCAAAAGTGCTTTTCTGAATGGTTTTATTAAGGAGAAAGTTTTTGTAAAACAACCCCCTGGTTTTGAAAATCACAAATTTCTCGACCACATTTTTAAGCTTAAGAAAGCGCTCTATGGCCTCAAACAAGCCCCCAGAGGTTGGTATAAACGCATAAGCAATTTCTTACTAGATAAAGGTTTTTCAAAAGAGAAAATTGACACTACATATTTTATCAAAACTTTTCAAGACACTATTCTTTTAGTTCAAATTTATGTTGATGATATCATATTTGGGTCTACTAATAAAAGTCTATGCCAAGATTTTGCTAAGTGTATGAAGAACGAATTTGAGAGGAGCATGATAGGGGAGCTCAATTACTTCCTCGGACTGCAAGTCAAACAAATTTCGCAAGGAACATTCATCAGCCAGTCAAAATACACAAAGGATATGCTGAAGAAGTTTGATCTTGACAACGTCAAACCAATCAGCACTCCCAAGGCTACTTCGACCAAGTTTGAACCTGATGAAAGCGGCAAACCTGTTGACCAACGTAAGTATCGAGGTATGATTGGTAGTCTACTTTACCTAACTACTAGTCGTCCTGATATCATGTTTAGTGTTTGTCTGTGTGTTCGCTATCAAACTAGTCCTAAGGAATCACACATGTCCGCCGTTAAGCATATCTTTGGATACCTTTAGGGGACTGTTACAGTGGGCTTATGGTATCCCAAATCTACATCCTTTGACCTTATTGGTTATTCGGATGCTGATTTTACGGGATGCAAAGTCGACCGTAAGAGTACGAATGACACGTGTCATTTATTAGGCAAGGCTCTAGTCTCATGGTTTAGCAAGAAACAGAATTCTGTTGCACTATCCACAACATAAGCTGAATACATCGCAGCTGGTTGTTGTTGTGCACAAATTCTGTGTATGAAGCAAACCCTTGCAGACTACAACCTATCTTTTATACACATTCCTATATTCTGTAATAATACTAGTGCTATCAACCTTACTAAGAACCTATATGTCACTCACGCACGAAATATATTAAAATTCGTCACCATTTTCTGTGTGATCATCAACAACACGGCACTATAAATTTAGAATTTATTGACACTGATCATCAGCTGGCAGATTTCTTTACAAAACCACTATCCGAAGAGCAATTCAACTTTCTTTGTCATGAATTAGGAATTTTGGATGAAACGGTTATTCATTAAATTGCTTGCGTAAATATCGATTATGTCATGAATCTTTATGGTGACTTTGCTATGGGTACAAGCCGAAAGGGTCCTTCTGACAACAAGGCGTAAAAGCCTAAGCGACACGATGCACAAGTCTTTGGACTACCGCTAGCTGGGATCCGGCCCCTACAGCTACCCCATGGCAGTTTCATCATAATGATCGTTGTCATAAATCCTTGTTTATTATATGGTTCAATTTCATTTGTAGCTTAGTTAATTCAAAATTTTCTTAATTCATTTCCATTTATTACTTTCGTGGTTTCTTTCACAATCACACTTTTGATTTTCATCAAACTTTTGCATATTTTTCCATCTTTTATACTCCATCTATTTTTTCCAACACTTGGTCAATTTTTTCCCTGTTTTGAGTTCTGGGTTTAGCACCTAGAACTCGGGCCGAACTCTACCTCACACAGAGTTCGGGCCAAGTTCGGTCTTCTGTTTCTAGAACCCCCGACTGTTCTTAGCCATCCATCTATTTTGATCCTACGGTCCAGGATCAACCCGACCATAAGACCCTACATTCATATTTTCGAGAATTCCTTCTCTCTTTTCTCCATTTCCACCTCTAAACCCTCTCCAACTTCATCCTCTCCAAACCCTAACCCTAGAATTTTCAATCTAGTGTGGTTTTCTTCCCCAAACTCAAGGAGTATAGCATTTGCATCCTTCTCTTCCATATTCTACTACTCTCTTGAGTTATAACTTTCTCTTTTTCTCCATCTCAAATTTCAAATTCTTATCATTATCAATGGCACCTAGGTTATTCAATAGAAGAAAGAGGGCTAGAACCGAGGGTGCTTCCTCATCTAACCCTCCTCCTCAAGATGTTCAACCCATTCATCTACTTTTTAATCCACCACCACCTAATGACCCCAACACATTCAATGATCGAATTTTTGTTTCATTGGAAGCTTCCAATGAATGGTTCAATGAATTACGTTCAAGGAGTGTGTATGTGGGTCATCCCATCAATTTTATAATATTTTCTAGATATGATTCTTTGTTTCATGATCTTTGTCTCGATGAAATAGTTTCTATTTCTTCACTTATATACTTGAATGCTATCCAAATATTTTACTGTAATCTCACATTTGACGACACACGAATCTATTCTCGTGTTGCCGGAATTGACATCTCTTTTGATGATTTTGAACTTGCGGAATATCTCGAGATTCCGGAACCCAAATCTTAGGAAAAACTTGTCGATGCACGCAAGTTTCAATTTCCCGATGGGTCGTCCCTTAAGAGTTTCAAGGATGATCTGTGTACTCCAAACACTCGTCCACGCAAGTTACTTGCTAAATTTCTAAACCTATATTTCTATGAACTTCATCGTATCGTCTTCTCCACGATCTTGCCCAAAGCAGAATCGACTGATAAAGTTTCTTATTTTGAGATCTCTGCACTCTATCATCTCCACTTCCATGTCCCGTTCAACCTTTCGCACACTATAATGGATTGGATAATTAGTACATGGAAGAGACCTCGATCATTGGTCTATGCACTCTATTTGCCAATGGTCTTTCGTACGTTCCATGTTCCTCTTGATGAGTGCTAGTTCCTTCCAGCCCCTGCCTATCTGTCTAAGGCAAGGCGGCTTCTAGCAGCTGTCGAGTCTCCTGCTGAGTCCGAGCATTCCGGGTCTGATGCTCGGCTGATGCACCTGCTCTTGGGCAACCTGCGCCCGAGCCACCTGCTACTCTCGAGTCTATCTAGACCATACTGCACGATCGGTTCATATTGGAGGACGACCGCTGGACCCAGCTTGATTATCGTACCACTTTGCAGATGAGTGCCATCAGTAACTCATTGCATGACATCTGGTACTCTATGTCTCGGCATCCCACTATGCCCCTTCCTATGGAGCGGGATCCATCTCGTACCGGTTACCGTATCGTCGACCCCTGTGTCATGCGATAACTGGATCCGGATGCAGCTTTTGTGGATCTTCGTCGTTCTGATACTAATCCATCTGATGCTGCTGGACCATCTCGTGCTCCATGATGGATGTGGTTCTGTACCTGCTGCTACTACTGATGATCTTATTTAGTTTTATGCATTATGGACTTATGCTTATGTAGTTTCATTTTCTTGTATGAGTACATTTTCAGTTTCTTTGGATCTTTAGATTTTATCTGCAGTTATCATATTATTATTATTTTGTGCTTGCCAGTTATTTATTTATACAGTCTTCTGTCTGTCTATGTTTGATATTCACCTTTGCTATTCATATTTGATAAATACCAAAAGGGGGAGATCTATTTGATATTCCTATTTCTATTATATTGTGTGAATATCTATGTTTTGGAGAAAATAATGTATATCCGGATAAGGCACATAGGTTTACAAAGAAGCTATGTTTATTAGGGAGTTACTATTAAGGGGGAGCTACTGCATTCTATGCTTGTCTACCCCTTTCATCTTGTGTCCAGGTATGAACATTGAATATACAAATATCATTTTTGTCAATTATCAATATGGGGGAGATTGTTGACCCAAATCACAGTCAACCAAATATTGACGAATTGACAATATGATACTTGTCATAATTCAATATGACACATCAAGACAGAACTCAGTGCAAGACAGATGTCGTCTCTCTCCTGCAGCATACTCGTTTTCAGAGTCTGTACTATTTTACATTTATTGAGTCTAGCAAAATATAAACTGAGTAGTACTGGATATTCTTGGCTTAGACCTTATCCCCAAACAAACCCAAAGCTCTACCAAAGCCAAACTTAGCCCACAATAGCCCAACTGAACTTTCTGTCAGCATGGAGACAGAGTTCGGGCCGAACTCTACCTCTACACAGAGTTCAGGCTGAACTCTGTCCCCTGAATTTCAGGACCCTAATTTTTAGGGTTTGTTGTATGCTAGTTGTCCAAAGGACAACAAATTAAATTTTTGACACAAAATTTTGGCCGAATTCTGCCTATCCCTACTAGTATAAATCGGCCTTGAATTCTCTCATTTTCATTCATCCAATTATCTCTTCTTCTCTTCTCTATAAGCCTCATACAAGCCTTAACCTTTCCATCTACTAGCCAAAAGCTTCCTAAGCCTAAAAGTGCTTAGTGCTATTCAGTTAGAAGTTTGTGCAAGAGTCAAGAAAGTCGCTTGGAAAATTCCAAGCATCGCCACAACGATCTTTGTAAGAAGGTGACGTGCTCTTCTGAAGAAAAGGCACGGGGTGTAACTACTATTTCACAAATAGTGAATTTAATCCTGAGCTAGAGTTTTCAGGCCTAGACTAGTCCTCCACGAGGAAAACCAGGTTAAAAATGACCGTGTTTGCGTATGCTCTCTTGATCTTTTTATTTCCGTATTCACTACTCTGATATTTACTGTTGGTGAAAAAGTTATTTTTTATTTTGTTATTATTGTCATAAACTCTATTCACCCCCCTCTAGAGTTGCCTATCTGTTCTTCAAGGTTTAATTTAATCTGTTTTCTCCAAAACATATAAATGAGCTTTTTGCCATTCTTCACGATCAATTGCTACGAGACGACCTCCAGGAAATGGTTTTTCATCTTAAATGTTGCCCTTCCTTGCAAGGGGATTTCCTATTGCCTCCAAGTGTGATAGATAGTCGCTACTATTGCTTCTTCTATAATGTGACATTCTGTAATGCATCATTCGGGATGGTTATGATTACGCACATAACCCTTTAAAGGTTTTATGCACCTTTCAAAAGAATACATCCACGTCAAGAAAATGGGTCCACAAATCTTGACTTGTTCAACAAGATGTAGAGGTAAATGGACCATAATGTCGAACAAAGACGGTAGAAAGTACTTCTCCAGCATGCATAATGTGACCACAAGATCATTTTCAATATCATTAGTATATTCACATCCAACACTTTCTTACATATTGCATTGAAGAAGAAGCGAAACTGAGTAATAACAACTATAATCGGCTTACACAGAACTGAACGGATTGCCACAGGTATTAGTTGTTGCATTAGTGTATGACAATCATGAGATCTGAGACCATAAAGCTTCAAATCTTGCATTGAGACAAGATTTCTGATATTAGAAGAGTAACCTTCAGGAACCTTTACGTCGAATGTTTGATAAAATATCTTCTTCTCATCCTTTGTTAATGTATAACAAGCTCGCGACAAATAAGTACTTTTTTCCAAAATCAGATTGTAGTTCGGTCCTTAGCCCCTCCTCCACAAGATCAAGACAAGCATTGACTCCATCATTTGTCTTTCCGGGAATGTTAAGCAATATACCATATATGCTCTCACAAACATTTTTCTCGATGTGCATAACATCGAGTGTGTGGCGAACATGCAAGTGTTCCTAATAGTCAAGTGTGAAGAAGATTGACTTCTTCTTCAACCATCTTCTTTCACTAGACTTTGATGCTTTGCACTTATCATATTTTTTATCCCAGGAGTTCGAAATTTGGCTAGCCTTTTCTATTATCTCATTTCCGCTCAATAGTATTGGAGGACCACGAAATTCCTGCCGGCCATTGAAAACTTTTTTTGGCAATGATACAGACGATGGCGTAGGAGAAAACTCTTTGTACCGGTACACACATTTTTACCACTATGTTTGAGTCTAGGCACATAAGTATCTTTCTCGCATATGGGCCAAGCATAATATCCCTTAGTAGTACAACCAGATAGATTTCCATATGTAGAAAAAACATTGATGGTCCACAACAATACAGCCTTTAAAGTAAAGAACTCTTTATTTTGTGCATCATAAGCTTCAACTCCCTCTTCCCATAAGAGTTTCAATTCTTCAACTAATGGTGCTAAATAAACATTAATATCGTTGCTTGGTTAGTGCGGACCTGATATCAATAGCGACAACATCATGAATTTCCTTTTCATGCACAACCACGACGGTAGATTATAGGTCATCAATATAACTGGCCAACAGCTGTACCTACTACTAAGGGACCTATGTGGATTTATGCTATCAACTGAAAGCGCCAGTCGAAGATTTCCAATTTCTTTCCCAAAATATGGCTACTTATGGACAACTAACTGCCATAATGAGGCGTCTACAGGGTGACGAAGTTTGTCGTCAACTACTCTTTCTGAAGCATGCCAAGTTAAGTCCCTTGCTATATGTGAGAATTGAAACATCCTTTTAAATCGGGGAATGGAAGGAAAATACCATAGAACTTTGGAAGGTATTTTTTTTAGTCAAAATTTGATGAGAACCATCCTTTGTCTTCTTCCATTTTGACGTTCCACAAGTGGGACATTCAGATAAATCACTATATTCTTTTCTATAAAGTACGCAATAATTAGAGCATAGGTGAATACTCATATTCTAAACCAGAGTAGTCATTGTCTTCTTAGAATCATACATTGATGAAGGTATTTTATTTTGTGCTGGTAACATATCATGAAGTATTTTCAACAACTCAGAAAAGCTACTGTCAGACCACCCGTATCTTCCTTTAATGTTATACAATCTCATTAAGCCTGATAGCTTTGTATACTTAGAACAACCAGGATAAAGAGGCTTTTCGGCATCTTCAAGTAGAGATTTAAATGCCTTTGGGTCACCGGAAACATGTTCATATGCCGCATTAACCATTTCTACAGCATCTGTACCATCTTCAAAGGAGCCACCATCTTGAAAGGAGCCAAACCCATTATAGTTAGGTGTTTGTTCATCACTTGCTGCAATGCTTGTCGATCCTTTGCTAAGGTGTTCCTCACCATGCCAAACCTATACTGTATAACTTCGATCGATACCCCTACTAAACAAGTGTTTCTTACGTCCCCTAGCTTTTGGAATATCAAATTTCCACAATTTTTGCATGGGCATCGAATAGAAATAGGATTATCCAAATAAAGCTTTGCAAACTTAAGAAACTCTTCTACTCCTCCCTCATATTTGCGACACATTCTATCCTTCGACATGCATGACTTAGACATGGTTGTAATCCCCACCTCAATCAAAGTAGATTATATAACCGAGTTATAAATCTACCTGAGCAGCAGCTGTAGATGATTGTAATCCCGACCTCATGCTGGATGCTCCTTCCTTCCCTACAATAAGAATGAGGTAGCAGATCATTAGTATATTAGTCTAGTATACTGCAGCAGATCAGTTTCAGTTCTTTGTTAACAAACAAAAATCCTATGACACGATATAGTTGACCCACAAAAAGTCCTACTGATTCACAAATCCTAGGACACGACACAATTCTGTGAAAAATCAAAAATCCTAGGACACAACACATTTCTGTGAATAAACAAAAACACACATCATATGGAAAAATTGACCCAAAAAATCCTATTGATTCATAAATCGTAGGACACGATACAGTCTTATGAATAAACAAAAATCTAGGACACGACATATTTTTGTGAATAAACAAAAATCTACATCATACGGCAAATTGACCCAAAAAATCCTATTGATTCGTAAATCCTAGGACACGACACAGTCCTATGAATAAACAAAAACCCTAAGACACGACACATTTCTGTGAATAAACAAAAGCCCACATCATGGCAAAATTGACCTAAAAAATCCTATTGATTCACAACTAGGACATGACACAGTAGCCAGACACAAAAAAACCCTACTCTCAATAAAATCCACAAAAAACTATATTGTCAAAAAACTCTATTGTCAAAAAAATTCATAAATAAATCCTAACTTCAATTAGCACTACCATAAAATCAAATTGCAGAGAGAAAATATGGAATAGAATTGCAACCTACCACATAATGAAGACCGAAGTTGCTGCATGGTGAACTTGCCGCTGAGAATAGGGTTTTCGAGAAGGGACATAGGCCGTCGAGGAACCGTGGACGACGAGGAGAGAGTTTTAGGGAGTGGAGGGAGAGGGACTTCTGAGAGAAAATAGGGTTTTTCTGAGAGGAACGGGGGAGAAGAGGGGTTTTCGAGAGGGGGCTAATGTTTTAGAAAGAGAGGATCGTACTTTGAGCAGCGGGGGATTAAACATGAAAACCGTCACTAAGCCAAATATTTTGAAAAAAATTTACGATAATCGCCTCTGAAATAGTCGTAGGAATTCCCCCCCACTTTAGTTGGCGGCTTTAAACTAGCCGTCAACAAAAAGTGGTAGATTATGTGATGGTTTCCCCAAACTCGTCAACTAAAGTGACAATATTGTATAGTTAACACAAAATAGGGGTTTAGTTGACACAAGGCCTAAACCGTCAAGTAAAACAGAATAATTGACGGGGATTACTGACTGTCAATAAAAAATCGTCAACAAAAGTCATTTTTCTTGTAGTGGAGCCATCAAAGCACTATTTTGTGCAATTGACCACCTGTAGTACGTCTAATATAATTTAGAGATTTCTTGAGGTAACTCATGAAGGAACTTTCCAAGTGAAGGAATCCAAAATCAGTAGACTAACATAGGAATACGAATCTTTCAAGATGAAACCCAGTGAGTCAATTACGCAGATGTTTACTCGTTTTCTTGATATTACTAATTCTTTACAATCACTTGGTAAGGATTGCAGCAACACGAGAAGATCAACAAAGTGCAACCGGCTCTAATCAAGAATTGGAACCCTAAGGCCATTGCGATCATAGAAGGAAATGACCTCACCACGATGACTTTGGAGACACTGATGGGCAAGCTCATGACTCATGAGCTGGACTTGCAAGAGTTTGAAGAAGCAACTCCTAAAGAGAAATATATTGCCTCCAAAGCACAAGCCTGAAGAGTCTCATGCAATGACTCTGACGAAGAATCATTTGGTGGTGATGAACAGGCCCTACAGGTCAAAATTTTTAAAAAAATCTTGAAGTTTGAGAGATGAAACAGAAAGAAGAAGGACATCCACGAGAGCAACGAAGAAGAAATAATCTGCTTCAGATATAAGAAATAATGGCACATAAAGAAAAACTGTCCATCATTAAAGAAGAGTCGTTCATATGACCGATCAAGATCGAGCAGGAAAGCTACAACCGATTAAAATTATGCTAATACAAGCATCTAGAATAAAAGTGGGGCTAGTAAATCAGAGGCGGAGGACAGACCCAGCAACACTTCAAATGTATGTCTGATGGCTGTCGATAAGGTATCTTCAAACCCTCTGTACGATGATGTTACTTTCGATAAACTAGACACTGCCTTTAGTGAACTACTTGAAGAACACAGAAATATGTTGGACAAGTACAAGAAATTTTGCAAAGATATGAAGGTACGCACAACCGAAGTAGCTAGACTGTCTAATCTTATTAAAGATATTAAAGAGATGTCTACTATCGGTAACACCGAAGAGATAACTAAGCTTAAAGTAGACTCATTAGGCTATCCTCACTATGGAAAAGAAAGGAAGAGACTATGTCAAAGTACAAGAACTTTATGACATAGAGAATAAGAGGCACTTAGTAACAGATCAAAGACTCATAGATATGCCTACAAAATATGAGGAGTCTTATGCGGTCTTTAAAAAGTTAGAGATCAAGTTAGCAAATAGCTCATTCCTGTTACATGGCCTAAGGTTAGTCCTAATACAAAGAATATATCACAAAGGACCAAACCAAAAAAGCATGTAAGTGTAGAAGCATGGAATCTCTGGCGCATCTACTATGTGCCCTAAAACAAACATGCGCCAAAAATATCATAAAATAGTAAAAGAGTAGCAGCATAAATGGGCTTTTTATTTCATAAAAGTCTGTTACATGAATAAAGACTCTTTTTACATAGAAGACTCTTTTTACGAAGAAAAAATCAAAAAAGCCTAAAGCTACGCTTCATCCAGGCGCGCCTCAACTAGGCGCATTTCTTCGGCGTCTCAGTCAGGCGCATCTTTTCAGCATCTTAGTCAGGCGCATCTCTTCAGCGTCTCAGCTAGGCGCATCTCTTTGGCGTCTCAGTTAGGCACATCTCTTCAGTGTCTCAGTCAGGCGCATCATGAAGTCTCAGCATATGCGCTCTACTTCGACCCGATCAAGTGCTTCGGCTAAAGGAAGCAGTCCTTTGAAACATAACGCGAGCGGGCGATCAACCCCACTCTAGTAGGAGGAAGAGCTCTCCAAAGCCTAAGGAATATGGGAGCACCATAATTTTGATCTGGGGCTCTTCCAGCATAACGAAGACGGGATGTGAATGTCCCGATCTTTGGATGCAACAGGCACCTTCGGCCTGCATCGGGACCCCGCGATCCCGACTTTTGGATGTAACAATCACCTTCACGAGTGCGTACGAAGACAACTCGACACATCTTCACCTTCAGAAGCATCTCGTCGACAGAACATACTCGGGCAAAGAGGCGCATCTCTACACTGCGTAAACAGAAGAAAATAGGGAACAAAACCCTCTCCTTGCTGCTATTTATAGCTTGGACAAATCAGACCCATGTACTAAGTGGCAGACTCTCCGAAGTTCATGCAACGAATGTACATTTATGGAATAAATCTGTCTTTTCGAAATCATCCCAGTCAACATGCACAATCAAAACATTGGGAACCCAACAGTCGGGCCTTGGCGGATGGCGCGTATGGCAAATCCCTGTGCCTCTTTCTGATGCGCCCAAAACAGAGATCGAGCCCATATGCTCATGATTCGAGCATTTAATGTTGAGTGACAGGATGGACAGAAGCCCATGTGCCTGTCACATCGAATATTTAATGCCGCATGACAGGGACGGTAACACGTCCCCCGAAGAGTCTCCAATCCTTCAGGGTTATTCGGTCGAGCTGTCTTGTCACGTGGCCAACCAAAGCTTATGCGCCACCACAGCCATGCGCCCAAATCTTTGTGTGCACCTCAAAGCCATGCGCTTGGATTCGCTCTTGATCCCTAAAGACAACAGCTAAATTTCTCTCTATGTATCCAATCTTAGACACATCCTGTCAGATCACTCTCCACCAAATCCGAGATCTTTGAGCCATGGACATACGCCACGTGTCCTTCGACTCAGTTCAGTCCTTGAAGGGGAGCTAACCACCCAAGATCTCAGCAACCAAAGAATCCTCTCAGCTGCCATGTGTCGGCTCTTCCGCAACCCACAGGTACAACAAGAAGGATTCAATCCCTAAATTAGGGTGCATCAACCATGCACCCCCGCCAGCATCAACCACGTAGCATTTCCACATCTAGTCACACCCGACATATGCGTGCATGAGCAGCCAGCCTGCAATCTATAAGTAGAAGGATCACTCATTCATCACACACACACAGACAAAGACTGACATACATACTTAGAGAGAAGCACCTCCACAGAGGACAGAAGAGACACTTAACGTCCGCTTCTCCTTGCAATGCTCTGGCATCCAGAGCAACTCAGACCTTCAGAGAATCTGAAATCGTCGTCAGATCGTCAACAGAGTCAACGCATTACCACTCGCTCCATCGGTACAGTACCCAGATAAAAACAAAAGTGTACTCCTAGGACTACATCTAAGTCCTATATTGTAATACTGTTCTATTTGTGATTGAAATTCCAATTCAAAGATTTTAATGGCAAACAATCAGGCGACTCTGCTGGGGACTTCTTTCTCCTCCGATGAGAAAGTTGTGCCGCAATCGGACTACGTGAAGGTGGGCTCCTCCCATAAAATACTAGTCATACGCCATAATCAACATGCATATGAGGAGTTCATCTTTAAAGGCAGAGCAAGTCCTTCGAAGCGGCTGCCAAAGTCGAAGAAGACTCACCAAGCCTGGGTGCACAAGGTGGAGGCCCCTGGCACCATCACTGAAGGGGATGCGCCGATACAGCCTACCCTTCCTGCTGACGTCCTCAGCAGGCAGGATGCGCCCACGGGTGCAGTACATCTCTCGGAGAAACATGGGGCTGACTACATTCCCCAACTATCTCCTTCTCAGTCAAAAAAGATGCACCGACGAAGCAGGGGCACATCTAACGCCGTGCGCATTAACTCTGATGTGCCACGGAAGGCTTCTATCTTTGACAGGTTCACTCGCTGTCATAGCAAGGATAATTTGGACTCTGAGTACTATGCATCCCAGCGGGCTGGTACAAAGAAGTCTAAGGCGGCACGGGCAACGCGCCTTGAACTTGCTATGCCGATAGTAAGTCAGAGACATACACTCATAATCATGTGCGCTGCCGATGGTAAACTGTACAAGGTTGACTCGGGTGCTTCTGCATCGCAAACGAGCCAACCTTCAAAGACCTTGTTTCACTTGGATGTATCCGCTGCGCTTTCAACCAAGCCATTCGAGGCAAACTCTGTGGTCTTGAACCCCTGTGCCTACATTGCTTGTGCGTCTGAGGCTGGTTCAAACCACCCTAAATATTGTTCCCCCACTACTGATCTGGATGCATCTTATGTGCTGGATCGGGGGTACAGCATTTACTTGATCACCCCGGTGGTTGGCCTTGCCATACGCCTGATGGGGGTGTAAAGGTGGTACTCTCCTCTAACAATTTACGTAATGTGATCATTCACAAACGTCGATCAGGAGAGTCGATCGACAAGCACAATGCATCCCTCACAGGGCACACTTGTGCTGTGGTCACCATCAATTGTTGTTGCAAGATAGCAGTCCCACCACAAAGGCAGTCTGTGTTCCAGTGACTGCAGTCGTCAACACCCCCCCGACGTCGCCTCGGGAGGAAGGTATCGATTGAAGAGGAGCCGGAACTAAAGGTTGCTTCTTGCAACATAGTCTCTAACTCCTCATCAATCCGAAAGGCGACTAGCAACTCCTCGACCTCCTCCTCATCCAAAAGCCAGCCGAGGAAGACCAAGGTGACTGTCCCGTCCTCATGAGTATTTGAAGGCCCCCGGGCGAGAAAGAAGATTTCAGAGGAAGTAATAGCTGGAGGTAGTCAAGCCCTTGTTGATCCTCCTTCCGAAGACGAAGATATCCTCCAGAGCATAACTGGAGGTAGCCAGGATGAAACTCCAGGAGAATTGACTCTTCTACAGGAGAGCGAGGCTGAAAGTGAAGCTTCAACCGATCCATCCACTTCCAGTCACGTCATGACAGTATACATGACAGAAGGTGCTGATACGGAGTCAGATGCTCCGCCAATAGACCTCATTCAGCACATGGATACTTTGGAGGGGGGATTCAAAACCCTCTCTGCCTCCATGCAAATACTGACTCAAGCAGTATTTGAGATACAGTCAGCTTTGGCTAGGGCACCTTCCACTAATCCTGACCCAGGAGCCAACGGGGAATCAAATGTGCCCTTCAACGGGCATCTTTGAATACCGATTATCGCGAAGCACCTCGGGTATCGGAACCTTCGAATATACAACTATAGACTGTTCCATCTTCTCTGACTCCCAGCTCTACGGAAGACGTCGTTGAGATGATCAAGGACTTGTGTGAACGCTTCGAGTCAAAGAATAGACAGGAGGAGCGCCAGAAGATGGGGATCCCGCAACTATACCCCCTCGAATGGAACAAAGTGGTCTATCCTCCCAAGTATAAACCACAAACGTTAACGCTATACGATGAAAAGGACTCTCCACGCTGTTATCTGACATACTTTCAGTCTCAAACAGGATATCTCCTAAAGGAAGATGCGCTACTTACCAGCCTGTTTATCGGGGCATTGAAAGGAGTGGCTTACGACTGTTACTATAGTCTTCCTGACAACTTCATATCCTCCTTTGATGACTTGATACGCCTCTTCCTCGATCGTTTCTACGACGGAGGGAAAGACATGACGATGGCATCCCTTATAGAAGTACGTCAGACAGAAAAAAAGACCGTTCGAGCATTCATCGAACGATTTCGACAAGCCTGCTTGAGACTGCCCCCGGGTATGCCAGAACATGCACTCCTCTCCTCCTGCAGCATGAACATGCTTCCTGCGGTTGTCACTACTACATTTCTAGCTTGAGGGTATTTTGGTCATTTTTGAATTTTTGGAATTTATTTGGAATTATTGTGAATTATTTAGAATTATTGGAATTTATGTGATTTTAATATTGATTAATTAAACTGATAAGTGGTATGTTGATTTGAGACTAGTTTGGACCTTATAGACTAGCCTAGAACCTAAACCTAGTTTTAGTGACTTGGTTAGATTATGAAACCCTAGGTTAAACTAAGTTAACCATATTCTAGTTAATAGAATCAATTTGGAAATAGGATTTAGAATAGAGAATTGATTAATGACTTGTGACTTCACAAGTCATGATTAGTGATTTAAACAGATAGAGGCCCAAAGCCCAATACCATGTGACCTAACCTAACCCTAATCCACTAGTGGCCGGCCATACTTAGCCTAGGGATTCCCACCCTATAAATAGGCTCCTAGAAATTAGGGCTAGCCTCTTGAGAATTTCTCAAGTTTTAGAAGGAGGTAAGTCTCCATCTTCATTAATTCATAGAAATTCTATTTTATCTCCTTTTTCCCTCAAAACAATTGCAATAGGTTCTAATTTATGAATACTTGCTGTTTGTGGTGTTCAATCTCAGTTTGTGAGCAATTTGAAGAAGTTTGCTAGCAAGGAGAACAACCCCTATTGGAAGCTTTTCTTACATTTGGACACCATTAGGTAAATCACTAAAACTCTATGTTAGATACCGTTATTATTGCATAATGACCTAGATCTAGGGGTCCCCTAGCTAACCCTAAATTTTTGTAGGATTTTGTGTCCTTTTCGTGTCCTAAATGGACACGTATCAGCCCATGGGTTTAAGTGTTTGATGAAATGCCCCAAAGGGCATTTCGATTTATTTTTTTTGAAAGTTTCTGAACAAGAAATTATATTTTAATGTTGCTTACATGATTATGGTCGACTGGGAGTGTTTTGGTGTTGTATCGTGTCGGTTTGGACACGTGCACGTGCGGGTACACACACGCGCGTGGGCAGTATGCGTGTCCTGCTACTCGGGGGCGTTTTTACCCTGGACACAGCACGAGGACACGTGAGATTTTGAGGACCCGTTGGGGCAGTGTCTGACACGACACTCCCCAAGTGGCACGACCCCTCGTGTCGTGTCGGACACGTTCTCCTGCCCGTACTGGGATTACAATGACTGTATCAGTCGGGTTTTTGTGCACTGATACGCACTCCTAGACACGACACCGTGACACATAGACCTGTGTCAAGCTGTGTCAGTCGAAGATCTATACTGGGCGAACTCATGGGTGTGTGCACGAGACACAAAGTGTCCCGTGTCGGGTGCACGACACGCGTGCACTTGTGCACGAGGCAGTGCACTGCTGTGCAGTATCTAATGTATTGGTTCGGGTTTAATTACTTTTGGACACGTTTGTGTCATTGTGATGGACACGTGTTGGACCCTGGGATACACATGCATCATGTAATTGAATTACCAACCTTTAATTTCGTATTTTAGTTTGTTTTCATGTGTCATTTTGCAATTACCCTAAAATCCTGATACTTGTCATATTCTGTATTTTCCAGTTTCAATATTCAACATTTGGCAATCTATTTCACCCATTTAAATGCTGTTAAATATTGATTTAAAACCCTAATGTTATTCTCCTACTTATAATCTAGCTATGGGTTTAATTTTGGGGTTGTTTGGATGTGTATTGAACTTGAAATGGGGTTTTGAATTGATGGGACTGAAAACTGAACTGTGATTCGAAATTGAATTGGTTTTCTTCCCTTCCTGAACTGTAAACACATTAATTCCAGGTATGCTTCACAGTTCACTCTGTCAACTGAAATCTGTGTTTAGTTTTAGGACTTACTGTCTTGTAGGTACACTGTTTTCCTTATTGTCTATCACACACACACATTCTTGATTCTCTCTTACACACATGTCTACACCTATAGCTGTGACACACACTCTAGTTTACACACTCTTGACACACACACTCATACACACACTCACTCTCTATCTTTCTATCTTCCTATGTATATACATAATGTAATGTATAAAATTATGTATGTGTATGTAATATACATCTAGTATATTATCTATATATGTAATAGGTATATGTAATATATATATGTATCTAGTATAGATACTTGTAAGTGAATAAATGCTTGATATAATTTGCTATGTATATATATAATATAGTGAGTGTGTTGAATATATATGTATATATATGCTATGTGGTCCTAGTGCCTTGAGTTGAGTTGGTGTACTAAGTCTAGGCTTGGCTAGGCCTAGTAAGACTTGATTAGCCTAGAATGACTTATTTGACCTAATTTAGACTTGCTAGACCTAGTTGACCATAGTTGACCTAGTTTGACTTCTAGGGTTGACCAGAGTTGACCAAGAGTTGACTTTGGCCTATAATGACCTAGATTTATTTAGAATGCATCGAATTGCATCTTGTTATCATTTTAGACTTGTTGTGACTTGTGCTGTTCTGATTAGGATCCAGACACCTCTCCTCGTATAGTACATTTCATCCGGACACTCATATACCAGGCGAGTACATTTTCTGATCATTTCATATCCTGCTTAGAATTATTTTCCTACTTTAAATTACTTTACTTGATATTGTCGTGTTGGTCACACGGATTAGTACTATATGGATCCCTTCTTGAGATGTTATCCCTTTAGGGAGCATCGGGTACTACATGTTCTGTGCATTTCGCTTATATGGCGTATCACTATGCTTCATGGTTCATTGATCACTTGTGACATGTACTCTCATGATCACAGAGTTTTCCTTGAATCCTCCCATTTATTGGGCTTTCCAGAATCCCCATTTATGGGACTATCATGTACCACCCTTCGGGGGACGTTACATGAATCATAACATAACCTGGCTGGATCCTTGTCTATTGATTGGGGGTACGGGGGAGTAGAAGTAGACATGTAAATATTATCCAAGTAGTGTAGCATCAGAATCTTTCCATAGTGTAGCATCAGAATCATCCTATGCCATTTACATGTCTATATTGTACTCTGACTCACTAGCCACTGTTAGTTCCCTATGTATAGTAGATATTTCTATTACAGTTCTCTCTCTGTTTACATATTGTATTTCTTTCAGTACCTGTATCTTACTTTACTGTATGATTATATTTTCTAACCTGCTATGAACTGTTGAGATGTATTATGCTCGCTTCTGTCTTGACTGGACCTGTTGAAAATATTACAAAGGACGAGGAGGAGGCCTGTGTGGATACCTTCTACGGGACAGCCCTAGACGACACTTTTGAGCTGGACTCTCAGGAGGACCCAGCTCTAGCTGATGACATTACCTCCATTGCCTAGACTAGATTAGTTAGGCTTTATCTTACTTATGTTGTCTTGAGACTAGTAGTTAGACTTTATTTCTGTCTTTGAGATCTGCGTTGTAGATATTCTTTCATATTCAGTAGCTGAGACCTTGTACTCTGGATATCTACTGAGATGTTATTTTAGACTATTTAATCATCTGTATTTTCCTTGAGTTCTATATCATATCGTGCTTCTTCTTCCTTAGTTGTGATTGAGTTTATTTACTGCTATGTCACCCCCATTCGGGAAGTATAAACTGCTTAGCCTTATATTATTAGATGTTGTAACCTAGGACAACGTTCTACCGCCGACACTACGACGTAGGCTGGACATACCCATGTCTCGTGCCCTTACTCTAGGGTGCGGGTCGTGACACGTTTTTAGTGGTAGTCCATGCAGGTCTAGACTAGAAGTGTAGTGGTATTCGAACCAGAGTATCACTACAGCCTACAGCAGGATATAGAACATTAGTTTTCAAGGTACTCAATCACATTAGGAAAAACTCTGTTATTGCCATCTGAATCCTTATTGTCAGCTGATTCTTTTGAATTTTAATTGTCCGCCTTTGTTATATCGCTTCTTTCTCAGAAATTGATACTCTTGTTGGTCTGTCTTCAGGATGGTAGAGACTCGGTCGTAATGTACCATTCATGGGGATGCTATAGAGGGGACTGCTACCTCTCAGCCAGTACAGCAGGGCCAGGAGACTGCAACTCCTGCCACCTCTGTTCGTATTGAGACTCCAGCAGCAGCAGCAGGGGGTATCCCTCTACCGGCTCGGAGGCAGGACCCAGTCATCGCAGAGATGCCTTTTCAGCAGCCGCCGCCTACAGGATACGTGGATGCGGCATAAATGTTCTCCTATTTCCAGCAGTTCATGGACCAGCAGCAGGCCCGACAGGACAAGGGCATGGAGTTGGCCCTTACGACGGTCGCAGCTCGACCAGTGGTTCAGCAGCCGAGGACATCGGGGATAGAGCAGTTCCAGAAGATGAGCCCCAGAGACTTCCTGGGGACAGAGGGGATCCTATATGCTGACGAGTGGATCGAGCATAAAGAGGGGATCTTCCGCCTAGCCCGGATACCGACAGATCTCCAGATTGAGGCAACGGCTAGCCGGATGCGAGATCTTGCTCGTACCTGATATCAGTCAGACCCCAGGGTAGGGGTAGCTGGGCAGACCTGGGAGGAGTTCAAGGGCTTCTTCAAGAATAAGTTCTTTCCAGATTCAGTGCTTTGAGCCTTGGAGTCACAGTTCGAGAGCTTGGTTCAGGGGAGCCTGTCAGTGGAGGAGTACGATAGGGAGTTTGGCTGCCTCGGCAGATTCGTAGAGGGCTTGAGCGAGACGGCGAAGGCCCAGAGGTTTCGGAAGGGTCTGGTCAAGGAGGTCAAGTCCTTGACCAAGGGCAACAGGGATGCCACTTTTGAGGAGATCTTGATGGGAGCCTTATTGGCTGAGGATAATCTTGAACTTAGGCTCAAGAGGGGGCAAGATCCAGTTGGGGGCAGCAGCAGCGGAGGCCAGGCCAAGAGGTCTCACTTTCAGTACCAGCAGCCGAGGCAGTTCCAGCCGCAACCGATCCAGCAGAGGCTAGTTCACCAGCAGCAACAGCCGAGATAGCACCAGCAGGGCCAGAGACAGGTTACCACTTGTGCTTACTGTAAGAAGCCCGGGCATATTATCAATGAGTGCCGGAGGAGGCTGGGCCAGTGCCTAGTGTGTGGTTCAGCAGACCAACAGATAAGGAAGTGTCGCATGGGACGAGCAGCTCAGGGAACAGCAGTCAGAGCTCCAGCAGGCCAGCAGAGGGGACCAGTCCTGCCGACACAGCAGCAGAGGTTCATCCAGCACCAGCAGCAGGTCAGGGAAGGCCAGCAGGGGCAAGCTTTCGCCATGGCGACTGGTGATGCAGAGGTGATAGGAGAGCTGATCGCAGGTTTGGTTCTTCTCGACTCCAGTCCAGCTTTTGCATTATTCGATTCCGGTGCTTTGTATAGCTTTATATCAGTATCTTTTATAATTAGACCCGGTATCATAGCTGAATCATTACCTAGGACTTACAAGATCACGATCGGGGGTGGCATTATCCTTGTGAGTGATGTTTGTAAGGGTCGGAGTGTTGTCTTGGGAGGCCGTGAGTTGGAGGTGAGCCTGCTCATAATGCCATTGCCGAACTATGATATAGTACTCGGTACGGACTGGTTGAGCAGACACCACGCCAGTATTGATTGCAGAGGTGGTAGAGTTCTCTTCAGAGTGCCGGAGGAGCCAGAGTTCGAGTACTCCGGACGTCAGGCGGAGCAGAGCAGCGGAGTTTTCTGCGGAGTCTCGGTTGAGGAGCAGGCGATTCCACACCCCTTGATAGCAGAGTATATGGATGTTTTTCTAGAGGAGTTGCCTGGATTGCCACTGGACAGAGACATTGAGTTCTCGATAGACTTGGTTCCAGGAGCGGAACCCATCTCTCAGTATGTCTATCGGGTGAACAATTGTGAGTTGGTGGAGCTGAAGAAGCAGGTGGATGAGCTGCAGGACAAGGGCTTCATCCATTCGAGTTCGTCGCCATGGGGTACACCAGTGTTATTTGTACCGAAGAAGGATGGGTCAGTACGGATGTGTATTGACTATAGGGCACTCAACAATCTCACGATCAAAAACAGATACCCACTGCCGCGGATCGACGATCTTTTTGACCAGTTGAGCGGAGCTCGGGTATTTTCCAAGATTGATCTGAGGTCGGGATATCACCAGGTGAAGGTGAAGGGGGAGGATATTCCCAAGACCGCTTTCAGGACGCGGTACAGACAGTTTGAGTTTTTGGTTATGCCGTTTGGGCTAACCAATGCACCAATAATGTTTTTGAATCTAATGAACAAGGTGTTCCACCAGTACCTGGATCAGTTTATGGTGGTGTTCATTGACGACATCTGAGTATATTCCAAGACTGAGGAGGAGCACGAGGAGCATTTGAGGATAGTACTGGAGACTCTCAAGAAGGAGCAGCTTTATGGTAAGCTCTCCAAGTGTGAGTTCTTCTTGGACCGGGTTGACTTTCTGGGGCATGTGGTGACTGTAGATGGGATCTCAGTTGACCCCAAGAAGATTGTAGCAGTTGAGGCATGGGCAGCGCCGACTTCAGTGGCAGAGATCAGAAGTTTCCTGGGGCTAGCAGGATATTATCGGAGATTTATGCAGGATTTCTCCCGGATTGCAGAGCCGTTGACTCGGTTGACCCGGAAGGATGCTGAGTTCGTTTGGTCAGAAGAGTGTCAGACAGCTTTTGATGAGTTGAAGAAGCGGCTTACGACAGCTCTGATTCTGACATTGCCTTCAGGATCAGCGGGATTCATTATTTATAGTGATGCTTCAGGGAAGGGGCTGGGTTGTGTCTTGCAGCAGCATGGGAAGGTGATTGCCTATGCTTCCAGGCAATTATGTCCCCATGAGAAGAACTACCCTACCCATGACCTGGAGCTGGCAGCGGTGATTTTTGCTCTGAAGATGTGGAAGCATTATCTGTATGGGGAGCGGGTAGAGATTTTTACCAATCATAAGAGCTTAAAGTATGTGTTCACTCAGAAGGAGCTGAACATGAGACAACGCAGATGGCTAGAGTTGATGAAAGACTTTGACATATCACTTCAGTATCACCCAGGGAAGGCCAACGTGGTTGCCGATGCCATGAATAGGTATCCGACAGCCATGTGTTTAACCATGGACCGTCACTTGCTTGCTGATTTGGAGAGCCTGGGGATTGAGGTGATCGTGCCTGGAGTGCAGATGCAGATGTGGGGCATGCAGATTCAGTCAGACTTGGTGGAGAGGATCAAGTTGACACAGTTTGAGGATGTTGCTCTGCGGTGTCTCCGAGAGCAGGTTCAAGCAGGATTGGTGGAGGGCGAGTTTTCTCTTGCAGAGGATGGTGCCTTGAGGCACGGTTCCAGGTTATGTGTGCCCAGCGAAGAGCTCAGGGAGCAAGTTTTACAGAAGGCCCACATATCTCAGTACTCTATACACCCGGGTGCCAATAAGATGTACCGAGATCTGAGGGAGCATGTTTGGTGGTCCGGGATGAATCGGGAGGTAGCTCGCTTCGTAGCTAGGTGTTTGGTCTGTCAGCAGGTCAAGACAGAGAGGCAGAGGCCCGGTGGATTGTTGCAGCCGCTGTCCATTCCTGAGTGAAAATGGAAGCATATCACTATGGATTTCGTATCTGGATTGCCGCCTACACTAGGAGGGATAGACGCGATTTGGGTCATCGTTGACAGGTTGACCAAATTGGCCCACTTCTTTCCATTCAAGGTGGGTACGTCTACAGAGAGGCTGGCGGAGATGTATATACGAAAGATAGTCAGGATTTATGGGGTTCTAGTCAGCATTATCTCGGATCGGGATAGTCACTTTACTTTCTATTTCTGGAGGAGTCTCCAGACCACCTTGGGCTCTCAGCTCAAGTTTAGTACTGTATACCACCCCCAGACGGACGGACAGTCAGAGAGGACTATTTAGACACTTGAGGATATACTGCGGATATGCATCCTGGACTTTGGAGGTTCCTGGGAGGATCATCTACAATTGGTGGAGTTTGCTTACAACAACAGTTTCCAGGCCAGCATTGAGATGTCACCTTTCGAGGCTCTGTACGGGCGTAGGTGTCGTACACCCTTATCTTGGAATGATGTTGGTGAGCAAGCTTTACTGGGATCAGAGATGGTTGTTGATGCAGCCGAGAAGGTGAAGCTCATCAGGGACAGACTTCACGTGGCGCAGGACAGACATCGGTACTGGGCCGATAGCCACCGGAAGCTGTTGGAGTTTGAGGTACATATTAGAGTAGGATTAGATTTAGGTTTGTTGTTTGTGATTTTGATCATGTTTGATTATTTAATAATTGAGACCTTGCTTGTGATTAGGTTGGAGACCAGGTTTTCTTGAGGATATCTCCAACTCGTGGTACGATACGTTTTGGTGGAGGCAGAAAGTTTAGCCCGCGCTTCATCGGCCCTTTCGTTATCAGCGGGAGAGTCGTTGACGTGGCATACAGGCTAGACTTGCCACCTGTACTAGTGGAGGTCCACAACGTATTCCATGTATCACAGTTGAGGCGGTACATGGCTGATCCTAGCCATGTGCTCGATCATTCGGAGATTGAGGTTGGGCCTTCTCTCAGCTATCCAGAGCAGCCAGTGGCGATACTGGATCGACGGAAAAAGGTTCTGAGGAACCAGGTGATACCCTAGGTACGTATCGCATGGAGGCATCATTCTCCAGGAGAGTCTACCTGGGAGCGGGAGGATGAGATGCGCGAGCAATACCCATATCTTTTTGGACCGTGAGGTCTATTCTCTATCATTCTCATTAGTTGCATTTCGCCTTTCAATTTCGAGGACAAAATTCTTTTAAGGAGGGTAGATTTGTCACTACCACATTTCTAGCTTGAGGGTATTTTGATCATTTTTGAATTTTTGGGATTTATTTGGAATTATTGTGAATTATTTAGAATTATTGGAATTTATGTGATTTTAATATTGATTAATTAAACTGATAAGTGGTACGTTGATTTGAGACTAGTTTGAACTTGTAGACTAGCCTAGAACCTAAACCTAGTTTTAGTGACTTGGTTAGATTATGAAACCCTAGGTTAAATTAAGTTAACCATATTCTAGTTAATAGAATCAATTTGGAAATAGGATTTAGAATAGAGAATTGATTAATGACTTGTGACTTCACAAGTCATGATTAGTGATTTAAACACATAGAGGCCCAAAGCCCAATACCATGTGACCTAACCTAACCCTAATACACTAGTGGCCGGCCACACTTAGCCTAGGGATTCCCACCCTATAAATAGTCTCCTAGAAATTAGGGCTAGCCTCCTTAGAATTTCTCAAGTTTTAGAAGGAGGTAAGTCTCCATCTTCAGAAATTCCATTTTATCTCCTTTTTCTCTCAAATCAATTGCAATAGGTTCTAATTTAGGAATACTTGCTATTTGTGGTGTTCAATCTCAGTTTGTGAGCAATTTGAAGAAGTTTGCTAGCAAGGAGAACAACCCCTATTGGAAGCTTTTCTTGTATTTGGACACCATTAGGTAAATCACTAAAACTCTATGTTAGATACTGTTATTATTGCATAATAACCTAGATCTAAGGGTCTCCTAGCTAACCCTAGATTTCTGTAGGATTTTGTGTCCTTTTCATGTCCTAAATGGACACGTATCAGCCCATGGGTTTAAGTGTTTGATGAAATGCCCCAAAGGGCATTTCAATTTATTTTTTTGAAAGTTTCTGAATTGGAAATTATATTTTGATATTGCTTACATGATTCTGGTTGACTGGGAGTGTTTTGGTGTTGTATTGTGTCGGTTTGGACACGTGCACGCGTGGGTGCACACACGCGCACGTGCAGTGTGCGTGTCCTGCTACTCGGGGGCGTTTTCACCTTGGACACAGTACGAGGACACGTGAGATTTTGAGGACACGTTGGGGCAGTGTCAGACATGACACTCCCCAAGTGGCACGACCCCTCGTGTCGTGTCAGACACGTTCTCCTGCCCGCTGTGGGATTATACTGACTGTATCAGTCGGGTTTTCGTGCACTGATACGCACTCCTAGATACGACACCGTGACACATGGACCTGTGTCAGGCTGTGTCAGTCGAAGACCTATACTGGGCGAACTCGTGGGTGTGTGCACGAGACACGAAGTATCCTGTATCGGGTACACGACACGCGTGCACTTGTGCACGAGGCAGTGCACTGCTGTGCAGTGTCTAATGTATTGGTTTGGGTTTAATTGCTTTTAGACACGTTTGTGTCATTGTGATGGACACGTGTTGGACCCTGGGACACACTTCCATCATGTAATTGAATTACCAACCATTAATTTCGTATTTTAGTTTGTTTTCATGTGTCATTTTGCAATTACCCTAAAATCCTGATACTTGTCATATTCTGTATTTTCTAGTTTCAATATTCGACATTTGGCAATCTATTTAACCTATTTAAATGCTGATAAATATTGATTTAAAACCCTAATGTTATTCTCCTACTTATAATCTAGCTATGGGTTTAATTTTGGGGTTGTTTGGATGTGTATTAAACTTGAAAGGGGGTTTTGAATTGATGGGACTGAAAACTGAACTGTGATTTGAATTGGTTTTCTTCCCTTCCTGAACTGTACACATTAATTCCAGGTATGCTTCACAGTTCACTCTGTCAACTGAAATCTGAGTTTAGTTTTAGGACTTACTGTCTTTTAGGTACACTGTTTTCCTCATTGTCTATCACACACACACACATTCTTGATTCTCTTTTACACACATGTCTATACCTATAGCTGTGACACACACTCTAGTTTACACACTCTTGACACACACATACACACACTCACTCTCTATCTTTCTATCTTCCTATGTATATACATAATGTAATATATAAAATTATGTATGTGTATGTAATATGCATCTAGTATATTATCTATATATGTAATAGGTATATGTAATATATATATGTATCTAGTATAGATACTTGTAAGTGAATAAATGCTTGATATAATTTGCTATGTATATATATAATATAGTGAGTGTATTGAATATATATGTATATATGCTATGTGGTCCTAGTGCCTTGAGTTGAGTTGGTGTACTAAGTCTAGGCTTGGCTAGGCCTAGTAAGACTTGATTAGCCTAGAATGATTTGTTTGACCTAATTTAGACTTGCTAGACCTAGTTGACCATAGTTGACCTAGTTTGACTTCTAGGGTTGACAGAGTTGACCAAGAGTTGACTTTGGCCTAGATTGACCTAGATTCATTTATAATGCATCGAATTGCATCTTGTTATCATTTTAAACTTTTTGTGACTTGTGATGTTCTGATTAGGAGCCAGACACCTATCCTCGGACAGTACATTTCATCCGGACACTCAGATACCAGGCGAGTACATTCTCTGATCATTTTATATCCTGCTTAGAATTATTTTCCTGCTTTAAATTACTTTACTTGATACTGTCACGTTGGTCACACGGATTAGTACTATATGGATCCCTTCTTGAGATGTTATCCCTTCAGGGAGCATCGGGTACTACATATTCTGTGCGTTTCACTTACATGGTGTATCACTATGCTTCATGGTTCATTGATCACTTATGATATGTACTCTCATGATTACAGAGTTTTCCTTGAATCCTTCCATTTATTGGGCTTTCCAGAATCCCTATTTATGGGACTATCATGTACCACCCTTCGGGGCCGTTACATGAATCATAACATAACCTAGCTGGATCCTTGTGTATTAATTGGGGGTACGGGGGAGTAGAAGTAGACATGTGAATATTATCCAAGTAGTGTAGCATCAAAATCTTTCCATAGTGTAGCATCAGAATCATCCTATGCCATTTACATGTCTATATTATACTCTGACTCACTAGCCACTGTTAGTTTCCTATGTATAGTAGATATTTCTATTACAGTTCTCCTTCTGTTTACATACTACATTTCTTTCAGTACCTGTATCTTACTTTACTGCATGATTATATTTTCTAACCTGCTATAAACTGTTGAGATATATTGTGCTCGCTCCTGTCCTGACTGGACCTGTTGAAAATACTACAGAGGACGAAGAGGAGGCCTGTGTGTATACCTTCTACGGGGCAGTCCTAGACGACACTTGTGAGCTGGACTCTCAGGAGGACCCAGCTCTAGCTGATGACATTACCCCTATAGCCTAGACTAGCTTAGTTAGGCTTTATCTTACTTATGTTGTCTTGAGACTAGTAGTTAGACTTTGTTTCTGTCTTTGAGATCTGGGTTGTATATATTCTTTCATATTCAGTAGCTGAGACCTTGCACTCTGGATATCTGCTGAGATGTTATTTTAGACTATTTGATCATCTATATTTTCCTTGAGTTCTATATCATATCGTGCTTCTTCTTCCTTAGTTGTGATTGAGTTTATTTACTGCTATGTCACCCCCATTCGGGGAGTATAAACTGCTTAGCCTTATATTGTTAGATGTTGTGACCTAGGACATCGTTCTACCGCCGACACTGCGGCGTAGGCTGGACGTACCCACGTCTCGTGCCCTTACTCTAGGGTGCGGGTCATGACAGCGGTTAAGCTCTGGCTCAACTCCACTCCTCCTCCCGACTGGAGCTCATTGATTATTGAGGCCGAAGCAGCTGAAAAGAAGGCATGCAATGCTCGCCTTCTGGGAGTCAGTTTCCCTGCCTTGGAGGACAAGGAAAAACGACCTGCTACCAGCAACCATGGATGTGAGACGAAGGGGAAGCAGGCATTGACAGTCAATGCTTCTAAAAGCGCACAAGCACCTACTCAAAAGCCTCCGCTTGTACCGAGGCCAAAGGAGGTCTACTCCTTCAATGATGAAGACACCTTGCAACTCTTCGAGATGTTGAAGCAGGGAGATAAGATTAAATTATCGGACCCGAAGTGTCCCGACGAGGTTGGGAGAGTTGACAACCCGAGGTACTGTCACTACCATCGGTTTGTCGGATATCCAACTCAGGACTGCTACATCCTCGAGAATTACATCCAGCACATGATCAATACGAATGTCATCTCTGTCGATTACGAGGAGAAGACAGTCTCGGCCAACCTGGTGTCGCTCCAATTCGGCACCTTGCCGCCAACCACAACATAAGATGGCGTCATCCCCATTCCAAAGGCGACAATAGAGGTGGTCAACCTACCACCTACCCGTGACAACATGAGTGGACTCATCCCACTCACCACATTTCGGGAAGAGATCGTATGGGTTCACCCAGACGTCGTCTCCGAAGTTACTCAACAGGGGGTACGCTCTGCTTCCAAAACCAAGGGCAGGAAGACCAAGTCTTGCCGTATGGTCTCTTCCTCCACGGAAGAGGCACTTTCTGTACAAATACTTTTGCAGCAGAACGCCCAACCTGACGTAGCTGCCGTCGAGGTAGTGCCTCCCTGCGCCACCCCTGTTGCCCAGGAAGGGGGTCCATCCAGAACTCCAGTAGCCAATAAACAGAAGCACGTAGAGGCCTGCTTCGACAAGCCTTTTCGAAGAGAAAATGCTTCGGGGCTAGCCAAGCCCCACAACTTTGACATACTGGCGCAACTTGTCGGTACTCCTGCTCGCTTATCTTTGTTCGAGCTTCTTCGTCTTTCCAAAGACACCCGCGAAGCTCTCTGTGAAGCCTTGAAGGATGCTGAGTCCTTCATCAGTCTGGTTAAGCAGCCTGAGGATATCCCAACAACATGTGCGTACTGCCATTGTGCGGAGGAGGTCATCCTCAACATAACCTTCACCAAACAAGACATGTTGCTCAAGCACAACCGGCACAACAGGCTGCTGTATTACATAGGGTATGCGGGTTCTGTCAAGGTGAAGCGAATTCAGATTGATTCAGGGTCTTCCCTCAGCATCATCCCTAGGACTCTGCTCTCAACATTGGGAATCCCGATGCACCGTCTGGCGCCTTCCATCACTACAATCAGCGGTTTCAATGCCAGCAGAAGTGAACCGTTGGGCAAAATTCGACTGAAATGTCATATCAGTAATCTCCGAACCGAAGTAACTTGCTATGTTGTAGACGCCGACGTCAACTACAACCTCCTGCTAGGTCGACCGTGGCTGTACGAGTACATGGTGGTGCCGTCTACACTCTACCAATGCATGAAGTACATGTCCACTAACGGCATCATCCGAACAGAGTTCGTGGACATTGACCATTTCAAAGGGGTCGAAGCTTACTTCACTGATGCTAGCTTATATAAGTCGCTCGATGAAGGGGAAGCCAATGATGCTGATGACAAAGAAGAAACGGCGGCAGAGATGGACGTAGAGACAGAGATGATTCCCAACGCTCCTCTAAAAATTTGACTCAAAAGAAAACCGCCTCAAATGCTGTCTCCCATGGCAATCAAGTTACCTGGAAAATCACCGACTTCTCTAGGTAGAACACCCACCGAAGCTCCCTTGAAGATACGGCTCAAGGGAAAACCTCCTCTTGTAGCAAAACTATAGGGGAAGGCACCGGTCATCGAAGGCGCAGTTGAGGCACCCCTGAAGGTGCGTCTTAGAGGAAAGCCTCCGTAATCTTCAGCCTCACTCAAGCTGCAAGAGAAGGCCCATATAGCTCTCTCAGAGCCTAAGGTGAAGTCTGTGATGAGCTCTCCTGAACCAGCCCCATTGCTCACGGATGAAGAGTTAGGAGAATACATATCTGCTGACATAGATGCACCTTCTCTTGACAATGTAATCCTACGAGACAAAATCTCGTGTTTTATCAATAATAGAGTGTCTTTCAATTATTCTAGTCTTCCACATTGGAATGCCATGTATACACTAGATAAAGCTCTGTGGTCGCTACAAACACAAATAACGACCGTCAATCATGTAAATCGAGTAGTTCCGTCCCAAGGAGTCTGTTTTATAGTCCCACTGCAGAACCAGGACGAAGAACCCATCATCTTCGGCAAAGTCGAGCGTCATCAAGACCTCCCGCCATTCGAGCCGGAACCGGATACCGGTAGAATACAAGTCTATCGGTACACGGACAAGGCAAAGTATCTCATCCAAAAGATGGGTTATAATCTGAAAAGCAACAAGGGCCTGAACTATGGCAAAGGCCGACGTCTTCCGCTCCGACTCCCAACACCTGAAGGAAAGCCGTAGTACTACTATCATCGTACTCGGCGGGGGGTGGGCTATGTCACGCCGCCGGCAACTCCAGAGAGTTCGAAAGTGGAAGAAGTGGAGCACTCTCATTCATCTGAAGCATCAACTTGGGATTCCGATACCAGTATCGGCCCAATCTTCAGGATGGTGCTATCAGTCAACATGGCATCTGCACAATCTCGAGAGGATGAAGGCGATGACCAAACACTAGAATCCTTTGAGGAAAAACCTTGGGCTCAATGCCTAGGAGCGCAGTGGGAGTCCCATTTTGAATTACGTGAACCCCCTACCGAAGACGAAGTCGAGCAGATCAACCTTGGGGATGAATCTTCTTCCAAACCTATCTTCATCAGCAAGAGTCTAAAGGGCAGAGACCGGGAGTCTTTAGTCTAATTGGCCAAAGAATACATCGACGTCTTCGCCTGGAGCTACGAAGATATGCCGGGACTTAATCCCCAGATCACGATGCATAGACTTCATATTATACCTGATGCCAAGCCCATAAAGCAGCAACAACGACGTTTTCGTCCTGACATCATGAACGCTATCGATCAAGAGGTGGACAAACTCCAGAGCAACGGATTTATTCGTAAAGAGCAACATTCGGATTGGATGGCCAATGTCGTCCCTATCACCAAGAAGAATAGAAAGATACGAGTCTGCATCGAATTCAGAGATCTCAATACTGCTTGCCCGAAAGACGAATTCTCGCTTCCAATTACTGACGTGATGATCGACAATACATGTGGCTTCGAACGTATGTCTTTCATGGACGGGTACTCGGGCTACAACCAGATTAAAATATTCCCCGATGACCCAAAACACACGTCATTCAGAACTCCGAAAGGGGTTTTCTGCTACACAGTAATGCCCTTTGGTTTGAAGAACGCTGGTGCTACGTACCAACGAGCTATGAGTACCATCTTCCGTCAACATCTATGCAAACAGTTGAATGCTATGTTGATGATATTGCCGTCAAGTGCCGTCTCAAAGGTGATCACTTACAAGACCTAAAGACAGTCTTCGATCTCATGCGAGCACATCAACTCAAGATGAACCCCGCTAAATCCTTCCTTGGGGTTTCTAGCAAAAGGTCCTTGGGCTTTATTATCACGGCGAAAGGCATTCATGTCGACCCCGAGAAGACCAAAGCCATCCTTAACATGAACCCTCCGAAGAACCTCCGAGAACTTTGAGGCCTGCAAAGGCGTCTTGCATACATCCGAAGGTTTATAGCAAACCTTTCTGAAAAATGTCAACCCTTCACCCAGCTCATGAAGAAGGGAGTCTCCCACATCTGGACAGAAGAATGCCAGAAAGCTTTTGATGATATCAAAGCTCACCTGACGAGCCCGCCCGTCCTGGTGGCACCCATCGCAGGCCAACCATTTATCCTCTATGTCCGTACCATGGATTTTTCCCTCGGCGCTTTGTTGGCTCAGAACAACGATGCAGGCTACGAGAAAGCTATCTACTACCTTAATAGGACAATGATCGAGGCTGAACACCGGAACAACCCCGTCGAAAAGGAATGTTTGGCTTTGGTGTTCGCCATCCAGAAGACTCGCCATTACGTTTCGAGCCAGACAATTCATGTCATCTCCCTTGTCAATCCACTCAGGATTCTCATGACGAAGCCGGGATCATTGAACTCCCGACTAGCTACATGGGCAATCCTGTTGACACCGTATAACATGGTATTCGTCCCACAAAAAGCCGTCAAGGGCCAAGCTCTAGCCGACTTTTTAGTCGCGCACCCGATCCCAGAGTCCTCCAGACTCTATGAAGACATCCCGGATGAGGTCCAAGAATCAAACGTCGCCGAAGAAAACTCCGTCTGGCGGGTGTTTTTTTATGGTGCTTTGAGAACAGGCCCCAAAGGCCAAATCATCGTAGGAGTGGGGGGGTCTTAGTCTCCTCCGATCAGCTGGTCATCTAGCGTGCTTACTCATTTTTAAAGCTGTGCTCTAATAATGTTGCCGAGTATAATGCTTTCATCATGGGACTCCAGTTGGTACGACAACTGGGGGTAGATCATCTGGAAGCTTATGGCGACTCAAAACTCGCCGTTAACCAGATCCGAGGGGAGTACAAAGTTCGTCATGAAGATCTGGTTCCTTACCATGAAGTTGCATTGAATATTATCTCAACTTTCACCAAGTTCTTCATAGAACACGTACCTCGGCAACAAAACCTGGAGGCTGACGCTCTGGCTGGCCTCGTAGCTTCATTAGTAGCACCCCTCGGGACTCAACACTACGTCACGGTAGTTGGTTGAGACTTGGTCTGCCCTAAAAAAAACCTATGCACACAAATGGCCCATGCCATGACGACAAGTGTCGGTGTTAATGTCCGAGACTGGAGGTTCCCATTCATCGACTTTGCTGTCTATGGAATTCTTCCAGAAGACCCGAAAGAAGCCGTCTCGGTCAGAAGGCGTTCCCTTCGGTTTTATTATGATACAGCTACTAAAATGCTGTACATACGTTCCTACGATGGATTTCTCCTTCGATGTCTATCCAACCAAAAAGTAGCCGAAGCCTTTTGGGAAGCTCATGATGGAACTTGCGGGGCTCATCAACCCGGGCCTAAGTTGCAGGATCGACTGCAACGCTTGGGTTACTACTAGCCAACCATGGCAGCCGACGCCGTCGACTATACTAAAAAGTGCCATGCTTGCTAGCTTTACGCCGACTTTATCCATACACCATCGGAACCACTACATCCTACGGTCGCCTCCTGGCCCTTTGAATCTTGGGGCATGGACATTGTGGGACCTATCACCCCTCCTTCATCGAGGGAACACCGCTTCATCTTAATTATCACCGACTACTTCTCTAAATGGGCAGAAGCAGTTCCACTGATGGAAGTGAAAAGCTCTAGGGTGATCAGTTTCATCAAGCATCATGTCATCTACCATTTTGGGGTACCCCGTAGGATTATCCATGACAATGGTCCACAGTTCATCAGCCATACTTTCAGCAGATTCTGTGACAAGAATCGTATTCAGAACGTGGCATCAACCGTCTATAATCCGACAGCGAACGGATTGGCCGAGGATTTTAACAAGACTATCGTCAGGCTACTCAAAAAGGTCGTGTCATCCAACAAACACGACTGGGATAAAAAGCTCGACGAATGCCTTTGGGCCTACCGTACAACGGTACGGACTCCGACGGGCAATACACCATTCTCCTTAGTCTACGGGAGCGAAGCGGTACTGCCTCTCGAGATTCAGATACGCTCACTCCATGTAGCGATCACAAACTAATTGACAGAAGAAGACAATCAGCATCGTCGTCTGCGAGAATTGGAGGCACTTAACAAAAAACGTCTCCTAGCTCAGCAGCGTATCTGTAGAAGCATGGAAAATACTAGAGAAAGACCCATGCGGCTCAGAAAATGCATGCGGCTCAGGAAGTCATGCGGCATAAGGAGCTATGCGGCCGGAGGCATTCCATGCGGCTCAGAAGATATATGGCGTGACAGTGCTCCCCTCCGATCCATGCTGCATTAATTGCTTTGACGGCTGACCCCTCTGAAAAGTTGACAGACCTGACACCAAAGCAGGTAATTATGACTCAGTCATGATGATGAATCTCTAGGGAAGAGAAAGAAATCTCTGACAGGATCCCCCGAGAGCAACAAAATGCCACGTGGCCCTGCCACGTGGGTGTGCTTATGCGGCTCGAAGTGAAGACTTCTCATGCGGTTCAGAGTGAAGCTGTCCCATGCGGCTCGAGTAGAATCATCCCTATGCGGCTCAAGAAGATCATGCCCATGCGGCTCAAGCAGACACACCATTATGCGGTCCATGCGGCTCATCATATGGTTCAGAAGTCTGAAGGAGGGGGCCACTGCCCAGACAGCCCTGACACGTGTCCCAAGTCTTATGCGGCCCAAAATTCATGCGGCCCAAATCTCATGCGGCCCAATCTGTATGCGGTTCCAGTCTCACCATTGGCTCTCAGGACACGTGTCCTCAGCCGATCAATCTCCCAGATTTATGGCAATCCGAGATCGGGTCGAATCCCAATGATCTGGGGCACGTGGCAGGAGAATAAATTTGATTTATTCGCAGATATTAGAGAATCATTATAAGGAAGATTTATGCCAATCAGCATTAATTGCTAATGGGGATTTGGTGTAATCTACCCTTAATGGTTCTGATTCGTCACAATCAGAAACGAACGGCCTAGATTGATCAATCCCCAGGCCGCCGCCATCTCCAAGAGCTAATCATTGGCAACCCTAGTGATCACATCCCACTATTATAAATAGCAAGGTGCCATTCCCTTGTGAGATATAGAGAGATATACAAAAAAAAACCAGAGAAGAATACGTATACACAGAGAGACTTCCCCCATAGTCAGAGAGAGAATATATACAGAGAGAGAGAAGCCAGGAGAGCAATCAGAGAGAGAGCAAGAAGGCATTTCTTCGTCAACGACCAAGCAGATCTTTCCCTAGTCAAGGCTGCGTACCGATCGTCCAAGGAGTAAGGTAGAGCGGCCGTCGCTTTCCCGAGCCTCTATCGTCACCCCCCAGAATCTAAAATAAATAATCGTACTTAGACTGCTGTACCTAGGTTTTCGTCCCTAGGCTTTCTTTGTACGAGCGAGTTTGTATTGTGAGTCTAAGTTCAGTCCTCCGATAATTGTTCTGTACTTTTACAATCAATGGCAAACAGTATCGAACTCTATCAAGCCCGCATATCACATGCTTTCAATAAAAAGGTCAAGCAGAGGACTTTCCAAGTAGGCGACCTGGTCCTGGCAGTCAGGAGCCGATGGTGTTGACTCACAAAACACCAGGAAAGTTTGAGCCCAAGTGGGAGAGACCTTTCATCATAGAGACGGTATACTCAAACGGTGCTTACCGCCTCGCCTGACCAAACGGGAACTTGTTCATGATGCCCATCAATGGCAAGTTCCTAAAGAAGTACTACCCTTGACATCTTTTAGATATGTACTTCCATCTCTACCCAACAAGGGAATCAGTGGACCTGATCATCAGAGCTTACATACACCTCCCTTACATAAAATCTTTTGCTTTCGGAACCCAGTTGTTCCGTGGCATTTTATCCTCAGTAGAAGAACAACCACATCCACATTTTCTCTGAGTTGCTTCTCTACACCCTCCAAAGCAAAATCTTACACTACGTAGGATTGTGCTACTTATCACGACCCGCACCCTTGAGTAAGGGCATGAGACGTGGGTACGTCCAGCCTACGCCACACTGTCGGCAGTAGAACGCTGTCCTAGGTCAAACATTTAACAATATAAAGGTACCTGTACAGTATATACACTCCGAATGGAGGTGACATAGCAAATACATTCTCAATCACATTTAAGGTAGAGCATGATAAAAGATAGATAAAACATGAAATCCACAAAGAGATACAACAGATAGAAGTCTAAGTGTCTAAGATACACAAACCCAGAAAACATCTCAAATCTCAAATACAGTAATCCACAGAGTAAATACAGCTCAAGACAACTGAAAATTAGCTATAAGAAAAACCCTAGCTATCTATACAACCTCTATTGTGTCTTCTCTAGGCTAGCAGACAACCTCCAAGCTATCTGTAAAATTTATCAACAGGTCCAGTCAGGACAGGAGCGAGTATAGTACATCTCAACAAATCATAACAGGCTAGGAAATATAAACATGCTAGAGAGTAAGATACAGGAAACTGAAGAACAACATGATGTAAAAGAGAGAGACTGTAAGTAAATAGCTACAATATACAGAGAACTATCAGTGACTAGTGATTCAGAGCACAAGATGGTTATGTAAACGACACGATGTTATACACGAGTAATCTACAGAGGTTGTACACGAGTAATCTACTGGATTGATTACATAACCACTTCTACTCCCTCGCCCCAATCAATACACAAGGATCTAGCCAAGATATGTTATTGCATACGAAGTATAGTCGTACACGAAGATCATGTGAGCACGTGAGTATACACAATTTCACACGATTAGTACACGAAAAGCACGAACACAAGGAGTACACGATGCTCATGATAAAGTACATGAACACGAAATATCCGATGTATCCGCTAAGGGGATAACATCGCACGACAAGATCCATATAGTACTAATCCGTATTACCAACGTGTCAGCATCAAGTAAAGTAATCTAAAGCAGGAAATATACTCCTAAACAGGATATAAAATGATCAGAGAATGTACTCGCCTGGTATCCTGAATATCTGAAGAAAATATACTGTCCGAGGAGTGGTGTCTGGCTCCTATAGAATAGTACAAGTCACTACATGTCCAAAGTAGTAAAATAGACTGCTATAATGCATCTACATGCTGTCTAGGTCAAACTAGACTAAAGTCAACAGTTGGTCAACTTTAGTCAACCACACTAGTCAAACTAGGTCAACTAGGTCAAGTCCTAGCCCAAACAAGTCTAACAAGTCTCACTAGGCCTAACCAAGCCTAGGCTAGCACTCACACAATCACAAAGCAATGTGAACCACAACAATGCATAATATAAAATAGATACTATATATAAATACATACCTTCATACATACATGCATATCCACATTACATACATATTTATATATATAGACATATGTTACATTATGCAAATTTACATAGTTACATAGATATATACATTCATGCACATTTACATACATACTTTTATACATTATATATGTTAACATTCATTACAAAGCATTATATTTTACTTATACCTTTGATTCATTCATTCATTCATTCATTCATTCATTCATTCATATATGACATTCATTCATACATTTATACATTCATTCATTCATGTTATCACTATATACATACTTGGATACACAACATACATATATACATTCATACATGCATATATTGCATACATGCATACATACATATCATGTATACATACATACATTACATACATGCCTACATATATATCATATATGCATATTTGCATTCATTCATATCCCATATGCATGCATATTTCAGTTCAGGCATTATATCCATTCACATATCATTAAGTTGCATACATATACTTATTTTTATTACATACATGTCATTGATTGCATTCCTACATGATTGCGTTCAACCATATATATATTAATTTAAAGAGGATACATATCATATATATATATCATTTCATTCATCTAACATATTATGCATTACATACTCTACATTCATTTAATATCCATACTACATAGGCTCATAGGTTACACAAAATGTCTATGTCGTATAGTCACTCTTCTACTTAAAATCAATACTGTACCAATTGGGCCTCTACTAAATTCTAGGATTAAAGTATATTGTATCCCTTCGTGTTAGCTTTCCGAAACTTCAAACGGATCGCATTTTCGTGTCCGGAAGCTCCCGAAATCGCAAAAATACCGAAACACGTTCGTCTTTCGTACAGCTGACACTCAAATAATTCTACAGAAAGTTACATAAAGAATTCGGCTTATAAAATATATAATTAGAAAGCTAACTTTGATACGGTTCTTTTAAAAAAACGAAAGATAAATCGGAATTCTAAGCTAAAAGTTATGACATTTCTAAGTTGCTTTGGTTAATAAAAACGTGGATGAATATTATGACGAATTTGAGTTGTTTTAGACAAAAGAAACACATGTAGGCCAAGATACTTGGATACCAACATAGGTATCCAAATGAAACTCATTCTAACCATCCTAACTAAGATCAATCCACTCTCTAACCATTTTAAAACTGAATTTAAATATCTATTTAAACTATTATCATACATCCATACACATGGGGTGTCCTAATTTGGGATCTATCAAGTAGGACACAAGACACATATCTAAAATCCCCAAGAGAGCTCCAAATGGCCTCAAATTTGAATCTAAAGGGGACACATGCATGAGGATGGATCCTACGGATTCAAAACTAATTTTTATGTAAAAAAAATCGATTTAGAGGATGGGTTTTACCTATTGGGAGTGGAATCCCAATGAAATCCTTTAGGACACGGCAACGATACGAAGATCCCTCAAAGTGGACACTCCTTCTTGCACTTCTCTTCCAATCTTTGGTAGCACCCTTCCCTTAGCGAATGATAATGATTGAGGGAAGATTTGGTGAAGGAATGATTTGATTTGGAGATCAAATCAAAGGGAAGGCTCTCAAAAATTATGGAAGAACAAAAGGAAAATAAAAGAGGCAAGATTGTAATGAATGAAATGAATCATTCTCCCCTAAAGGTGGCTGCCATAAAGAGTCCATTAGGGCTAATGGGAAATGTCCTAATTGTCCCTCTCTAGTCTCATATGGTTAAGTCTAGACTAGGTTCAAGTTTGGGGTCAAAAGGATCTAGTTTTGAGTGTCTAACTTAACCATTCTAACATGATAAAAATTAGTCTAACTAACTAACTTAAATGTTGGGTTTTGTGGGCTATGCTTAACTTAATATTGGGTCCCATCTAGAGTTTAAGCTACCCGGGTCACAATACAAGTCGGAACGAGACGAAACTCAAACCCGACTAAACAAATCCAATAAAAATAATATTAAAAATATAAAATTTTCCTAAAATATTAAAATATGAAAAATGACCAAAATCATAATACATCAATTTAAATATTATTAAAATATTCTAAAATTCACCAATTAATCAAAATCCTAAATAATTCGAAAGTCATAAAACGAACAAAATACCCTTAGCCTAAAAAGTTGTAAATAGTCATTCTAATCACATGGTTAGGTCCACATGGTCATGGTTAGTCTCTAGGCTCAACAGTTCTAGGGTTCACTAGCTAACACATCAAAATTATAATTCACCAATTTTAAATAGTATTAAATTAATTAAAAATTCTCATAAATCATGAATCTTATTATTAAATAATAAACTTTTACAAAAGTTCAAAATTATCCTTATTTTAGAAAAGTGGGTGTTACACTACTTATAATGTTTATTATGTCCACATTACCTTTGAGTAAACATCCCGTACAGACATCCCCTACGTTGTCGTACATCGATCGTAGAACTTTCATGTCCATATTAACTCTGAGTAGTTCCGCGTATCCCCTCAGAGTCACTCCTACCACGTCGATAACACCTCTGAGTAGGAAGATTCCGTCATTTGAACCCCATATTTGCCACGTCCATATTACCTCTGAGCAAACAAGTCTATCCTCTCAAACTTTTTATCTGTACCTAAAAACCAAGGTGCGTAAAAGATAACAGGTCCACACAAATCGCTAGTTCATGACAGTGAAGATGAACACACCAGAAAATTCTTTATTTTGTATTCAAAAGTAAAGGATTACGTCTCCAGCAAAGTTTCCAAAAACAAAAACAAAAAAATAAAATAAAAATGGGACTACAATCCCTAAGCATCGTTGGAATTAGCAGAAAGCTCTTCGATCCGATGCTTCAAGTCTTCAGTCCGAGTCCCCACAGTCGCCAAGCCTCGGCGTTCAGCTTCTTGACGCATCACCTCCACAGCCTCAGGAGCAATATCATTCTCGTACTTAGCGTCCAACTCTTGCCGCTGACAGGTCAGAGAAAGAATATGGCGGGTAAAAGCTGCTTCTTCCTCCTTGGATGCTACATGCTCAGCCTGGGTCGCTCAGTATCTAGCAAAAGTTGAGCTCGCTGGTCTTCAAAGAGGCGAATCTTGGCATTGACCTCCGCTATACTAGCATCCAGTGAGGCTCGCAGCTCCACCTTCTCCTGTGTGGACAGAGATAGTCTCTCCGCCGCAGCCTCAACATCGGCCACCTCGCGGTCCCAGATGGCCACCGTGGCCTGATAAGACGACTCAACATCAGCTATCAATTTCTTCTTTTCTGCTTCTATCAGAGCAGAAAAGTTATTCTGTCGAATACTCTGAAGTTCGGAAAGATGCAGGTCGAGCTCAGCCACCGACGTCTCCAGAATCTCAGCCATATAATCACGGCCTCGGTAGGAACATATCAGACCAATATAAAGGAGCGCCATGGTTTTTGCCGTCGTAAAACTCCCGTTCATATTCAATACCGTCGATACCCCTTTTTACAGCATCTTGTAGACCGCCTCAATGGCAAACTGCACATATTCATCCGCATCAGCCAACACTTGAGGCGTCATAACAGGAGTTGGAGGAGCTACTGTGATGGACGACGGACCTGAAGAAGATCCATCGACCTCAATCTGTAAGATTGAAACGTCAACATCAGCGGACCATCCCTCGTCGGAGACTTGAACTTCGTCGCTAGCCCGAGGAGCCAAGAGGGCAGAAGGAGCCGAATGGGGTGTCGATATTGTCCCCGAAGTAGGAGGAGCAACAAAGGGTTCTTTCACCAGCAAACCCTTACCCTTTTTAATCTCGGAGGGACTACCGACATCGAGGGTTGTCTTCTCCATCTCCAAAACACCACCTACAGCCAGCACAGGGCCTTCCTCCTCCGGCAAGATAGCAGGATCAATACCCGTTTCCTGACTCAGCATTTCCTCTGGAGTCGGACTTGGCAGACGAGTCTCGCCTCCCTCATCAAATCCCTTTGCGGGAATAGAGTCTGCCAGTACTTCCTGGACGATAGCCAGCTCAGCTTCTACTGCTGGGTCTGGGGTAGGGCTCGGCAACGGTGTAGCCGACCTTCCTTCATCATGACGAGGAGAGGAATCAGCCCTCTTCTCTGTTACGACCGCGCCTGTTGCCCCTACTGCAGGCTCAGGGATCTCTGAAGGAACGTCATTCAAAGAAGACGAACTCCATTCCTCTTCCTCATCCGGAAGCACAGCTTCTGCTGGTACCTTGATACCCGAGGCCCCCACGACAACTTGTACTATCTCGAGAACTGCTGCATCTTCAACTTCCCCATCAGCACAGTCCGGAGATACTAAAATCTCCATAGAAGTGACATCATCAGGGTTCTCCTCCACAAGAGATGCCACAACCGGCAGAATATGCTCGTCAGATGTGCTCGCCACCAACTTCGGTCTGCTAGCACCCCGTTTTAAAGCTTGGGGTCTCCTCTTTAGCGTCTCCTACAAATAGAAGGCATATGTCACAAGAATGGTAGAATGAACCAGACTATGTGGGATATCCTTATCTCTACAGGAGCTGATTCTGTTGACACTACCGGTGGCACTGCTTTCCTCCGCCTCTTCGGTACAGAAGAACCGACCTCCGTGTCAGCATATTTTTTCGGATGGTCAGCCGAAGGCTCTGTCTGAGTACCCCCCGTGGATACGGCATGGGTATCTCGGTAACCAACCTCTGGCAGGCGGTACAATCGAGCCTTCGCCAACATGTTCCAAGTCGCCTCCAATTGGGTGCCGATAATAAAACTGGTCTCCCTATCATATCCAGGGGATACGATGTTCATCGCATAATAAAATTTGGCAGCTGAAAAAAGAATCGGCGACCGTGGATTCAAATCTGGCATGGTAAAGCGAGCTACGGTGCATCTGGCATTGTAGTAATGCCAAGCTCGTGCCCCGTCCAGCAAACTCCCAGTATACTCTAGGCTAGTACTGGGGTTCCCTAACATCAATTGAGCATAGCCGAACTGACGTGCAAACGGCTTGGTAAGTACGGCTCCAAGTAACACTGGTTCTTATTCTGGTACACCAAATGGGACGGCCGGATGCTTTGCAACCAACGGAATCCCTACGGAGGCAGAGTTGTTGCGTCTTCACCCGAATCGGCTAAATCTTCATTAGCCTCGAAGCCTGTAAAAATGGGACCAACTTTAGTGATCTCCCATCCCTGAAGGTAGGACAAAACTTTTCTACAAACAGGAACGCCGGTATTCAACTATTTCCTCTGGTAGAAGCGGCGGAGGAATGCATCTCCGGCTACGTGATCTTCTTCCTGGCCCGGAATCATCACGTTGGGATGGTGCAAAATCAACCACCCCATCAGATAATGAAACGGCAGCTCGGCACGGGAAAAGTTGCCATTCTTACCCCGTTCATAAATGATGTTACCCGTGAATTCTCGTAAACCTCGCAGCAGGTTACACCCTATCGCGGGGAGCAGAGCCAAGCGACGGCCAAAAACCAACTTTACAGCTGGCAGGATTAGGTTCCGGGTCACCCTCTCCACAGAGCCTGACCCGCCTGAAAAGGCGTAATCCCGGAGCCAAATCATCAGATAAGCAGCTAATACTGCTTTGGACGACATCCGATGAGTAAGGTGCCAGAAACAGCTATAGAGACGCTCGTCCGACTCCCGGTCCTCGTTTTCGTGGGGACTCTTTTCATTTAGTCTGCATATTTCAGAGAGCACTTCAGTGCTGGAGAGAGCTGGCGGAGTCATAAACCGAGAGGAATCCTCCGTGTCTTGCTTAAAGACATAATCCCTCCAAGCAGTCACATTGGGCTGCGTCCCGCCCTTATCCTTCTTCTGCATATAATAGTGATGACTCGCCACTTCTTTGAAGACGGCCATCATCTCCTCGTCCTTGTCCCCAGGACTTGGAACTCCTCGTTAGTTGGGAAGTACTCCTCGTAGGGTTCTGATTCCCACGGAATCCTCGACACCTAATACATTTCATGAAGTGCAAGTCCTAGCTCCCCCACCGGAGTGAAGAAGGTCCCGGTCTGGGTATTAAACATCTCCAGGAGCATAAAAAACATATGTCTCCAGGGTATTAAACATCTCCAGGAGCATAAGAAACATATGTCTGTTGATGTCGACGCCCGCATGGGTGGCACGGATAGCGGCAGTCAGCCCAATCTCCTTGAGTTTGGTTCAAAACTTTGTCAGAACCCAGTGTGTCAGCCCACCCCACTTGGATACATAATGACACCAACCCTCTACCCGAAATTCACCCTTCGGGTACGACCGCTTCGATGACAACATACGATTAACGAAAGTCGAAGCACCAAAGGCAAAAGTGTCGGCAGGGACGTTACTATAAATACTCCCATGACGCAGAGTTCGCCAGGTGAAAGAGGACCCAGCCTGCATGGCGGCCAAAGTATCCCTATGGTTCGAGGTAGCATCGATCCTGATGGTGCCCGCCACCGCTCCCCCCTGAGATGGGGTTAGCTTCCATGTCATCCTCCTCTTGGAAGCAAGACGACAGAAAGCTGTCAAAGGCCATTGACACTCGAGCAGCTTAATGAACATGTTCACCCCCTTGGCTGTGAAGAACCAATCTTCCTTGATCCTCAACACTTTCGCTTCAGTGGAAGTGAGGCGATCCCTAAACAGGAACTCAGGCTTCAAGAAAGTCACATATCCAGAAAGGGCAGGTTTTAAACTGCCACGCTCTATCATCCATTGGAGGAACACATACTATTGTTCCCAGATTTGGGTCATTCTCTCAGAAGGCTGATCCAGCATGATGGCAGCTCGGACATGATTTATCACCTCCTCGTTATAGTCAACTCCCATCTGACAGAGAGAAACGTCTAGAAGTACTTCATTCAAAAATAGGACGGTCATCAAAATTGGCGATCAGGAAAAGATGACAAAGACTCAGATATGTTAAAATAATAAAAATATCTGGGTCGCGTTCTTATCAGAAGTAAGGCTTAGGCGCATCTGAAAAGAAGCTTCGACGCATTATCAGGACTCGAAGTCCATGCGCATCAGCAAGAAGCTTCAGCGCATTATCAGGACTCGAAGTCCATGCGCATCAGCGAGAAGCTTCAGCGCATCATCTGGACTCGAAGTCCATGTACGTCAGCAAGAAGCTTCAGCGCATCATCAAGACTCGAGGTCCATGCGCGTCAGCGTATGTGAGTTCTAAAAAAATAAAATATAAAAAATACTCAAGTACAGAAAGGTACGGTAAAGAATGACAAACCCACCAATCATCGCCGGCCGAATGTCGGCGGGCGTCCGGGGGACATCGTCAACGTCGACCTCCGCAGGCTCTTTTTCTTTGCTTCATCCTCGGCCAGCCCCACTGCGAGGAGTCTTAGGGGCCATTCTTCATGTCATAACCCGCACCCGCTTTTCGGATGCGAGCACGTGAGCAAGCCAGCTACGTATTGAACAGACTCCAGCCCGAATCGAATACGTAAACGCTGTTAAGGCTATGGTATACTGCCAAATTATGGCAAACAAATCTATATCTCAATCCACAATAAGAATATAAAATATGAATGAACACTATGGCTCCTGGTTTACAGTCCACTAGCATAAATGCCCGATAAGACTCTAAAGAAAATAACAAGAGTCTAAAACTGAATCAAGAAACAGGATAACTTATGATAAGGTATGAAAGCAGGAGCGGATAATAAATACGATAACGATACCTGAATCCCGCAAGAACCGCAAATCCTCCGCCATCCAGAACCACTAGCTAACTCCATACAATCGCTAAACCTGAGGAGATCATCAGGTCCTCAGAGGACATAGCAAGATACATAATATACATACCTATCTAACAGTTTTATCATGCACAAGAAATAAATAAGAAAGAACAAGGACAAGACAAATGACTACGAACATGAACACGAACACGAACATGAATACGAACACGAATACGAACACGAATACGAATACGAACACAAACACTAGAACAACTACGTATAAATCAACTGCCGGATGAACGAAACACGAGATCAATGGAAGAACCAAACCCTCATCCTGAGTGTGGACTCACGGGTTTGAACTAACGACTAACCCTCGTCCCGAGTGTGGACTCTCTGGTTAGCTCATGGCAAGGCACCCTCATTCCGTGTGTGGACTCTCTGGTGCAGTTGGTCAACCCTTGTCCCGAGTGTGGACTCTCTAGTGCCAATGATCACGACAAACACCCTCGTCCCGAGTGTGGACTCTCTGGTACCAATGATCACGACAAACACCCTCATCCCGAGTGTGGACTCTCTGGTGCACCAAACAACCCTCGCCCCGAGTGTGGACTCTCTAGTTGTGCAAAACGATAATCAAGGCTATGGCAGTTCACTACACGTACTCGTTCTATGACACGACTCAAGCAAGGTACTGACAAAAAACTCTAAGTGTGAACTACAAGACCAAACATGAACACGACTATATGCAATGAAACAACTCAAAAGAATAAAATACGAAAATCACATGTCCATAAACAATCAAAGACTAAAACTGAAATGTAATGCATGTAAATAAAATTGTAGAGATAGACAAGGTATACTTGCCTGGAGGTTGCACGCAAATCTAATAACATTCTAGTCCACTGCTAAGCCATAAAGTTCTAGTCATCACAACTGTCTTCGAAAGCTGAAACAGACAATGCCAACATTCTCAGAATAGTCAAATTAGCTAGGATTGTCTGTCCTTAAGTCCAATTCTGGACACAGGGGAAAGACGATAATTTTGGGCAAAAACGATATCCGTCGTTGGACCCGCTTTGCACCAAAAAATGTACCAGAGTCAATGGTCTCTAAAGTTATCAAACTACATGTCTACGGATCCAGTTTTTCGATACGAACCCAATCGTATGTCCAAAGTTGGATTCCGGCGGGCCGTGCACAAAATCGCCCGTTGAGTGGGACCGTGGGGCCCGCGAAACGACGATCCAAATCGACTGTCTCAGAATTGGACCAACCTTGGCATACAGGACCAAAAAATGATACGGTCCTGTTGGCGCAAGTTTTGTCTCGATCTGACGAGTGTGCATGAAGTAATTGAGAAACTTGCAAAGTGATCGATACGGTGAATTTCGACGGAAACACATCAAATTTGTCGTGCACACGCGACCAATTTGAATTTCGTCAAAGCCTACACGTCCACGAAGCCGTTACACACCTTTCGATGCTTTCGGTTCGCGACCAAGTCGCCCGAATTGGCGGGACGCACGTGGTATCGGAGAATTTTATTAATTTTTCACTATTTTCGAAAATAGTTTTTTGTCAGTTTTGGGAGTCGAATTTCTCGACGTAAGATCGACGAAATTCGATTCTAAAAAAACACTTGCAAAGCCCTATAGGTTGTATCCAACTGTTTTTAATTAGTTTTAAAGAAAACAGCAATAGGCAATTAGAAACACTCTTCGAAGTTGGTGGTCTGATAGCCAAAAACAGAGTGTATTGGAAATGTTTTTGTCGAGGTTCGTCTCGACTTTCCTAGGGTTATGGTCCTCTAGATTTCAAACAAAATAAAAGGAAATAATGCCGTATATGTAGTCTACATACTCGAAGTGACGAATCTCGAAACGGGTGATCGAGCGTCGCAAGAACCTGCCGCGAAGTAGGGTCGATGGACTGTTGCTGTCGTTGCTCTGTTTACTGCGGCTGTCTTTGGCCGCTGTTCCCGCACGTCTCCGGCGACGTACGGTGGTGGCGCTGGCGGAGATCGGTCGCCCAGGGTCGGGGGAGGGGTGTCTTGTATCGGAGTTAGGGTTTTCTCGACGCTCTCTTTAGTTTTCTCTTCGTTTATATACACAAGCAGGGTCGGTTTCACTGCTCGGGTGCTCTGTGAAGGCTCGGTTAGCCTGGGTTTGCTGCTGTTTGGGAATCTTAAGGCTCGAGCATGGGGTGTTGGCCTGGGCTGGGCCGGCCTGGCTTGGGCTGGGCTGGCATTGGTTTTGGCTTGGGGTTTAGCCATTCTATTTCCTTTTTCCTTTCTATTTATTATATAATTCTGTGAATATATATTATCCATATATATACATACATGTATATATATTTATCTAACTACAAATACTCCTATATATCCATACATATATACATATTTATATATATACACATATACTCAAAAAAAAAAAAAAATATACGAATATTTATATATAGACGTATACACATATACACACATATAATTATTTACTTATATAACAAATCTCCAAAAATCTAAGTAAACATCTTTAATAGAAATACAGATCTCAACATTATCTATTCTTAGGGTGTGGCCCATTCCTAGGAGTAGGTATTTATATATAAATATATATGCACATCTATATTCATGTATTCCTCATATATTTATATATAAATAAATACTCAATTAACCAATAATAATAATATCTAATAGCAATAAATATATTTATATAATCACCACAAAATAATAAAATAATACTTATCTGGTGGTTTGGTGAATCCATACTATTCACCTTTATCCGGGTCCAGAAAATTGTACAAATATTGTAAAACAATATTTAATAATAAAATACCAATTTTTGTACAAATATTCAAATGGTTAAAAATGTACCTTAATACCTAAAATAATTTAGGGAATATTAGTACACACAAATATGACTACAAGGCCGTCCCTGGTCTCACTGTATACCAACAAAGGCTTGGATTCGGTTTGGCCCAGTTCGGGCTAAGTTGGTACAATCGGGTCATCTTAAAATCAATATATCTAATTAATAAATAAATAATTCATCGGTGGGGGTTAAGTCGCAACTTGATCTGGTTTTCCTAGTTAGGACACACTTATGGCTAGGTCTTTCTTGGCATGACTAATATACTAGTCAAGGCACGCCATTGCACTATCCGTGCCATGATTCCTAGTCATCTGGTACTTAAAAACTCAACCATGGCTAAAATCATCTATCGTAATAATTAACTAAATAATCATTTAATAAAATCTAAAAAATCACCATTTAAAACAAATAAGTAATTAAAAATTATTCAAAAAAAATTTCGGGAAGGGAAGCTACAAATCTACCCACCTTAAAAATAATTTCGTCCTCAAAATTCTAATTCATAACTATTTCTTAAAATTTTAAAGTCCACTATTACCTTAATCTCCTCAATTTAATTCCTCAAAATTATTTTATAACCTTCTCTAGTCGTTTCGTAACTACGAAACTTCGAGGACTTCTACCCACCTTTGGTCACACTACTCCTCAAAATACAGTCACTAAAACTTTATGGTCTTCTAACCAGTTGCTAACAATTCTACTGACAGATATCTAGGCATATGGCAACAATAATCTCTCATATCTATAAACAACCAAATATTCATAATCAAGCAATATATACTATAATTTAAGGATTTCTAATGAATTCTAGATAGCACGATCGTTCGTCACTCCGAAATAAGAAGGGATGAGAATCAACGGTACGAAAAGCAAGAAAGTATAATCGAGAGCAATTATGGAGTTTTCAAGGACGTAGAGAATTTCTAAGAGAATTTTCAAGGCAGAGTGGATTGAGATTTTTAAGGTTTAGTCAAATTCGCAGGCTCGTATCAGTACAGTTACGTAACCGATACGATATGCTCTGACCTGCATGGGCTACCAAAAAAACTTGTCATGACCCTCACCCGCTTTTCGGACGCGAGCACGTGAGCAAGCCAGCTACGTATCAAACAGACTCCAGCCCGACGCGAATACATAAACGCTGTCAAGGCTATGGTATACTGCCAAAGTATGGCAAACAAATCTATATCTTAATCCACAATAAGAATAAAAAACATGAATGAACACTATGGGTTATGGTCTGCAGCCCACTAGCATAAATGCCCGACAAGACTCTAAAAGAAATAACAAGAGTCTAAAACTGAATCAAGAAACAGGATAACTAATGATAAGGTATGAAAGCACGAGCGGATAATAAACACGATAACGATACCTGAATCCCGCAAGAACCGCAAATACTCCGCCATCCAGAACTACTAGCTAACTCCATACAATCGCTAAACCTGAGAAGATCATCAGGTCCTCAGAGGACATAGTAAGATACATAATATACATGCCTATCTAAAAATTTTATCATGCGCAAGAAATAAAAAAGAAAGAACAAGGACAAGACAAATGACTACGAATACGAACATGAACACGAACACGAACACGAACACGAATACGAACACGAATACGAACACGAACACAAACACTAGAACAACTACGTATAAATGAACTGCCGGATGAACGAAACACGAGATCAATGGAAGAACCAAACCCTCATCCCGAGTGTGGACTCACGAGTTTGAACTAAGCACTAACCCTCATCCCGATTGTGGACTCTCTGGTTAGCTCACGGCAAGGCACCCTCGTCCCGTGTGTGGACACTCTGGTACAATTGGTCAACCCTCGTCCCGAGTGTGGACTATCTGGTGCTAATGATCACGACAAACACCCTCGTCCTGAGTGTGGACTCTCTGGTGCACCAAACAACCCTCGTCCCGCGTGTGGACTCTCTGGTTGTGCAAAACGATAATCAAGGCTATGGCAGTTGTAACACCCACTTTTCTAAAATGAGGGTAATTTTAAACTTTTATAATTTTGATTAATCGATAATAAGATTTAACTCATGTTGTGATTTTTGGTAATTTTTTAATCAATTTAAAACTATTTAAAATATTGAATTGTGGTTTTGATGGTTAACTAGTTAATTTCTAGTTTTGCTAAGCTTAGAGACTAACCATGGGGACCTAACTATGTGATTAGAATGACTATTTACAGCTTTTTAGGCTAAGGGTATTTTGGTCATTTTGTGACTTGAATTATTTAGGTTTTTGATTAATTGGTGAATTTTAGATTATTTTAATAATATTTAAATTGATGTATTATTATTTTGGTCATTTTTCATATTTTAATATTTTGGGAAAATTTTATATTTTTAATATTGTTTTTATTGGATTTGTTTAGTCGGGTTTGAGTTTCGTCTCGTTCCGACTTGTATTGTAACCCGGGTAGCTTGAACTCTAGATGGGACCCAATATGAAGTTAAGCATGGCTCACAAGACCCAACATTAAGTTAGTTAATTAAACTAATTTTTATCATGTTAGAATGGTTAAGTTAGAGACTCAAAACTAGATCATTTTGACCCCAAACTTGAACCTAGTCTAGACTTAACCATATGAGACTAGAGAGGGGCAATTAGGGCATTTCCCATTAGCCCTAATGGACTCTTTATGGCAGCCACCTTTAGGAGAGAATAATTCATTTCATTCATTACAATCTTGTCTCTTTTATTTTCCTTTTGTTCTTTCCCAATTTTAGAGAGCCTTCCCATTGATTTGATCTCCAAATCAAATCATTACTTCACCAAACCTTCCCTCAATCATTCCCATTCTCCAAGGGAAGGGTGCTACCAAGTATTGGAAGAGGAGTGCAAGAAGGAGTGTCCACTTTGAGGGATTTTCGTATCGGAGCCGTGTCCTAAAGGATTTCATTGGGATTCCACTTCCAATAGGTAAAACCCATCCTCTAAATCGATTTTCTTTGCATATAAATTAGTTTTGAATCCGTACGATCCATCCTCAAGCATGTGTTCCATTTAGATTCAAATTTGAGGCCATTTGGAGGTCTCTTGAGGATTTTAGATATGTATCTTGTGTCCTACTTGATAAATCCCAAATCAGGACACCTCATGTGTATGTATGTATGATAATAGTTTAAATAGATATTTAAATTCAGTTTTATAATGGTTAGAGAGTGGATTGATCTTAGTTAGGATGGTTAGAATGAGTTTCATTTGGATACCTATGTTTGTATCTAAGTATCTTGGCCTATATGTGTTCTTTTGTCAAATCCGTCATAATTTTCATCTACGTTTTTATTAATCAAAGCAACTTAGAAATGTCATAACTTTTAACTTAGAACTCCGATTTATCTCCCATTTTTTTAAAAGAACGTATCGAAGTTAGCTTTCCAAATATATATTTTAATAAGCCAAATTCTTTCTGTAACTTTCTGTAAAATTATTTGAGTGTCAGCTGTACGAAAGACGAACGTGTTTCAGTATTTTCGCGATTCCGGGAGCTTTCGGACACGAAAATGCGATCCGTTTAAAGTTTTGGAAAGCTAACACAAAGGGCTACGATATAATTTAATCCTAGAATTTAGTGAATGCCCAATTGGTACAGTATTGGTTTTAAGTAGAAGAGTGACTATACGATATATGCATTTTGTGTAACCTATGAGCCTATGTAGTATGGATATTTAATGAATATAGAGTATGTAATGCATGATATGTTAGATGATATGTTAGATGACTGAAATGATATATATATGATATATATTCTCTTTACATTAATGTATATATATGGTTGAATGCAAGCATGTAGGAATGCAATTAATATAATGCATATAAGCAATGCATGAATGAAAGAATGATATACAATGTATGCATAAAGATATATATGTAATGATAGATATGAATGCATAATGTATAAATATTGTAATGCAATATATAATGATAACATGTATGGTAATATAGAGTATATGATGCAAGCATGAATGAATGGAGGAAATACATGTATATAGGTAATATAGAATATAATAATGCAAGCATGCAAGATAATGTATTGTATCCATATATGATGTATTCAACTTAAAGATAATGTAATATATAAAGGAATGAATGATAATATATAACATGATATGTAAGGTAATGCAAGGTATAAAATATATGATGTTTTCATGTTTGTATGTCTCTATGTTAATGTATGAAATGATATGAATATACAATGTATGCATATGTATAAAATATGTAGGTAATACATAGATGCATGAATGAAATGAATATTTGCAATATGTTAATATAAATACAAGTATCTAATATGCATGAATGTAAGTATAATATAATACAAGTATACATGTATGTATCATGTAAATGTAATATACATGATATGTAGGTATGCATGTATACAAGGTAAGTATGTATGTATGTATTTCTATAAACTGAGTTAACCTATAACCTTTTACACACATGCATTCATACACCCTTTGACATCATGTATCCCATGTCACATACACCTACCTATCACTAAATTTTAGAAGATTAACACATATCCTTTCACACACATGCCAAACACACACATACTCACTTACTCTTTTACCTCTCTTTCTCTCTCTATATATATATGTATGTGCCTATATATATAGCTTTCCTATATATATCTATGTATATGAATATGTGAATAGTGATGCATATATATATATGTGGGATGTACATATAGGTAGCCTATATGTTATGAGTGTACTACAATATATTAGATATATATAATGTTATGTGTATACGTATTTGTGGTTTGGCTTTGGCATGATATAGCCTACAACCTAGGGCTCTTAGCCTATGGTGTGTCTGTTTGCCTAGTAAGAGTTTAGTTAGACTTGTTTAGTCTTGATTAGGCCTAGAATAGACTAGTTAGACTAGTATAGACTTGTTTGGTTTAGGTTTGACCTAGTTGACCTAGTTTGACTAGTCTAGTTGACTAGAGTTGACCAAGTGTTGACTTTAGCCTAGTTTGACCTAGACAGCATGTAGATGTATTATAGCAGTCTATTTCCTTATTTTAGACATGTTGTAACTTGTGTTGCTCTGATTAGGAGACATACACCTCTCCTCAGGCAGTACACCCTCTTCGGACATTCAGTTATCAGGCGAGTACATTCTCTGATTATTTTATATCCTGTTAGAATTATTTTCCTGCTTTAGATTACTTTACTTGATGCTGTCACGTTGGTAACACGGATTAGTACTATATGGATCCATTCTTGAGATGTTATCCCCTCAGGGAGCATCGTATACTACATGCTCTGTGCGTTTCACTAACATGGTGTATCACTATGCTTCACGATTCTTCGATCACTTGTAACATGAACTCTCATGATCACAGAGTCTTCCCAGAATCATCCATTTATGGGCATTCCCAGAATCACCCATTTATGGGCATTCCCAGAATCATCCATTTATATGCTATCCATGTATCACCCCTTGTGGGCCTTTGCATGGAATCATAACATAACCTGGTTGGATCCTTGTGTATTGATTAGGGGTACAGGGGAGTAGAAGTAGACATGTAAATAATATCCAAGTAGTGTAGTTCCCAGAATCACTCTATAGTATAGTTTCCAGAATCTTCTATGCCATTCACATCTTTATATTGTACTCTGACTCACTAGCCACTGTTAGTTCTCTACTTATAGTAGATATTTCTATTACAGTTCTCTTTCTTTGTTTACATACTGTATTTCTTTCAGATCTTGTATCTTACTTTACTGCAAGATTATATTTTCTAACCTGCTATGATCTGTTGAGATGTATTATGCTCGCTCCTGTCCTGACTGGACCTGTTGATAAATTTTACAGATAGCTTGGAGGTTGCCTACTAGCCAAGAGGAGATACATTAGAGGTTGTTTAGTTAGCTATTTTAGTTGTCTGGAGTTGTATTTACTTTATGGATTACTGTATTTGAGCTTTGAGACATATTTCTGGGTTGTGTATTTTAGACACTTAGACTTCTATCTGTTGTGTCTCTTTTGGATTTCATGTTTTATCTATCTTCCATTATGCTCTACCTTAGATGTGATTGAGTTTACATTCTGTTATGTCACCCCCATTCGGGAAGTATAAACTGCTTAGCCTTATACTGTTAGATGTATGAGACCTAGGACAGCGTTCTACCGCCGACACTGCGGCGTAGGCTGGACGTACCCACGTCTCGTGCCCTAACTCTAGGGTACGGGTCGTGATATGTTTTTAGTGATGGCCCATGCAGGTTGAGTTTATGTAGTGGTATTCGAACTAGAATACCACTACAGCCTGCAGTAGGATTAGGATATATTTTTTGAAGGTACTCAATCACAGTTATGATCCCCTGAAAGATTCCTGGGACGACCCTTGAGAATCTTATTTTAACTTCGATTTGAAAACTCTCCTCCCTTGATTTGATTTATCTTTACTTTCTGTTGTTGAATTTGATTTTGATGGATTATTGTTGAATTTGAGTTTGTATTTATTGATTTTGATGGAAGATTGTTGAATTTTGAATCTTGATGTTAGCTGTAGCATCCGAGTTTGTATTTATATGATTTGAAGGATTTTTGTTTATTTTTGAATCTTGATGTTCGTTGATAAATTTGATTTTTGGGTATTTATTGTTGATTTAATTTAATTTTTGTCAAGATGAAATTATATGGGCTAGGTCATCTAAGTTTTAGAATCTAGTCTTCTATAGTCACATTAGCCAGCATGGTGAGGACATATAGTCTGATTTTTGGATATATTTCTCGGGTGTAGGAATTTAAGGTTTTTGCAGCCAAGCTAGCGGTATCGCGAAAATGTTAAATACCATGATTCTAGAGGTATGTGTCTAAGTCGAGGACTATGTGATTATCGTAGCCTTGCTTACTAGTATGACGAGGATTTAGAGTACCATAATTTTTGGATAGACGCATATGATTATCAGATTGTACCTTAAATATTTTCGAACATGTTTTCTCTACTTTGTTTCAGTCCTTCAAATTTTTTTTATTATTTGTTTTGTTTTGTTTTGCTTCTCATTATTTAACTTAGGAGTAGCTTTAGTTGCTTTTATAAACCTTGTATAACTTTTTGCTATGGGTTTCTTCATAATACAATGAATCGATAATTTTTACTAGACCTTATCTTGGATTTGATAGTTTAGCTCTGGGTTTCAAAAATGGTTCCTTCTTTTAAACAGATAAGCAGAACAGATTTTATCATTATTTCCTTCTTGCTATTATTCTTGTGTTAAATAATAATAATAAAACTGTTTTGATTACGTCAATCACCTACTTTGCAATCTTGGTAGAAATCTAAATGTTAGTCCTGATGTAGAAATTAATTTTTATATTGGGACATGAGAATATGTATATAGTGGACACAGACTCTTTGCCTGACACGTATGCATGCTACACTTGATTTTCCACCTATCTAAATACATATTAATATGTTGTTGATGTTTAAATTGTCAAAATCCCAATATTTCTGGTTTTATGCTTTCCAGTTTAAATTCGTAATTCAATGTAGGTTTCATGTTGTTAGTTTTGTTTACATCACTGCACATGTATGTTATACATAGGGTTTCAATTCAAATTTTTTTGTTGAGTTTTGTGTTTGAAATTGTCAAATCTAAGACTGTGTGCATATTAACCCTTAATACTGGATTCCAAATATTTAGTTCAATTTGCTGTTTTATTTTTTTAAATGTAATATTTTGAGCTATATACACTGTGGCATGTGATATAAATTTAGGTTTCATATTCTTACATGTTAGGTTGTGATAAACATTGGGTTGGTTGATGTTCAAATTTCTCTAATTTCCTAAAACTGAATACATGTTAACCTTTTTATATTGATTTCAAATGTTTAGTTCAATTTCAGATTTAATATGTAATATTGAACTGTATGTTTAGCTAAAGGTATGGATAGTATGTTAGGGTTTCATCTCCATCATGTTTAGGATGTGTTGAGAGCATTGAGTTGGTTGTGATGTTTCAAATTCCTAAAATCTGAAATTGTATTATGTTAATATTACACTGGTTTAAATGTTAGCTTATTTCGGATTCTTGTATGTAAATGCTGAGCTAAAACTGGATTTAACCTTTCAATACTAATCTATACCCTGTACAAGGACACACACACCCTAACTTAGTATAGACTGCCATGTAAACCTATCCCTTCCTCTCTATGTTATGTTCATATATCTATATAGATATATATAGAGTTTATGCATACATGTTATAATGTATATATATACATAACTAAATCTCTAACTCTTTATATATATAGATATGGTTAGCCATACATGTTATGAGTAAATAGGTTGTGCATTGTAGATTGTTTAACCAATATGCCATGAGTAGTGTAACTTGATAGCTATTGTTTTGAAACTCAAATCCTCCTATACTTTCATGTATATTTCACAATACACACATGCCTACTATCTAACCACATGAACATGTCCATATACACCCATACACGCACAAACCGCATAACCTTTACATAATACTAGCTTTTCCCTCTCTAACGCTCTCTCCATATATATATATATATATATATATATATATATATATATATATATATTGTGATTGGATTTCAATGCAATTGACTTTCATTCTTTAACTTTTGATTTTGATTTTTTTTCTTTGAATAATACCCCTTTATAGATAATTGGTAGTTATCTTATTTTATTTTCTGATAAGTACCAGTTTTTATATAGGATAGTAGACAGCCTTACAGTTTTGATGATTTGTTATTTCTGTATCTTTTCTAGTTTAACACCCCCGATTGATTGTATGTTTGATACCCTATGACCCTATTGGTTAGCATGACTAGTATACCTAGAGGAGACTCTCACTACCACCATATGCCATGACCCTGTATGCCATCCTTTTTAATCGTATGATTTAGGTAAGTTCTGAGACCATGATTGTTGGGGACGAGACTCTAGAAAAAGTACGACCATCTTAATTTTGAGGACGAAATTTTTCTGAGGATGGTAGACTTGTAACACCTATTTTTCTAAAATGAGGGTAATTTTGAACTTTTATAATTTTGATTAATCGATAATAAGATTTAACTCATGTTGTGATTTTTGGTAATTTTTTAATCAATTTAAAACTATTTAAAATATTGAATTGTGATTTTAATGGTTAACTAGTTAATTCCTAGTTTTGCTAAGCTTAGAGACTAACCATGGGGACCTAACCATGTGATTTGAATGACTATTTACAACTTTTTAGGCTAAGAGTATTTTGGTCATTTTGTGACTTTTGAATTATTTAGGATTTTGATTAATTGGTGAATTTTAGATTATTTTAATAATATTTAAATTGATGTATTATGATTTTGGTCATTTTTTATATTTTAATATTTTGGGAAAATTTTATATTTTTAATATTATTTTTATTGGATTTGTTTAGTCGGGTTTGAGTTTCGTCTCGTTCCGACTTGTATTGTGACCCGGGTAGCTTGAACTCTAGATAGGACCCAATATTAAGTTAAGCATGGCTCACGAGACCCAACATTAAGTTAGTTAATTAAACTAATTTTTATCATTTTAGAATGGTTAAGTTAGAGACTCAAAACTAGATCATTTTGATCCCAAACTTGAACCTAGTCTAGACTTAACCATATGAGACTAGAGAGGGGCAATTAGGACATTTCTCATTAGCCCTAATGGACTCTTTATGGCAGCCACCTTTAGGAGAGAATGATTCATTTCATTCATTACAATCTTGCCTCTTTTATTTTCCTTTTGTTCTTCCCCAATTTTAGAGAGCCTTCCCATTGATTTGATCTCCAAATCAAATCATTCCTTCACCAAACCTTCCCTCAATCATTCCCATTCTCCAAGGGAAGGGTGCTACCAAGGATTGGAAGAGGAGTGCAAGGAGGAGTGCCCACTTTGAGGGATTTTCGTATCGAAGCCGTGTCCTAAAGGATTTCATTGGGATTCCACTCCCAATAGGTAAAACTCATCCTCTAAATCGATTTTCTTTGATTATAAATTAGTTTTGAATCCATAGGATCCATCCTCATGCATGTGTCCCATTTAGATTCAAATTTGAGGCCATTTGGAGCTCTCTTGAGGATTTTAGATATGTATCTTGTGTCCTACTTGATAGATCCCAAATTAGGACACCCCATGTGTATGTATGTATGATAATAGTTTAAATAGATATTTAAATTCAGTTTTATAATGGTTAGAGAGTGGATTGGTCTTAGTTAAGATGGTTAGAATGAGTTTTATTTGGATACCTATGTTTGTCTCTAAGTATCTTGGCCTATATGTGTTCTTTTGTCAAATCCGTCATAATTTTCATCCACGTTTTTATTAACCAAAGCAACTTTGAAATGTCATAACTTTTAGCTTAGAACTCCGATTTTTCTCCCATTTCTTTAAAAGAACCGTATCGAAGTTAGCTTTCCAAATATATATTTTAATAAGCCAAATTCTTTCTGTAACTTTCTGTAGAATTATTTGAGTGTCAGTTGTAGGAAAGACGAACGTATTTCGGTATTTTCGCGATTCCGGGAGCTTCCGGACACGAAAATGCGATCCGTTTAAAGTTTTGGAAAGATAACACAAAGGGCTACGACATAATTTAATCCTAGAATTTAGTGAATGCCCAATTGGTACAGTATTGGTTTTAAGTCGAAGAGTGACTATACGATATATGCATTTTGTGTAACCTATGAGCCTATGTAGTATGTATATTAAATGAATATAGAGTATGTAATGCACGATATGTTAGATGAATAAAATGATATATATATGATATATATTCTCTTTACATTAATGTATATATATGGTTGAATGCAAGCATGTAGGAATGCAATTAATATAATGCATATAAGCAATGCATGAATAAAAAAATGATATACAATGTATGCATGAAGATATATATGTAATGATAGATATGAATGCATAATGTATAAATATTGTAATGCAATATATAATGATAACATGTATGGTAATGTAGAGTATATGATGCAAGCATGAATGAATGGAGGAAATACATGTATATAGGTAATATAGAATGTAATATATGAATGCAAGCATGCAAGATAATGTATTGTATCCATATATGATGTATTCAACTTAAAGATAATGTAATATATGAAAGGAATGAATGATAATATATAACATGATATATAAGGTAATGCAAGGTATAAAATATATGATGTGTGCATGTTTGTATGTCTCTATGTTAATATATGAAATGATATGAATATACAATGTATGCATATGTATAAAACATGTAGATAATGCATAGATGCATGAATGAAATGAATGTTTGCAATGTGTTAATATAAATACAAGTATCTAATATGCATGAATGTAAGTATAATATAATACAAGTATACATGTATATATCATGTAATTGTAATATACATGATATGTTTGTATGCATGTATACAAGGTAAGTATGTATGTATGTATTTCTATAAACTGAGTTAACCTATAACCTTTTACACACATGCATTCATACACCCTTTGACATCATGTATCCCATGTCACATACACCTACCTATCACTAAATTTTAGAACATTAACACATATCCTTTCACACACATGCCAAACACACACATACTCACTTACTCTTTTACCTCTCTTTCTCTCTCTATATATATATGTATGTGCCTATATATATAGCTTTCCTATATATATCTATGTATATGAATATGTGAATAGTTATGCATATATATATATGTGGGATGTACATATAGGTAGCCTATATGTTATGAGTGTACTACAATATATTAGATATATATAATGTTATGTGTATATGTGTTTGTGGTTTGGCTTAGGCATGATATAGCCTATAGCCTAGGGCTCTTAGCCTATGGTGTGTTTGTTTGCCTATTGAGAGTTTAGTTAGACTTGTTTAGTCTTGATTAGGCCTAGAATAGACTAGTTAGACTAGTATAGACTTGTTTGGTTTAGGTTTGACCTAGTTGACCTACTTTGACTAGTCTAGTTGACTAGAGTTGACCAAGTGTTGACTTTAGTCTAGTTTGACCTAGACAATATGTAAATGCATTGTAGAAGTCTATTTCCTTATTTTAGACATGTTGTAACTTGTGTTGCTCTGATTAGGAGACAGACACCTCTCCTCAGGCAGTACACCCTCTTCGGACATTCAGTTATCAGGCGAGTACATTCTCTGATCATTTCATATCCTGTTAGAATTATTTTCCTGCTTTAGATTACTTTACTTGATACTGTCACGTTGGTAACACAGATTAGTACTATATGGATGCATTCTTGAGATGTTATCCCCTCAGGGAGCATCGTATACTACATGTTCTGTGCGTTTCACTTACATGGTGTATCACTATGCTTCACGATTCTTCGATCACTTGTGACATGTACTCTCATGATCATAGAGTCTTCCCAGAATCACCTATTTATAGGCTTTCCCAGAATTACCCATTTATGGGCATTCCCAGAATCACCCATTTATGAGCTATCCATGTATCACCCCTTGTGGGCCTTTGCATGGAATCATAACATAACCTGGTTGGATCCTTGTGTATTGATTAGGGGTACGGGGGAGTAGAAGTAGACATGTGAATAATATCCAAGTAGTGTAGTTTCCAGAATTACTCCATAGTATAGTTTCCAGAATCTCCTATGCCATTCACATATTTATATTGTACTCTGACTCACTAGCCACTGTTAGTTCTCTACTTATAGTAGATATTTCTATTACAGTTCTCTCTCTCTGTTTACATACTGTATTTCTTTCAGATCCTGTATCTTACTTTACTGCAAGATTATATTTTCTAACCTGCTATGATCTGTTGAGATGTATTGTGCTCGCTCCTGTCCTGACTGGACCTGTTGATAAATTTTACAGATAGCTTGGAGGTTGCCTGCTAGCCTAGAGGAGACACATTAGAGGTTGTTTACTTAGCTATTTCAGTTGTCTGGAGTTGTATTTACTTTATGGATTACTGTATTTGAGCTTTGAGACGTATTTCTGGGTTGTGTATCTTAGACACTTAGACTTCTATCTGCTGTATCTCTTTTGGATTTCATGTTTTATCTATCTTCCATTATGCTCTACCTTAGATGTGATTAAGTTTACATTCTGCTATGTCACCCCCATTCGAGGAGTATAAACTGCTTAGCCTTATACTGTTAGATGTATGAGACATGGGACAGCGTTCTACCGCCGACACTACGGCGTAGGCTGGACGTACCCACGTCTCGTGCCCTAAATCTAGGGTGCGGGTCGTGGCAGCAGTTCACCACACGCGCTCGTTCTATGACACGACTCGAGCAAGGTACTGACGAGAAACTCCAAGTGTGAACCACAAGACCAAACATGAACACGGCTATATGCAATGAAATAACTCAAAAGAATAAAATACTAAAAGCTCATGTCCATAAACAATCAAAGACTAAAACTAAAATGTAATGCATGTAAATAAAACTGTAGAGGGAGGCAAGGTATACTTGCCTGGAGGTTGCACGCAAATCCAATAACAATCTAGTCCACTACTAAGCCATAAAGTACAAGTTATCACAAATGTCTCCGATATCTGAAACAGACAGTGCCAACATTCTCAGAATAGTCAAATTAGTTAGGATTGCCTGTCCTTAAGTCCAATTCTGGACACAGGGGCAAAATGGTAATTTTGGACAAAACGATGTCCGTCGTTGGACCCGCTTTGCACCAAAAAACGTGCCAGAGTTAATGGTCTCTAAAGTCGTCAAACTACATGTCTACGGATCCGATTCTCTGATACGAACCCAAACGTATGTCTAAAGTTGGATTCCGGCGGGCCGTGCACAAAATCGCCCGTTGAGTCGGACCGTGGAGCCCACGAAATGGTGATCCAAATCAACTATCTTAGAATTGGACCAAACTTGGCATACAGGACCAGAAAAATGATACGGTCCTGTTGGCGCAAGTTTCATCTCGATCTGACGACCATGTACGAAGTAATTGAAAAACTTGCAAAGTGACCGATACGGTGAATTTCGATGGATACACATCAAATTCGTCGCGCACACGCGACCAATTTGAATTCCGTCAAAGCCCACACGTCCATGAAGCCGTTACACACCTTTCGATGCTTTCGGTTTGCGACCAAGTCGCCCGGATTGGCGGGACGCACGTGGTATCAGAGAATTTTATTGATTTTTTACTATTTTTGAAAACAGTTTTTTGTCACTTTTGGGAGTCGAATTTATCGACGTAAGATCGACAAAATTCGATTCTACAAAAACATTTGCAAAGCCCTATAGGTTGTATCAAACTATTTTTAATTAATTTTAAAGAAAACATTAATAGGCAATTAGAAACAGTCTTCGAAGTTGGTGATCTGACAGCCAAAAACAGAGTGTATTGGCAATGTTTTCGTCGAGGTTCGTCTCGACTTTCCTAGGGTTATGGTCCTCTAGATTTCAAAAGAATTGAAAGGAAATAATGCCGTATATGTAGTCTACATACCCGAAGAGACCAATCTCGAAACGGGCGATCGAGCGTCGCAAGAACCTGCCGCGAAGTAGGGTCGATGGACTTTTGCTGTCGTTGCTCTGTTTACTGCGGCTGTCTTTGGCCGCTGTTCCCGCGCATCTCCGGCGACGTACGGCGACGGCGCTGGCGGAGATCGGCCGCCCAGGGTCGGGGAAGGGGTGGCTTGTATCGGAGTTAGGGTTTTCTCGACGCTCCCTTTAGTTTTCTCTTCGTTTATATACACGAGCAGGGTCGGTTTCACAGCTCGGGTGCTCTGTGAAGGCTCAGTCAGCCTTGGTTTGCTGCTGTTTGGGAATCTTAAGGCTCGAGCATGGGGTGTTGGCCTGGGCTGGGCCGGCCAGGCTTGGGCTGGCCTGGCCTGGCTTTTGGCTTGGGGTTTAGCCATTCTATTTCCTTTTCCCTTTCTATTTATTATATAATTCTGTGAATATATATTATCCATATATATACATACATGTATATATATTTATCTAACTACAAATACTCCTATATATCCATACACATATACATATTTATATATATACACATATATTCATATACGAATATTTATATATAGACGTATACACATATACACACATATAATTATTTACTTATATAACAAATCTAAAAAAATCTAAATAGACATCTTTAATAGAAATACAGATCTCAATATTATCTATTCTTAGGGTGTGGCCCATTCCTAGGAGTAGGTATTTATATATCCATATATATACACATCTATATTCATGTATTCCTCATATATTTATATATCAATAAATACTCAATTAACCAATAATAATAATATCTAATAGCAATAAATAAATTTATATAATCACCACAAAATAATAAAATAATATTTAACTGGTGGTTTGGTGATTCCATACTATTCATCTTTATCCGGGTCCAAAAAATTGTATAAATATTGTAAAACAATATTTAATAATAAAATACCAATTTTTGTACAAATATTCAAATGGTTAAAAATGTACCTCAATACCTAAAATAATTTAGGGAATATTTGTACACACAAATATGACTACAAGGCCGTCCCTGGTCTCACTGCATACCTACAAAGGCTTGGATTCGGTTCGGCCCAGTTCGGGCTAAGTTGGTACCATCGGGTCATCTTAAAATTAATATATCTAATTAATAAATAAATAATTCATCGGTGGGGGTTAAGTCGCAACTTGATCTGGTTTTCCTAGTTAGGACACACTTATGGCTAGGTCTTCCTTGGCATGGCTAATACACTTGTCAAGGCACGCCATTGCACTATCCGTGCCATGATTCCTAGTCATCTGGTACTTCAAAACTCAACCATGGCTAAAATCATCTATCGTAATAATTAACTAAATAATCATTTAATAAAATCTAAAAAATCACCATTTAAAACAAATAAATAATTAAAAATTATTCAAAAAAAATTTCGGGAAGGGAAGCTACACTTCAAGTTTTGGGAGAATTTCTTAAGACACAAAGAATAAGAAGAAAACAAAGAAGAAAGACTCTCTCTCCCTCAGACGCCTATTTATAGGCTTGGTCACACGCATGAACCGATGAAGGATGACATCAGCCGCCGCTTGGGGTTCTGCGAAACGATAACTGCGAATATTCCAAAGATCATCATTAATAAACTGAGGCATTATCATTTGCATTTAAAGGAAGCATGCGCCTCATCATATCATGCGCGGAGCAGTCATGCGCCCAGAACAGTCATGCGCTCCATCAAAGACATGCGCCCACCATGCTTCTTATTCAAAGTATTCCAAAACTTGACGAAAAGTTTTAAAAACTTTGAAGGGGGTCTTGTAGAAGTATGGAATCTTTGGCGCATCTTTTATGCTCACTAAAACAAACTTGCGCCAAAAATATCATAAAACAGTAAAAGAGTAGCAGCATAAATGGGCTTTTTATTTCATAAAAGTCTGTTACATGACTAAAGACTCTTTTTACATAAAAGACACTTTTTACATAGAAGACTCTTTTTACGAAGAAGAAATCAAAAAAGCCTAAAGCTACGCTTCATCCAGGCGCATCTCAGCTAGGCGCATTTCTTCGGCGTCTAATTCGGGCGCATCTCTTCAGCGTCTCAGTCAGGCGCATCTCTTCACCGTCTCAGCTAGGCGCATCTCTTCGGCATCTTAGTCAGGCGCATCTCTTCAGCATCTCAGTCAGGTGCATCATGAAGTCTCAGCATATGCGCTTTACTTCGACCCGATCAAGTGCTTCGGCTAAAGGAAGCAGTCCTTTGAAACATAACACGAGCGGGCGACCAATCCCACTCTAGCAGGAGGAAGAGCTCTCCAAAGACCAAGGAATATGGGAGCACCACAATTCTGATCTGGGGCTCTTCCAACATAACGAAGACGGAACGCGAATGTCCCGATCTTTGGATACAACAGGCACCTTCGGCCTGCATCAGGACCTCGCGATCCTGACTTTTGGATGTAACAGTCACCTTCACGAGTGCGTACGAAGACAACTCGATACATCTTCACCTTCGGAAGCATCTCGTCGACAGAACGTACTCGGGCAAAGAGGCGTATCTCTACACTGAGTAAACGGGAGAAAATGGGGAACAAAACCCTCTACTTGCTGCTATTTATAGCTTGGACAAATCAGACCCATGCGCCAAATGGCAGACTCTTCGAAGTCCGTACATTGAATGTACATTTATGGAATGAATCTGTCTTTTCGAAATCAGCCCAGTCAACATACACAATCAAAACATTGGAAACCCAAAAGTCGGGCCTAGGCGGATGCGCCGTATGGCAAATCCCTGCGCCTCCTTCTGATGCGCCCAAAACAGAGATCGAGCCCATACGCTCACGATCCGAGCATTTAATGCTGAGTGACAGGCTGGACAGAAGCCCATGTGCCTGTCACATCGAACATTTAATACCTCATGACAGAGGCGGCAACACGCCCTCCGAAGAGTCTCCAATCCTTCAGAGTTATTCTGTCGAGCTGCCTTGTCACGTGGCCAACCAAAGCGTATGCGCCATCACAGCCATGCACCCAGATCTTTGCGTACGCCTCAAAGCCATGTGCTTGGACTCGCTCTTGATCCCTAAAGAAAAGAGCTAAAGTCCTCTCCATGCGCCCAATCCTAGGCACATCCTGTCAGATCACTCTCTACCAAATTCAAGATCTTTGAGCCACGGACATACGCCATGTGTCCTTCGACTCAGTTCAGTCTACGAAGGGGTGCTAACTACCCAAGATCTCAGCAACCGAAGAATCCTCTCAGCTGCCACATGTCGGCTCTTCCGTAGCCCACAGGCACAACAGGAAGGATTCAATCCCCAAATCAGGGCGCATCAACCATGCGCCCCCGCTAGCATCAGCCACGTGGCGTTCCCACGTCCAAGCGCATCCGACATATGCGCGCATGAGCAGCCAGCCTGCAATATATAAATAGAAGGATCATTCCTTCATCACACACACACACACAGACAAAGACAGACATACATACTCAGAGAGAAGCACCTCCACAGAGGCCAGAAGAGACACTTAACGTCCGCTTCTCCTCGCAACGCTCCGGCATCTAGAGCTACTCAGACCTTCAGAGAATCTAAAATCGTCGTCAGATCGTCAACGAAGCCAACGCAATACCACTCGCTCCATCGACACAGTACCCAGATAAAAACAAAAGTGTACTCCTAGGCTACATCTAAGTCCTACATTGTAACACTGTTCTGTTTGTGATTAAAATTTTAATTCAAAGATTTTAATGGCAAACAATAAGCAAGACGTTTCTCACTATCATGCTTTCATTTACAGATTTTTAAGAAAGACACACAAGAATGTCAACACAAAAACAAAGAGCACATATTAAAAACTCACATGCACATATTGTACTATACACGGGCCCATATCACAATATTGTAGAGCTAGAAAGCTTGTTGACACTAATTTACTTGCTTCGATTCCTAAGACTAATCACAAAGGACCCTTAAGAAATGGGTAGATTCATCTACTCGTTTTCTAGGTGGACCCTCAACCCTCTCATGCTAGAAGTAAGTGGATACTTGATAGAGGATGTTCGCGGCACATAACTGGTGATAAATCTTTATCTGCTATGCTTTCGATGAAGGAAGAAGGATACGTCTCCTTCGACAATAATCTGAGAGGTGATATTATTGGAAATGACACTGTTGGTATGTCTGCCTATCCAGAAATAAAAGACATCAGTCTAGTCACAGAGTTGAAACATAACCTATTGAGCATAAGTCACTTGGCATATAATGGTTATGGTATCAACTTTGTGAAAGACAAATGTTCTATCTATGAAATATCTACCAAAAATCCCGTATATGAAGGGATCAGGGAAGACAATATTTATGTTTTTTTTTCTAGAATGTGCTAACATTGCAGGAAAGTACTTCGTAGCCAATCAAGATAAAAGCTGGCTATGGCACATGAGGCTAGGACATGCAAATATGGACACTATCTCACGGCTATGCACGAAAAAGCTGGTAAAAAGACTCCCAAAAATTACATTCAAGAGAGATATGGTATATGATGACTGTGAAAAGAACAAATTAATTAGGTCATCCTTTAAATCCATCAACGATGTAAGTACTTCTAGACCTTTGCAGTTAATTCATATAGATTTATTTGGTCCTAGTAGAGTCGCTAGTCTTGGCAGTAAACTCTACACTTTTATTATAGTCGATGATTTCTCTCGCTATACTTTGATTTTTATTTATCAAATACAAGTGATACCATTTTTGAATTTCAAATATTTTACAAAAAGGTACAAAATAAAAAAGGGTTCATGGTTATTCGTATTCGAAATGATCATGGTGGCAAATTAGTAAATACCGATTTCAAAAAGTTTTATGATGATAGTGGATACTACCATGAGTTTTTTGTCCTAGAACTCCTCAACAGAATGGTGCTGTGGAGCGGAAGAATCGTACTCTAAGCAAAATGGCTAGAATCATGCTAAATTAGTATAATCTTCCAAAATATTTTTAGGCAGAAGTTGTTAGTACATCCTGTAATATTTTAAATAGGGTGTTAATTATACCTATCTCGAAGAAAACCCCTTATGAATTGTTGTTTGGAAGGATTGCAAATATTTCTTATTTCAAGGTTTTTGGTTGTCGCTATTTTATCATGAACAACAAGGACAACTTGGATAAGTTCGACTCTAAGGCAGACGAAGGGATATTTCTCGGGTATGCTGCCAAGAGTAAGGGATATAGGACTTTTAATTAAAAGAACTATGATTGTTGAAGAATCGATTAACGTTACTTTTGATGAGCTCAATAGTTACATATCTAGCGATAGTGATGATGAGGATGTACAAAAAAAAACTAAGGCCCCAGAAGATATTGCTACCAACGAGAGCTATCTGGAATGTCTATCGAAGAGAATAATGCCAGACCAACCAGAAACACTCATAATAGGTGATGTATCCAAATGCGTAAGTACACGTTCTTCTACTAGAGATACAACAACAATGTAGAAGCATAAAAAATCTCAGCTGAAGACATCCCTTCGCCAAAGCGCAGAAGATCCTACATACGTCGCTTAGAGTCGAACTCATGAGAAGGATATTTGCATACTTTTCAATGGCAGCGATGGCCCCTTCTACACAGAGTTCTTCTACAAGAACATGGCTCCTTCAAACGAAAAAAGCCTCAACCAACAGCCAACTTACACAAGGTCGATCGCAGTTTGAAGTTAAGTTTGGATCTCGCATGGTGGCAAAGGATGCCGAGAAGAAGACAGAGACTCTTTAGAGGAGAACTTTCCCTTTTATAGGACCGAGAATGGCCCAGAGCGCACGCCATATGGCCGGTGGTTAGAATTCTCGAATTAATGGGATGAACCTAAGACTTAGCACTTTGAACGTTAGTCTTAGACCCTTGGAATTCTCCATATTACGGTGGCAATTAAGAGGGAAGTTTCTTAAAGGGCAGATATTTATTGCTCTTTGCTTCAGAAGCCAAAGCCTTCAAGCCAGAGGCGCAGCCACCTGCCTGTGCCAACCTCAGAAACAAGATGGTGGTAGGCCCCCCTCCCCTTCTTTTACTTCAGAAGCCAATGTCTTCACTTCAGAGGTGCAGCTACCTGCGTGCACCAATCTCAGACGCGCAAGGGTGTCATACCCTTTCCTTCACAGCCAACACCTTCACTAGTCAAAGGCGCAGCTACTTACCTGCGTCCGTATGAGGCACATGATGGTGATATGCTCATAACATCTTTATTCCCACGGTGCAGTCGTTTGCTCCGGATCAGAAACTTAAGTCACTTTTCTACAAGAAACTTGGGAACTCCTATCGTAACTAATACAAGTCAGCCTGTTGCTCCAAAAGTATAGTAACCTCGCCAACCTGAAGCACAAGCCTACTTGTCGCCTACAACACAGTGACTCCGGTATCCCGAAATACAGCTTCATAAGTTGCTCTATATGCACAGAAGTCTCGTCGTATTTCGAAGCCAAGTCCACTCATCGCCTGAAAGCACAAAGGTTCCGTCGTCTGCAGAAGCACGGTCTACTCGTCACCCCAAAAGCATAGCAGTACTTAGTCCTCACCAGAGGCACAGGAAGCATGGGTCCACACCAATTGGTTTGTTTAAACTTCCTCTTACAGAGAAGATTAGGATTAAATCATGATTGATATCATATCAGATTGATTTAAATCTTAGACGAGGATCAATTAGACTCCAAATCTGGGATAAAATCCTAAGATTTACTCGACTGTATTCGAGCAAGCAAATTGGCATGCGCCACGTGTCACCTCCTTTGGTTATGTTTATAACCACCAGAGATTTCGTTTGAGGAGAATCTCGATGTCTGCCATGTGTCAGTATCGCAGAAGCCCGTACAGTACAATGACGACAGATTCTTTCATATCTCAGGAACCCTAATGCACATCGCATATGTGCTCAGTTCTCTATAAATAGAAGGAGTTCTTTTTTCACCAAAAGAGTGACAGAGAAAAGTTGACAATCGATAATCTTTAAAGCATCAGCAATCTCTATCAATGAAGAGTCGACCACCCTCATCCACCAATCAACCAAAGAGCCAAACAACCAACCATCTTCAAGGGATCTTCTCCTCTAGACAACCTCTTGATCAGTGACCCCAGAGTCTCATCAAAGGCGCCAGAGAGCCATAGCAAGGCTGATTCGTTGTCAGATAATCAACGGAGTAAAGGAGCCGTTGTAGTGCATGATCTCCGCTGTTACACTTTCCCAGAAACCTCTTCTCCCTGTACTTAGAATATCCTGTTTAGGACTTCCTTCTTTGTACACAAATACCTTATACGTTTAATAAAACAAAAAGTTGGTTCAACCTTTTGTTATGTCGAACAAACAAATGTAGCATTTATTTCTCAAGTAGAACCTAAGACAGTAGGAGATCAATAATTGGATTAATGCCATGCAAGAAAAACTAAATAAATTTGAAATAAACCAAGTTTAGGAACTTATTCCTAAACCTATTGGTCAATCAATAATTGGTACCAAATAAGTGTTCCAAAATAAACTTAATGAGAATAGAGAAGTTCTACGCAACAAAGTACGTCTAGTGGCACAAGGTTATAATCAAGAAGAAGGAATTGACTATGACAAGACATATGCTCCTGTTGCTAGACTAGAAGCCATTCGCATGTTTTGTGCATTTGCATGTTTTCATGATTTCAAACTTTTTCAAATAGACGTAAAAAGTGCATTTTTAACAGATTTTCGAATTAAGAAGTTTTTGTGAGATAGCCCCTGGTTAGGAAGATTTTCAAAAACCTGATCACATTTTCAAGCTTAGAAAAGTACTCTATGGACTCAAACAAGCACCGCATGGTTGGTATGAATGCCTAAGTGCTTTTCTACTTGAAAATAGTTTTTCAAAAGGAGGAGTTGATATAAATTTATTTATCAGATCTTCAGATAAAAATATTTTACTTGTGCAAATTTATGTAGATGACATTACTTTTTAGTATACTAACGAAAAACTATGTCAATATTTTGCTAAGTGTATGCAAAGTGAGTTTGAGATGAGTATGATAGGAGTGCTCAACTACTTTCTAGGATTTCTGATCAAATAGCACTCGCAGGAAACATTCATCAATCAAGCTAAGTACATGAAGGATTTACTGAAGAAGTACGACTCCGATAATGTAAAACCTATTGCCATACCAATGGCTACATCAACACGACTTGACATTGATGAAAGTGGCAAATCAGTCGACCAGCGGAAGTATCGAGGTATGATTGGTAGTTTACTTTACTTAACTGCTAGTCGTCATGATATTATGTTTAGCGTTTGCATTTGTGCACGATATCAAGCTAATCCTAAGGAACCACACTTACTCACCGTTAAGCGTATTTTTCGATACCTTAAATAAACTTCTACAGTTGGCTTATGGTATCGTAAAACCACAACTTTTAACCTAAACGGTTACTCAGATACTGATTTTGCTGGATACAAAGTAGACCATAAAAGTACTAGCAGTACGTGTCATTTCCTAGAAAAAGCTTTAGTCTCCTGGTTTAGCAAGAAGCAAAAATCTGTAGCGCTATCAACAACTGAGGCTGAATATAATACTGCAAGACATTGTTGTGCTCAGATTTTATGGATAAAGCAAACCCTAGAAGACAACAATCTGTTACAATTTACTGTGACAACACTAGCACGATTAACATGAATAAGAACCCAGTATGTCACTCACGTACAAAGCAAATAGAGATTCATCATCAATTCTTGTGTGATCACCAACAACATGGGGACATGATTAGAATTTATTGACACAAATCATCAATTAGCAGTTTTCATAAAGCTGCTAGCTGAAAACCGCTTTAATTATCTGCTGTAGGAACGAAGTTGTAAAGCAGAATACTCTAGAGGGAAGGTGAATAGAGTAGGCAGCGGAATATTGCTAACTAAAACTTGTTAGCAGTTAGATCACAGAAGTAATAATAATCAAAAAGTAATAACTGCAAAGAAAAGAGTGATCAGAAGACAAACGCAAACACATAGATTTATACTAGTTTTCCTCTTGTGAGGACTAGTCCAGTCGGAAGATCTCTAGCTTTCAATTGAATCCACTATTGGAAAATCCTAGAAGTTTTCATATGAAGTCCTTGCAACTTCTACAGACGCGGGCTTTGATACAAAGAACTTGACCAACTTTAGTTTTGAAGAGTCTTTCTTCAATCAAGCCTCTGATTACAATTTCTCTGAAATCTTCTAGACCGTACCGTACCAGCAAATTGACTAGAGAATTATAACTGGCTTGAGATTTGAAAATGAAAGCTTTTTAGAACTCTTTGGAAGAAATGTAAGCTTTTAGAAGAAAGAAGATGAAAGTGAACGAGTGATTTTAAATGATCAGAATTTCTCTCTATTTATAGTTTTTCCAAAGACAGAACTCTGACAGAATTTGGGTAGAATTCGGACATAACTCTTTGTAACAAATTGCAACTGAAGGGAGACCAAGTTCAAAATCAAACGTTCACATAACGTTTACCTTGGCCAAACTCTGGCCGAGTTATGTCAGGGTTGGTCAGGTTAATTTTATGAAAAATGTTTTTGGCTTTTTGAAAATCCTTCAGAAGCCTTTTGTAAATAGCAAATATTTTTCAAAAACATAGGTCATTTTAAAAATGATAGGTCAGTTTTGAAAAACAATTTCGGATAGCCTATTTGCCAGTACGACTTGGTGTATAATGTAATCCTAGACTCAATAAAAATAAAAATTACATTGCGTAAGCAAATACAGTCTTGAGTGGCAAATATAGCTTCGGTCTTGAACTGAGTAGATATCCAATCTTGATCAGTGTCCAAAACGTCTTTAGTAAACATCTGAATTATTCCATATATCGAGACAGAGTTTGATCAATTATTAAAATCAGGTTTGACCATGACCAATGGGCCAACAATATCCTCCATTTTGATAATAGACAAACCTTGACCGATATAATATCTTTGGTATTTATCAAGTCAAAATTGTACCGATATAATAAAATCTAGCAAAAACATTGTTCATAACCTGTATTCATAAAGATGTTAGATCTTTATTTCTCCCCCGTTGTCACTTAGCAAAATAATTGCAAAGAGAAAGATCCCCCACAATATATGTGTAAGTTACAATCAGTGAAGAAACACAAAAAAATATGAATAAAAACATTCAACATAGGCATGGTATAAATATCACAAACAAAAATAAAATAAGCAGATAATAATTGTCACATGTAGTTTAAATGGAAGCATACAAAGATAATGATATAATAAATTTTGAACTGAAGAAAATGCTAAACTAAAGCATATAACATGTCCATAAAGAGGTTGCAAATCATAACCAAATAACAAAACAAAAGTACCGATACTAGCTTGGAATGTCGGAGCATTTTCAAGTAAACAAAGACAATAAACTCAGTCTCAATAGAATGACAAATCAAAAATCATCCTCATTATCATCGTCATCAACTGCAGTACCGACATGTCCAGATGGACCAACTCCAGATGTGCCAGCTCCAGAGGTATGTGGAGTAGCACCAGAAGTACGATACCAATCGTAAGCGTTCCCTGGCTGGAACAGAGAGTGGACCGTCTCATCATCAATGCGGTAACCAGATACAGAAGGGTCTCTAGGAAGAGAGCTAGCAGAATGAGCCGTCTGAGAAAATCTGAGTTTGGCAAATGAGTTGGCAATAGCCTGGAACTGAGTCACATCATGGAACTCATGTTTTCTAGATGTGTCAATAAAGAACGTCTGCAGATCTGATAGGTGCTGATGAAAACCCTTAAAAGTCATAGGGTAAGACTGAGGAGGAACATGTGCAGTAGGAGCAGGTACAGGAGGTAGAGGAGCAGTGGCAATGCTGCGACGAGAAAGTTTGAGGAACTTGGGCTCAAGGTCCAGAGCACAAGTGGATAAGTCTATGCCAAAACGTTGAAAGATGCGTGGGACAAGCATCTCATAAGAGAGGTTACGGTCTCTTTCGCGACATCTACCCATCATCTGAATGATAGTCTTAGGGACAAAAAAAGGAATCCCCTTAAGAATGTGATATAGGACAGAAAGTTCTAGTACAGTGACATCATTTTTTGAAGTGGATTTGGAAAGTAGAGTGGAATAGATGATACGATATAACTTGTAGTTAAACAAGTTCAAGTTATTGGCCTTAAACTTTCCAGGACGAGCACGTACGGGCGCACAAAGCTCATTCTTGAAACTAACAAGAGTCGTGCCCACGAGAAAAATAAAGTCAGTGATGTCATCGAGCGGGGCACCTTCGTTTGGAATACCAAGGATTTCCGCTAGCAGCACATCATTGAACTCAATATCGATCCCGCCAACATGAGTTCTTGAGATAAAAGTTCTAATATGAAGTTACAATAGAACAATCTAAGGGCATTAGTAGCTATAGGAAATTATAGGGTAGCAAGATGGTGTAACCCTAATGCCTCAAAGAAGGGACAGTGTTCAGGAAATACAGTCTATTTAATCGGAGAGCCGGTGCAAATAGTGCGCATAGCAAAATCGGCATACCAAAGCAATGCTTGGTCATGAGTTTTGAAGTAAAACTCATCCGATACGCCGTCATTCGATTAGACCGAAGAAAAGAGGGAATCCATGTTCGGATCAGAAGACGAAGCCTCTTCACTGGCATGGATCTTCTTCCTCTTGAAAGGATTGAATCCCTTAGGCATTCTTTTCTAAAACTAAAAAACCCTAAAAATTTGAAAGTGGAGGAGAGAAGAAATTATACCTTTCGAGAATCAAGTATGTTGTAGAGGACGCGATTCTCCGCACGAATCCAAATTTTGGATGGAAATCTCCACGTAGATTGGAAGAAAAAGAGTGGAGAATTGCTAGGGTTTGGGGTGTTCTTCAGCTGCTGCTGCTGTGATGAGAAATTAGTTTGGAAGTGATGAAGAGGAGAAGGCCTCGGGTTCTGGATTAAAAATGCTTACAGCACCAACAGAACGCTGGCCGAATTTGGACCGAACTAGGGCCGAATTCGCCTAGGGTTCTCATGTTTTTTTTATAAAAATTTATGTGGACCATATCCATTTCAACAACTCATTTCAAATATTTAATTCAAAGTTTAATAATTTTAAATTTCAAATAATATAATTAATATTATTTTATAAATTAATTTTCTTTACTCAGCAAATGTTTCAGATTAGCTGTAGGAGTACGGTCCCAGCTAACGGAGGTTCACCGGGGAACACTTAAGTGCCGCTTCGCTTAGACCGTAGTCGTAGTGACAGACAGACTATTTTTAGGCTTGTCTCGAAAACAGTTATTGAGTATTGAATAAATTAAATAATAAAATAAAATTAATTAATATTATTGACATCTAAAATTCCTAATTCTCAACATAAATAATTGAAATGATCTTCTGCTAGAGGTTTTGTGAATAAGTCAGCCAATTGATTCTGTGTGTCTATGTATACAAGGTCCATATCTCCATTTTGTTGATGATCTCTAAGAAAATGATGTCGAATCTCGATATCTTAGTACGAGAGTGACATACTGGATTCTTAGTCAAATTATCACAGAAAATGGTATGTATGTGAAATGCAATCCATAGTCTTCTAAAGTTTGCTTCATCCACAAAATTTGTGCATAACAACGTCCTGCGGTGATATACTCAGCCGCGGTTGTTGATAATGCGACATAATTTTACTTTTTGCTAAACCAAGAGACTAGGGCTTTTCCTAGAAAATGATATATGCCACTGGTACTTTTTTATCTACTTTGCATCCGACAAAATCAATATCAGAATAACAGGTTAGGTCAGATCAAATGACGTGGTTTTGGGATACCGTAAGCCGACAAAAGAGGTGCCTTTAAGGTATCGGAAGATACGCTTAACTGTACACAGATGTGATTCCTTAGGATTGGCTTGAAAACATGCACACAAGCAAACATTAAACATAACGTCTGGTCAAATAGCGGTTAAGTACAGTAAGCTACCGATTATACCTCGATACTTACGTATGTCGACGGGTTTGCCTTGTTCATCAATATCAAGCTTGGTTGAAGTCGCCATTGGAGTGCTAAGTGGTTTGACTGCTTCCAGGTCAAACTTCTTTAATAGATCTTTTGTGTATTTTGCTTGATTTATGAATGTCCCACTGTTGGTTTGTTTGATTTGCAGTACGAGAAAGAATTTCAGCTCTCCCATCATGCTCATCTCAAACTCATTCTGCATACACTTTGAAAAGTCTTGACAAAGAGATTAATCAGTAGATCCAAAAATAATATCATCTACATAGATTTGAATCAAAGCAATATTGTTATTCAAAGATTTTATAAACAGACTAGTATCAACCTTTTCTTTTGAAAAATCGTTGTCAAGTAGAAAAGAGCTTAGACGATCGTACCAAGCACGATGGGCTTGTTTTAAACCGTATAAGACTTTCTTCAACTTGAAAACATAATCAAGATTTTTGAAATCAGTAAAACCTGGAGGTTGAGCTACATAAACTTCTTCTTTTATAAAACCATTCAAAAATGCGCTTTTAACATCCATTTGAAATAACTTAAAATTATGAAAATATGCAAATGCACATAACATGCGAATGGATTCTAATCTCGTAAATGGGGCATAAGTTTCATCGTAGTCGATACCGTCTTCTTGATTGTATCCTTGAGCTACGAGTCGAGCCTTATTACGAGTCACTAAACCATTCTCATTCAGTTTGTTTCGAAATACCCAACGGGTGCCAATGACCGGATGATCAATGGGCTTGGGAACAAGTTCCCAAACTTGATTCTGTTCGAATTGGTTTAATTCCTCTTGCATAGCATCTAACCAAAAATTATTACTACATGCTTCTTCAATGTTTTTGGGTTCAAGCTGTGAAATAAAAGCAACACAAGAAGCTATATCTTTATTAGAGGAACGATTACTTATACCCTTGGTAATCTCACCAATTACCAAGTCCTTTGGATGATCTGCTAAGAATCTCATCTCTTTTGGCGTAACCTCGGGATTGCTGGTTCCGGCTTCTTTGCTTGAAAGTTCTGCATCTTTGTGTGAAGGTTTTGCAGTAGTTGTATTTGGTATAATCACGTCTTCATTGTCGTCAACGTCTGAATGTTGATTTAGTTCATCAAACATGACATTAATTGATTCTTCGATGATTATGATTCTCTTGTTGAAGACTCTGTACCCTTTGCTCTTTGCTGCATAACCTAAAAATATACCTTTATCGACCTTTTCATCAAATTTACTCAGATTATCTTTAGTATTAAGAATAAAGCATTTACAACAAAATATCTTGAAATATGAAACAATGGGTGTTCTATCAAACCATAGTTCATAGGGAGTCTTCTTTGATATAGGTCGAATTAGAACCCCATTGAGAATATAGTATGCTGTATTGACAGCTTCTGCCCAAAAGTATCTAGGTAGACTAAACTGGTTCAACATTACTCTAGCCATTTCAGATAGAGTCCTGTTCTTACGTTCCACAACTCCATTTTGTTGTGGAGTCCTAGGGCAGGAAAATTCATGCAAATAACCATGTGTGTCACAGAATTGCTTGAACTCTGCATTCTCAAATTCACCGCCATGATCACTACGAATGCGAGTAATCATAAAATCTTTTTTTCATTCTGTAATTTCTTGCAAAAGGTGATGAATTCTGACAAAGCATCGTTCTTGCGTGCAAGAAAATATACCCATGTGTATCTAGAGAAATCATCGACAATGACAAATGCATATAACTTACCACCTAGACTAGCAATTCTACTTGGTCCAAATAAGGCCATATGCAACAATTGTAGAGGTCTAGTGGTACTTACAGCATTCTTGGATTTAAAGGCGGATCGGGTAGCTTTGTTCTTTTCACATTCGCTACATACTGTATCCTTCTTGAAAGATATGTCCGGTAAGCCGCGTACCAACTTCTTTGTGGATAGTTTTGAAATTTTGTCCATGTTTGCATGACCGAGTCTCATATGCCATAGTTGACTCTCAATGCTCTTGGCCATCAAGCATCTACCTGCTTTGTAAGCATTTTCTAACAAATAGAAAATATATATGTTGTCTTCCCTGATACCTTTAAAGATAGTACTACTAGTTGAACTATCAACTATAGGATATTTGTCTTTGACGAAGTTAATGCCATAACCATGATCAACTAAATGGCTTATGCTGAGCAGATTATGTTTTAACTCGGTAACTAGACAGACATCTTTAATCACAGGTTTGGGAGCCTTACCAATGTCACCGATACTGATTATGTACCCTCTTAAATTATTACCGAAGGAGATGTATCCTTCTTTATTTTTCTTTGACAGTGTTGCGAATAATGAAGCATCTGTCACAACCCGCTCCCGAATAACCGGATACGAGTCGGACTCGCCCAACCTTCATTATAGAATAACAAAGTAAGCTGTACCATTATAGGGAAACTAACCAGATATCAAGACAAGAATGAAACACAACATCTATAAAATGTATCCCAGAGTAAAGTACAATATCAGAATTTATTACATTCCAGAATGATATAAAGTCTACTAGTCTCAATACATGGAAATAATAGGGAAACTAAGGAAATCTCTAGGCTTCTGCAGCCTCTAAGTCATGAGCTGCACCAGCTAGCTCTCCTGCATCAATAGGCTCCTCGCCATAGAATGTATCGCATAAAGCCTCCAACTCACCTGCAACATATCCTATTCAGGAGCGGAGCAAAGTATATCCAGAGAAATGAACATGTACTTCATGGTATGAATCAAGAAAATAGGAATAATATAAAGTACAGGAAATGAGAACAAGACATAAACTGAATAGGAATACTGAAAGTAAAACAGGAAAACATGGTAAGAGTCCTGAACATGAAATACAACCTGAATCATGAAATACAAACTGAACATGAAATACAGCCTGAACATGAAATACAACCATGAAATCCTGAAATACAAACTGAATCCTGACATGTGCAATATTTGAAATACATCTAGATTGTGATCGGCTTGGTAGATGCAATGAACCTGAAATGGTACGGCTTTGGCCCCACGTGCACGGTACGGGACCCAAGCTATTCACATGAGTAGTAACAGGGTTTGATCATATATCCATAGTATTTCCCCTCCCAGACATAAATGAAACATGGAACATGAAACCAGACAATATCGTGAACTATCGTGTCATCAAGGAGATACAAGAAGGGATATGAAGACATGAGAAATGAACAAATCAGAGGACTATACTTGCCTGGCTCCGGGTGATCAAGGAAAAGTGGTAAAGCTGGGAATCCTCCTGTTATAATTTACATTTGATTACTACTAGATACAATTTCAGTTAAAAAGTTAAAACTTCTACTAGGCTAACTTAACACTATTAATACAAGAGTGTAACAAACAACCCATTTAGACCTTTATTCCTATTGAAAAGATTAGCAGAAATTACCCTTAAAGCTATCACTGCACTCTTCATGCATAACTTATTTATCAGATGACTTAAAATGGTCAAATTTAATGGTACAACCTATAGGTTTGTTAGTTCAACTAGATTATTAATTCTAACCATCAGTTCAGTGGCTTTATCTAAAAGCCAACTCTTCTAACATATACTAACTTGACAGGTGATTGCAACCTAATCTTGGTCTGCCATCAACCCCATCCCTCAACTGAATTACATCAGCCAAACAACCAGGAAAAGAAACTAAAGTTCAAGATTGAACCTAGTATCAACCTAGAAATTTCTAACCAATGCCAATATCCTTTATAATCCCAGTCTTTAAGTAATAGCCCTGAACAGGACTAAATAATACCAACTGAATCCTGATCAGTATAATTATGGTTTTACTGAATCAATGGTTCAGTTTACAGGAGCTGACACCACTGTCCAGTTTCTCAATAAGACTGATATCTCAATTCAGTCATAACATTGCTGAAACTGAATCAAGTCATGGGCATGAAATTCCCCATGTTACTTATGCATTCATAACTTAGATACGAATCAGTACTACACATGACTACAGTCTCAAACTCATGTAGGTTGCTAAAATTCATCTTAATGATACTGTCCTACTCGTTTCCACAACAGAGTATAGGTAACCTAAGCTTACTACTAGCCTCACCATTGTTAATTCAAAAGAGTGTTGAAGGGAAATGACTTATACCAGGAAGGTTCAATCTTAGACAATGTAATTATACCTTAGTCCAGAACTCCTAGCTAGATCCTGAGTCCTGCTCAGACTTCTGAACCTGAGTATTGATTCATGTTCCAGTATTTCTCTTAATATAGCAGGTAGGAGAAATCAATGAAATGTATGTCCTCTACCAAGTACTACCCTAAGAGCAACAATGTACTCTGTGGTTCAGAAATTTGCAGTCCTCAACTCATGCTAATTATTGACATAAAAGAAGGATTAACTAACAGCCTCGGGATTGGTTAACTGTCCTAAATAACTCCATTCAACCCTAGTATCAGAATTGATTCCCACAGTCCTGTACACTGAAACCAACTAACTCAAAGGATGACCTGTAAATCTAAATTTACAAAAATTTATGCCACCTCTCTATGCAGAGTCTTTAGCTTCTAACAACAGGAAATGGCACTGGGCTAAGATAAGCTCAGTAAACTCTAGCTTCTAACAGTAGAGAAAACCTGTTTAATAAGAAGAATAAACTTCCTTCCTGCAGATTGCAATAAGGATAGAAACCTGCAACTAGTTACTAAGCATTGTATCATTTACACTCTGATACAATCTGACTCCAAAATCCTGTAGATACATAATGTAGGTTTCTAAGGAATTAATCAGGAAGATAGGGATGTTTAAGATCAGTCCTACAGGTTTCTGAAGTGAAAATCGATTTAGCTCAGATTCAAACTGTAAAATCCAACAGGACACACATCACTTTCAGCCATGAACCTGTACCACTCACAAATTACTCTACAATGTATTCAAGATGTTCAACAATTAGTGACTAATCTCAATAGTCAGATAGGGTTCTGTAAACTACCAATGAACCACAGCTAACCACTAACAGGTCCTAGGAATTTGTTTAGGTAAACTTTCTAAATCAGGACAACTCTATTCTCAACAAAACTCATGAACTTATATGACAATTCTGAACTTCCCACACATCATTCAATGTTCTAAAAATATACAAAAGAATAAGGAAGATACCTGATGATTTGTCACCACACTAGATCCGAGTCCCACTCTCACAATCGATTCAACTAACTCGAAAAGTAATTATTTCAAAAAATCCCCTGAATCAGGAAGTAAACAAAGACAACATGACATTGTAAGTTCTTTGTGAGATCCTTCAATCCATACTTCACAATTTAGGATCAATTATTAGGTAGTATGAAAATAGAGTTAAAAAAATAGAAGAAACAAAATACTGACACACTCTGTGATTGTTTCAAATGATCGAGAGTTGATCATTCCTGAACGAATCAAGATCAAAACCTTCAGATCTGAGGAAATTGGAATAGAAGGGATCAAAATTTCAGTAGATCAGGATCAAGGAAAATTGGTTGACATGAATCTCTAAAGATTAGATCGCTTGATCACTTACCAGAACGATCATTGGTTTAGGAAGAACTGTAAGGATCGACTGTCGATCCAGAGATCAAGATCCCTAAATTTTATTTGAGAGGAAAAGGAAGAACGATCAGCCATGGTTGATTATTCACTCAGGACTCACAAATTGTAAGATGGGATTCACCTGAGCTAGCATCTATGTCGAGCCATTCCGCGCCGATGATCACCGTAGGCTATGGTGGTTCCTTCTTCTCCCTTGGTGCTCTCCTTCTTCCTTGAGCCCTAGCTAGAATTTATCAGATATGGAGCTGCTCTGAATGAGAAGGAAGGGGAATAATGTAGGTTTATATAGATGCTGAAGAGAATGGATGGATCGACAAGGGTAGAAAATGCGAAAAACCAACCTGTTAGGCCTGCACATGGCACGAGCCTTGTAACCGAAATTTTAAAAAACTTGCTTGATGGATGAGAGTGACTGATGAAGCTGAGAGGAGAAGTTTTATTCCTCACCAGAAATGGATTGAAAGATTTGGGCCTCACAAATGGGCTTTACCCATTCAACATCAATTATAATTAAAATGGGGATCCATTGGTTCCCAATTAATTTAAGCCCAAAGAATAAAATAAAATAAAACATATACATAAATATATATAACTTCTTATGTATAAAAAAATATAACAAATTCTAATTTATTTAGTTAATATAAAACTTTAAATTTCAAAATTTAAAAAGGTAGAGTTACAGCATCCTCGGTCATGTGCCGAGAGCAACTGCTGTCGAGGATCCATTTGCTTCTAGCATGTGAAGGGCGTTCCACCTACAAAATAATTTGCAGATAAAACTCTTGGTACCCATTTCTTGTAGGGTCCTGACAGGTTAGTTTTTTGGTATCCATGCATAAACATTTAAATCTACTAATTTTGTGATTCTACATGCAGAGGGTATATGACCAATGAGGCCAAAATAATAACATTTTGTATGTTGAGTGTTGAAGGTTGTGTGAGGTGCATGATTGGTAGGTTTTGGTTTTCTAGTATAGAAAAATGTATGCCTATTAGTCTTCTTGGGCATAGGTTTGGTATGGTTTGGTCTGAAAGAGTTTGGTTTGGGTGTGTTCCGATGATTCGGTAATTGACACGTGTTAGAATAGGAAGCAGCAACTTCAGGCAGTTTTCCTAAACTAATTTCCAACTTTTTGGAGGTGTCATATAATCTAGTGTAGTCAGATGTAAGTGTTTCCTTTCTGACTTGTGAACACTGGAGACTCTTTCTCTCCTTAGATATGTCTTTCTTTAGCTGGATGATAGTTTGGTCTTTTTCTTCGGATAACTTGATAGTCTCGTGTAACAAAAGCTTAATAGATGAAAGCTCACCAGACTCAATAGAAGAGTCATTATTTCTAACATCAGCTAATTGGTTGGTAAGTCTTCCTATCTCACCTTTGTACTCTTTAAGTACCTTCTTAGAGGTTTCATATTTATTATACAGTTTCCTGTAGTCATTTAACAGGTCACTGAAAGCCTCTCCTAATTGCTCAAAGGTGAAATCATCATAAGGATCAAACAGAGGATTAGTGGTTACCTGATCGCAAGCCATCAAGCATATATTTGTAGCATCATCTGATTGTTCGTCTTCTGAATCGCTGGCTTCGCTTCCATACCATATGCTTGTATTGGCATACTTCCTTGATGTAGATCTCTTTAGGTAGCCTTTGTCATCTTTGCTGCTTTTTTGTTGATGATGATGTTGTTGGACAATCTTTCTTCATATGTCCTTTCTTCTTACGTCTGTAGCGAATAGGATCTTCCTCGTTGTTGTTCCTGTTGCTATCTTTTGTTCTTATGTTGAATCTTATGAACTTTTTGAATTTTCTTACCAGAAGAGCTTGATCTTCAGAGTCAGAGTCGCTGTCGTCAGAATCATCTTCGACAGTTCTTCTATGTTGAGCCTTGAGAGCGATCGATTTTTCTGACTTCTCCTTTGGTGTAGCATCTTCAAAGTCTTGAAGTTATAACTCGTGAGTAAGTAGCTTACCCATGAGTGTTTCTAGAGACATTGTTGAGAGGTCGTTTCCTTCAATGATTAGCCTTTGGAATCCAGTTTTTTGTGAGAGCTCGTAGAAATTTATGAATCTTCTCATGGTTACTGTATTCCTTGCCTAATGAAGACAAAGGATTTACAATATCCAAGAATCTCGTAAACATCTGAGTGACTGATTCACTTGGCTTCATTTTGAATGCCTCGTACTCTTGAGTAAGTCTGCTGATCTTTGACTACTTGACTTGTGTTGTTCCTTCGTGGGTTACTTCGAGAAGTTTCCATACTTCATTTGATGTTGTGCAAGTCGATACCCTGTTGAATTCAGTTCTGTCTAAAGCACAAAATAAAGCGTTAATAGCACGTGCGTCAAGACTGGCCTTTTTTTTTATCCTCAGTATATTTATCATGGGGTTTATCAACTAAAACTCCATCAACAGTAATACGAGGAGGCTTTTTGTAGCCATTAATAACTATATACCATAAGTCAAAATCAAGAGATTTTAAGAAGAAACTCATCTGTGTTTTCCAGTAAGTGTAGTTTGTGCCGTCAAACAGTGGAGGTCTGTTTGTGGCTTGGCCTTCACTTGTGAATTTTACAGTTGCCATGTGTAATACTGTGATCTATAAAATAATTAAAAATAACTGCAGTTTTACCTTGCTTTACCTATATAACCCGCTCTGATACCAATTATAGGAACGAAGTCGTAAAGCAGAATACTCTAGAGGAAAGTGAATAGAGTAGGCAGCGAAAATATTGCTAATTAAAACTTGTTAGCAGTTAGATCACAGAAATAATAATAATCATAAAGTAATAACTGTAAAGAAAAGAGTGATCAGATGGCAAACACAAACATAGAGATTTATATTGGTTACCCTCTTGTAAGGACTAGTCCAGTCGGAAGAACTCTAGTTTCCAGTTGAATCCACTATTGGAAAATCCTGCAAGTTTTTATACGAAGTCCTTGCAACTTCTACAGACGCAAACTTTGATACGAAGAACTCGACCAACTTCAGTTTTGAAGGGTCTTTCTTCAATCAAGCCTCTGATTAAAATTTCTCTAAAATCTTCTAGACCGTACCATACTGGCAAATTGACTAGAGAATTATAACTGACTTGGGATTTGAAAATGAAAGCATTTTAGAACTCTTTGGAAGAAACGTAAGCTTTTAGAAGAAAGAAGATGAAAGTGAATGAGCGATTTTAAATGATCAGAATTTCTCTCTATTTATAGTTTTCCAAAGACAGAACTTTGACAGAATTTAGGCAGAATTCAGACAAAATTGTTTGTAGCAAACCGCAACTGAAGGGAGACCATGTTCAAAATCTAACGTTCATTTAACGTTTACCTTGGCCTAACTCTGGCCGAGTTCTGTAAGGATTGGTCAGGTTAATTTTATGAAAAATGTTTTTGGCTTTTTGAAAATCCTTCAGAAGCTTTTTGTAAATAGTAGATATTTTTCAAAAATATAGGTCATTTTAAAAACGACAGGTCAGTTGTGAAAAATTATTTCGGATAGCCTATTTGCCAGTATGACTTGGTGTATAATATATTCCTAAACTCAATAAAAATAAAAATTATATTGCGTAAGAAAATACAGTCTTGAGTGGCAAACATAGCTTCGATCTTGAACTGAGTAGATATCCAATCTTGATCAGTGTCCAAAACGTTTTTAGTAAACATCTGAATTGTTCTGTATATCGAGACAGAGTTTGATCAATTATTAAAATCAAGTTTGACCATGACCAATGGGTCAACGTCTGCTTCGCGTGTTAGGCATACTTGAATTTTCGGAGTCATAATGTGTTATGATTAATAAAATTGCCTAAAACTTAATGTTCCTAGATTTATTAATTGAAGTTATTTTAGAGAAAAGACAAAAGGGCCCTTCTGTCATACAGACATAAATAGCCTGAAGCGACATGGTGTATTAGTCTTCGGGCTACCGCTAGCTGGGATCTGGCCCCTACAGCTAACCCAAAGTGAAGGATTTTATTTAAATCAAAGAGTTAAAAGTTATTAAGTACATTTATTATTCATTACACATAAAAAGAATGTAAATTCAAGTTAGCCACTCGGACATAACTTGGATCGAGTTTGACCGAGTTCTGACCGAGTTCGGGCCGAACTCGGACAGAACTCAGACCGAGTTTGGGGTGAACTCGGATTGGGTCTTTTATAAGATAGCAGTATTTTAGCGGGCCCTATTCCGCTTCCTTTTTTATCTTCCTCAAAGCAACAGTCGCCCGAAACAGTAAACCCTAACCCTAGCTTTTGGAAACCCCCTTCTAAAGTTTTAACCTTCATTTTCTTCGGATCTAGCGGCTCTGTGAAGGTATTCTCCACTTCTTTCCACTCCCTTTTGAGGTATATCTCTTTTTTTATCCTAATTTCAATTTCTATTGCTCCCAAGCTCTTCAAGAGAAAGCAAAGAGATTTTGCAATTTTATCCTCGACTTCGGAGTATGAACCCGTTAACGTGTTTAGTCCGGCTTATCCCGATGACGATGAGGATTTTGACACAGATCTATTTTCATCTTCAAATTTTTTTGACTCTTGGTTTACACAATTTTGATACCGAAACATTTATCCCGGTCAATCGATAAATTTTACTATCTTTTTGGAGTATACATCTACTTTTGAAAACTTAGGGCTCCGAGATTTTCTTGCAACTTCGAGTGATATTTATGACAATGTTGTTCAAATATTCTATTGCAATATGCAAGAGGAAGACGACAACATTTACTCTTGTGTTGGTGGGAAAAAACTTGAGTTTAACTAGACTGATTTGAGTGAGTACTTTCATATGCCTGAAAACGGTAAAGCTCTAGTAGAGATTAACAAAGTTCAATTCCCTCATAATATGACCCTTGAGTCATTCAAGGTAGCTATGTGTCATCCGGGTCCAGTCCCCCAGTCTCGATTGTTCGCAAAGCACCTGAACCAACAATTTTATGAACTCCATCACATTATTTATTCGGCATTGCTACGTAAGACGGGATCTACTTATGAGGTCACCTTCTTAGCGATATCAGCCATGTACCATATTCACTTTGGAGTTACCTTTTCTATTTCAATGATTGTTATTGATAACATGATCAGTTGTCGGAGGATAGGCCACAACCTCCATTATCCCATGTATCTTACGATAATCGTCTAGAAGTTTGAAATCAACTTAGATATCTGCACCATTTTTGGATTACCTTCTGAGCTGACTAGATCTAGGAAGTACCCTCAGCCTCCACTTCCACCTGGTGTTGTTCCAGCTCCTGATCCAGCCACAGCTCCAGCCGATGCTCCAGCTCTTGCCACTCCAGGCCACTTCGACGAGTCCTTCCAGAGGTTTGATGTGTTTGTCACCCTCTAGGACAGAGGTATGAGACCTATATGACTCATTTCACTAATGTTGAATACCGTCACATTTTTCAGAAATAGCATGGCAAACATTCAGTACACATTGGCAAATGATCCCTCGGCTCCAGCTCCTATTCTCCGTCATCCAGCCTTTGATGGACCAAAACTTGAGGATCATCTCACTTTAGAATTCTTCGATCCGATGACATCATATGTTGATCCCCATCCTCCAGCTGATGCTCCCGGTGGTGATGCTGATGCTTGATTCTATTTTAGCTTAGCTTTTGTGGACATGTTCTGATGATGATGATTATGTGTAGTGACGCTTTATTTTGTACTATTTGGACTATGTAGTATTTTGCACTATTTCAATTTCATTTGTTTTATGTACTTTGAACTCATTTTTAGTTGTAGTAGTTCTTTTGTTGCTATAATAATTAGTTTCCATTACTCATATTTTGTTACTGCTACTGCTGGTGCTATTTCTCTTGAGAATGTTGATGTGGTTCATTCATATATTTTATGGATATTACTCTGTCTTTTTCCTTGTTATTGTTGGCTTCACACATTGCGGGGAGCAACCTTTTGAGTACTTGACAACGGGGGAGAATGAGTAGTACCAAAATTTACGATTCAGAATAAGGTAGGTATATATTTCAAAGTTACATATATTTTTTATATTTCGGTATAGACTCAAATTTTGTCAATTACCAAAATGGAGGAAATTGTTGGCCCATTGGTTAATGAACACTCCTTATTTTGTAATCAACGTTCACTTTGGTCGATACACAAAATATAAAAATTGCTAAAGATTTGTAGGTTTCAAAGAAAAAAATGTCTACTACATCTACATCTTACTACTTCCAAGTACAGACATCGCATCGTCATTAAGAACAATCTAGCACTGGAATCAAGATACAGACTTTCTATATTTCTTCTGTTTTTTTTAATGTTATTGAGTATAGAAAATATATTGTGAGGTCGATCAGGATTGATACTGGCTTAGGTTATTCTCAGTCTACATAGCCAAATAAGCCTATCTATCTAAATCCTAAAAGTCCAAAATTTCAAAAAGCCCAAAGCCTATGCAAATTTGGCCCCAAACCAAAGTGTTCTGACCTAGATAGAACTATGGGTGAACTCGGCCCGAGGTCGGCCCGATTTCGCCAGGGTGAATTCAAATTTTCAGTTCCACCAAATTTTTCTATAACGTTCGTTTGCGAGATTCATGCTTCTGAACTCTGCCCGAATTCGGTCAACAAAAATACTATAAATAAATTAGACTTCTTACCATTTCAAATCACTCATTCATTCTCTTCTTTATATATTCTTAAGTGTTTTTCTCGAGCAAAAGCTTTCAACTCAAGCCTATACCACTCTTTAGCCAAAGACAGTACAGTTTTGTTCAATCTAGAGTTTTGGTTCTGAAGAGTTTTATCAGAGGTTGCAATTCAGAAAACGTTCCAGTTTTTGAAATTAAGTTTGTAGATTTGGTCGTGTGCTCATCAGCAAGCACGATGTTGTCAGAGACTACAAGCTCATTTAGCTTGTGCATATTGGATTAACATCGAACAAGAGTACTCGAGATTGGAGTAGTCCTCTCAGAGGAAGACCAGTGTACATCACTGTGTCATTGAGTTTGATTCTCTGATCTCTTACTTTACCATATTTTTAATTTTTATCACTTACCTGCCATAGATTATAACTGCTTATTTTTAAGTGGTGATTATTTCCGATGCACACGCACACACTCTATTCACCCCCTTAGAGGTGCTCAATGGTCCTACAAAGACTACAATCTGCACTACATAATGATTCCCATTTATTGTGATAACACTAGTATAATAAATTTGACAAAGAACCCTGTGTCACTCACGCACTAAACACATCGAAATATGTTATCACTTCTTATGTGATCACCGACAACATGGGGATATTTGTTTAGAATTCATTAACACAGATCATCAGTTAGCAGATATTTTTACAAAATCATTAGCTAAAGACCGATTCAACTTTATTTATCATGAGTTAGGTATACTTGAATTTCGGACCGAACTATGGCCGAGTTCGGTCACCTACCGACAAAACTGACCAATCAGCTGCTGGATCATTTCTTTTTAAACCCCAACTTACCTTCTTCCCCCGACCACAACCGCTACCAAACCGAAAAATCCTAACTCTAGCTTAAAATTTTCTCCCTATTCTCTTGGAGTCAAGCCCTGAAACTTTGGATCCAGGGGTTTTGCGCTATTCGTTTCCACTCTACGTTGCTATTTTTCACTAAATTTTACTCTTTTCTTGTCAATTATTTTATGGCTCCTAGACCTTTCAAGAAAAATAAAACGAGTTATGGTGCTTCTACATCAAGCCCATCCTACACACCTCAAGAAAGTCTATTTAGTCCACTTCCCCCATCCGATGAGGACGACTAGGGCGCTACGTTACTCATAGACCTAGAAACCTCACTCGCTTCGTCTCATGACTTTTAAAAATGTGCCACATGTCCGGATAACTCCATTAATTTAAACATATTTTTGGAATATTGCTTGACCTTCCAAAATATTTACCTACATGAATTTGTAGAAATTTCTGATCCGATATTCGGCAACGCCATTCGGATGTTTTACTGCAACCTATAATATTCGTATGGTATAATATATTCCCCAGTCTGTCAGATTGAGATAGAATTTAATGATGATGACTTAAGCGAATGGCTCTAAGTCCCCAACACTAGAGATGCTTTAGTCGACTTTACCAAAGTCCAATTTGGTGCCGACATGAACCTAGAATCTTTTAAGGATGAGATATGTGCTCTGAACCCCAGACCACCGGGATGGGTCATATCACGTTACTTGAACCAATTTTTTTATGAGCTTTATCATATTATCATTGTATCTATTCTGCCCAAAACGGGATCTACTGATAAGGTCACGTATTTGAAGCTGTCCGCCATGTATCATATTCATTTTGGGATTTCCTTTAGTCTTACCCAAACTATGATGTGAGCTATAATCAACTGCAGGAAGGCAGGACGTAAACTTATCTATCTTATGTTTCTTCCTATCATTTTCCAAAGGTTTAACATTCCGTTGGATGCATGCCCTATCGATGGTACGCCATCTGAGCTTCATAGGTCTAGGAAGTTTCTTGTCCGTGTTGCTCCTATAGTTAGTGTCGAAGGTATTCCACCTGCCCAGGCTCCTTAGCCTGCACCAGTCCCTCCGCTGAGGCCCCTCCTGCTGATATCCCACCAACTTGCACCGTTAATCAGTTTTTTCACCGATTCGAGGCTCGCTGCATTATCGAGGATGAGCGCTATCAGACGGAGTGCATATGCCAGCGAGATACTGACTATCGTCAGACATACCAGTTCCTGACTCTGCGGAATAGTATTGCTGATATTCAGTGGACCCTGACTCATCATCCTACTTGTCCCACTCTGATTCTTCGCCATCCAGACTTCGAAGGCCCCTGGTTCGAGGATCGTCAATCTCGATGCTACTTCGACCTGACCGCAGTATATATCGACCCTGGTCGTTCTGTTGATACTGGCGATGATACGAGTTGATGATAGTGTTTAGGCTTTTTGGTTCTGCCTTTTGGTTCAGTATCCGATAACGATGATGATCTTGTAGTACTTTTAGTTGTTTTTATGTTTCATGCACTAGTTATGGAAAGTCTCTTTCAGACTTCCATTATCATGGTTTTATGTACTTTCATGATTATGCTACTGAGTTTTTAATATTTTCTACCATGATCTACTTATCCGGTTAGACTTATCTATTGTTGGCCATGTTCATTTCTCTATATTTTTGGTATGGTGTTATTTTCTTTCTTATGTTCTTTGTACTCACAATTTATGGGGGAGCTTCCATTTTATACAAATGACAAATGGAAAGAAGAGTATATATACCAAAAGCAACGAATGTGCCAAGTACCAAGTACCATACATGAGGTATAATTTATTTTTTTGATATTATTTGGTATAAACTCAATGTTTGTCAATTATCAAAATGAGGGAGAGTATTGGCCCATAGGTCATTGTCGCACCTGATTTTGATAATCAACATAGACTTTGGTCGGTACATAAATAATATATGATAGGTATAAGAACAGAACGTCTATTTCCAACAGGTACTACTCGTCTTCTTCATACAAAAACTACAGATGCAGATGCAATTTGTTTTTTTATTTATTCTATAGTTTTCCTTTTATTGAGTCTAGGAAAAATGTAAGGTTGATCGGATTGGCAACTGGCTTTCTAAAATCCACATTCAAAAGCCTACCCATATACCTAATCCAATATTCAATCCTATACCAAACCCATATCCAATAGCCATATATTATTTGAACATATATTCATATGAGAACTATGTGAGAATTCTCCCCGAATTTGGTCCAAATTCTGCCCGAGATCTGCTAGTTTGCTTCCAGATCAGTTTGGTCTTCCTGAATATCTGTAACCACTTTTCGAATTATGAAATTTATGGACCCAAACTCTGTCCTAGTTCTGTCCCAAAAAATGCTATAAATAGAGGAGAACTTTTCATTCCAAGTCATTCATTCATTCCTCTCTTCTCTTTCTATTTAAAAGCATTCCAGGGCTATTCACTTTCATATCTAGCCTTTAACGACTCCTTGCCAAGCCAAGTGCCATTTCGTTTCAATCTAGAGTTTCGTTGTTCAAGTTGTAAAGAAGGCTCTCCGAAAATGTTCCAGTTTTCAAAGTTTGTCTCAATTGAAGTTGCGAGTCCTTCGTACAAAATCTCGTATTGTAAGGAGCTGCAAGCGCTCGTTTAAAGCTTGTGCCATAGTGGATTAACATCGAGCAAGAATACTCAGGACTGGACTAGTCCTCTCAGAGGGAATCCAGTATACATCTTTGTGTCATAAGTTTGTTTTTATGCTGCTCTTTATTCTCTGTATTTAAATTTTATAGTTTCCTCATAACTATACACATGTGATACTGCTTAGATATTTTTAATTGGTGATTATCTTTTTACTACATACATACTCCCTTCACCCACTCTAGAGGTGCTCAACGGTCCTACATTCGGAAGGGAGCGCAGGTTTAGGATGGGTTGTGTCTGCACACACGATGGTGCTTATGTATGGCCTCCACTCCTCGACGCGAGCGTTCGTATGCGCATCAACCAGGTACAGCCTCCCGGGAGCTCGAAGAAGGGGATTGTGGTGGCTATGGCTCCCTACGGCAAAGACGAGACCAAGGTCATGCGGACGAGGTGTTGGTTGTTAGAACTGAGTTAGGAGAAGAAGGACGCGACTAGGTTTTCGTTTAGTCTTCAATGCTTTAGAATACTGTAGAAGCATGGAAAAGAACATGAAAGTCCATATGGCTCAAAACAGAGGGAGTACCATACGGTTCAAAGAATCTCGTAGAGCTTCATGTGGCTCAAGAGTCCTTTAGAGCTTAATGCGGCTCAAAAGTCCTTTAGAGCTTCATGCGGCTCAGAAATCCCGAATAGCTCCATACGGCTCGGGTAAAAACCACGTGGCCCTATGCGGTTCGCCTCTACAGCTGGCCATCAAGCAGCGGCCTCATTTAATGCCCTGATGCAATACGACAGCTCTGACATAATGGTGAATTGACAGCTCTGACATAAAGCTGCAGTGATGACTCTGACATAATGGTACGCTCCTAGGGAAACGAAGGAAGTCTTTATAGCTGGCATGATCCACCAATTTCGAAGCTCACTATGCTGCTACCTATTTTAATGTGGCTGCCACTCTCATGCGGCTGCCATCTCCATGCGGCTGCCACTCTCATGCGGCTGCCACCGTCATGCGGCTGCCACCCTCATGTGGCTGCCATCTCCATGCGGCTGCCCCCCTCATGCGGCTGCCACCTTCATACGGTTGCCACCTTCACACGGCTGCCACCCTCATACGGTTGCCACCTTCATGCGGCTCGGTTAAAGGCCATACTCATGCGGCTCAACGATGACAGTCCTCCACACGGCTCGCAGCAATTAGGACACGTGGCAGGAGTTGATCAAATCCCAACAATCCAGATTTATGGCAATCAATATAAAAGGTAGTTGGGACACGTGGCAGAAGATTGACCAAGATTTATACATTCGAATTTGCTGATATCAATAAATCATCACGATGCAGATTTGTTGCAATCAACATTAACTGCCCATGCAGATTTGTTGCAATCAACATTAACTGCCCATGCAGATTTGGTGCAATCAACATTAACTGCCCAGATTTGTTACAATCATTATTAACGGCCCAGATTAATTTCCAACAAACAAGATCAAGGCAAATTCTAACCAATCCCTAACCGCCCACGTTTCAAGGAGCAATTATTGTAAACCCTACTTATCACACCCCACTCCTATAAATAGCAAGGTGTCATTCCTTTGCAAAAGGAGACAGAAAGACACGTACAGAGAGAGCGGCGACACCCAAAAGAATCTCTCCACACATCCCGAGAGCATTTCTTCATCGGAGCCAAGGCTACGTCCGATCGTCCAAGGAGTAAGACAGAGTTGATAGCACTCTCCTGAGCCTATACCGTCACCCCCCAGAAAAAACTAAACAATTTACTTAGATTACTGTACCTAGGTTGTCATCCCTAGGATTTTTTTGTATGAACGAGTTTGTGTTGTGAAGTAAAAGTCCAGTCCTCCCATAAAACTGTTCTATTCTTTTGTAATCAATGGAAAACACGATGACGACTCTGTTGGGGACTAATTTCTCCACGGCTGAGGAGTTGGTGACGCAATCGGACGCAGCCAAACTTAGCTCCACTCAACAGATGCTGGTCGTCCGCTGCGACCAGCAGGCGTTTGAAAAAATGCTCTCCGACGGGAGTGCTGGCCCAGTCCAGAAGCACGCCCGTACGAAGAAGGCTCTCAGGGATTGGAGTTCCAAATCATTTGCTCCTCCCCAAGCTCTGGAGGAAATGCTTCCTGCTACCCAAAATGATGGGAAAGACTCTCGTGCGGCCCCACTTCAGACCATAGAGGACTCTACTGTCCCCAAGTCCGTCAGAGGAAAATACTACGATGTTGGACTTGCAGGGGCAAAGAGGAACTCTGTGCGGCCCAAGAAGAAGCCGCATAAAGGCGCCAGCCATATGAAGACTCATGCGACCACAGAAGCCAGCTGCATACAGAAGGCTCATACGGCCAAAACATCCAACCGCATGAAGGAGGCTCATGCGGCCATGACTGCCAGCCGCATGCAGACTGCTTATGCGGCCACCGCTTCTGACCGCATACAGAAGGTTCATGCGGCCACACATGCCAGCCGCATGCAGACAGCCTGCACGACCACCAATCCCAGCCATATACCATCTGCTCCATGCGGCTCATGGTCAATCTTTGACCGCCTCTCATGCGGTCCTGGCCTTAGAGGCTCTCAGGAGATTGTGGCAAACTCTGTGACGCACCACTTGGACTCTTCCTACTATGCACTCTCGGGTGCTAGAGGAAAGAAGTCTAGGACAGCTTGGGCTCATCGAGCTCAGTCAGCTGTCCCAACTTCTGACTATCAGGACGTCCCGCTGACTATTACGCAGGCCCCTGATGAAAAGTTGTATAAAACTATCCGTGTCCAGCCCTCGACGACCAACGAACGGGATAGTTATCAAGAATCTCCCAACAATGATCAGGGGCAAGTACTCATACTACCCCCATATCAGGGAGCAGACAGGATGCCAACACACTTATGTGCTCAGGATTCCCGGGCCCACAAAATGAGTGAGTTACGTAACGTGATTCTTCACAAACACAAAAAAAGAGACGAAAACTTGGTGTGCAGAGAATCCTTTCGTGGACATCACTGCACTCAAGTCATTGTCAACTGCTGCTGCAGCAAGGCAGCCACACAAGAGGACCGGCAATCTGTCTTCCAACGACTGCAACAACCAAGCTCAGAGGACGAAGCGCTTCTCGTCGCCTCCTATAATTCTACTCAGAAGATCCCTGGCAGCGGGAGAGGGAAGATAACAAATGCCTCCAGTCCAAAAATCTTAACCAGCATAACCAAGAAACTCTCTTCTAAGCGGTTGTCTACCACCGTTACAGGAGAAGTTTACTAAGGTACCCGCTCAAAGACGAAATCGGCCACACTTGGAGATTTGTTGTCTACATCTCTGGGAGGCACTGGAGCTGGGGGTAGCAGTCCTTCGAACATCCAAGACAATCCGGTATTCCAAGAACATATTCCAGGGGAAACGGTTCCCCTAATAGATGTAGCAGGTTTCGACGTCCCCGAAGACGTCCACAACTCTCAAGACGAGGCAAGCTCTGAAGCTGGGGGTACCACTCCTTCTGAGTCTGAACCAGAGAAGAACATTCCCACATATCCTGACAACTTCTCTATACAAGGGTATGACTAAGAGGGCACGTCCTCAACTGTTCCTTCCATCTCTCCTCATGTGAGGACGGTGTTCATGATGGACAGCCACCAAGACGATCCCAGTGATCGCCAACGCATCGATACTTTGGAGGCCATACTGCATACCTTGGTCAAGTCTGTGGACGAGATCAAAGCGGCCCTTCCAACTCTGCAAGGAAGGATGCCTGGCCAAACAAGCTTGGGTCCCGCGGTCAATGCAGACTCAAACTCGGCTGCACCAAACCCGGGTGACAATCCTCCGACAATATCGGCTCCCACCGCTGCAGGTGAGGCCAGGGAGGCAAGGCGAGAGGTTTAGGAGCTCCGAGCCCTGTTCTACGCTCGAGAAACCTGCCAGGACCTCACGATACGACAACCGTATCCGACTGCATGGAGAGATGTTCCCTTTCCACCAAGATATAAACCATTCAACATCAATCCATATGATAGAAAGACATCTGCAAGCAGATACATCACCTACTTCAAAGTCACAACCGACCATCTGCCTTGTGATGATGCCATCCTTACGCGGTTGTACATTGGAGCATTGGAAGGGGTCGCCTTCGACTGGTACCGCAACTTACCGGACAACTGCATCCATTCCTTCGCCGGCTTCAAACATATGTTCTTGGAGAGGTTCTATGAAGTAGGACAAGACGTGACAATGTCCACCCTCATGGACGTTATTAAAGGAGAAAAAGAGCTAACAAGGAACTATATTGAGCGATTTTGCCAAACCGCGATGAAGTTGCCTTCGGTAACCCTGATTCCTCCATGATTGAAATTTTCCCAAAGAGGCTACTCTCCACAATCAGCCTCTGGATGGGCGAGAGTCAATTCAAGGACTGGAAGACGTTCATCATCAGTGCTACTGGTACAGAAGACAAGTTGAAAAAAGCTCGCCAATTGGGAATGCATACTTCGGAGGAAGAGGACAAAGGCAAATGCCCTAATGCCAACAGCCACAATGGTGGTAACCCCTCCAACAATCAAGACAGCAAGGGCAAACAGGCTATGGTGGCCGACACAGCCCAGAAGCTTGAACCAAAATTGGCAGAAAAGTAGTGGCCTCAGATGACCTACTCCTTCGAGGACGGCCATGTCAAGCCCATCTTGGACATGCTCATACAAGGAGGTCGAATTCAGCTCCCTCCTCCAAGGCGTAAACCTCGTCCTGCAGAGATGGAAAGCCCCAAGTATTTCCACTACCATCGCTATGTCCACTATGCCATGCAAGATTGCTTCCAACTGAAGCGATACATCCAACATCACATCGATTCTGAGGCCCTGGCCATTGATTTCGAAGAGGTGACCGTGGCAGCCAACATGGTGTCAGTATAATTCGGCAGCTTCCCTCCGACAAAGACTCAAGATGGAGTAGTACCCGTCCCCAGAGCAAAGATGGAGGTCGCTAACCTTCCACCTCCTCGAGACCAGGCTGCTGGTCTAGTGCCCCTTACCACATCACGAGGGGAGGTCAAGTGGGTCCATCCAGACTTGGTACCTAAAATGACTCAGTCTGCACCACCCTCCACCAGCAAGAAGAAGAGTGGAAAAGTCAAATCATGTCGCACAATCTCGACAGAGGTCGAAGAAGCTACGGCTGTCGTTACCCGGTCAGGTGCACAATCCTAACCTACACTGGGTAACTTGGCTGAAGATCATCAGTCGGCTACTGCTGATGCTCCAGGACCTTCTCAGCCTCCGACGATCGACATGCCTAGGCCGAAGGAGACTCGCTTTGACAAACCGCTCCGAAGAGAGACGCCTCATGGGATGGAGAGGCCCTACAACTTTGACATCTTGGCATAATTGGCTAACACACTGGCTAAATTATCGCTATACGAGCTCCTGAGACTCTCCAAAGATGTTCGCGTCGCACTAAGCGAGGCACTCCAGAATGTCGACGCATATCTAGCTCAGTCCAATCATTGGGGAGGGCTCGCCTGCAGATCTCTAGGACAGCCTTGTACAGGTGCAATGCCCAATATTGTCTTCACTCCGCAGGATATGCTTATCAAGACCAACCTGCACGATCGCCCTATGTATTATACTGGGTACATTGGCGATATCAAGGTGGATCGGATGCATATTGACCCCGGTTCTTCTATAAGTGTCACGACCTGCACCCTAAAGTAAGGGCACGAGACGTAGGTACGTCCAGCCTACGCCACATTGTCGGCGGTAGAACGCTGTCCTAGGTCACAACATCTAACAGTTTAAGGTAATAAACAGTTATACTCCCCGAATGGGGGTGACATAATAGAATATATCTCAATCACATCTAAGGTAGAATAGGATAAAGATAGAATGATATAAAGATGTAGGAATCTAAAACCACAGGAAATACGATAGAGAGAAAGCTAAGTGTCTAGATAAACTCTACTAACATCCAGAATAATACAGATCCAAATATATACAACTCAATCTCCAATACTATAAAATAAGATAAGCTATCTATGGAGCAACAGTCTCTACAGCTAAGGGATCTGACTGGAAGTCCGGATCGCAAGTGTCCTCTAAGGCTGTCCCATAGAAAGTATCTAAGCAGGCCTCCTCTTCGTCCTCTGTAAAATTTTCTACGGGTCCAATCAGGACGGGAACGAGCACATATCTCTCAAAACAGTTCAAAACAGGTTAGGAGTATAAATCATGCAATAGAGTAGAATACAGAAAATGCTAAAAAGAAAGTACAGGGAAAACATGAGATATTTGTAACTAAAATTAAATACATGATAAGTAAAGACTATAAGTGACTAAGTGATTTAGAGTACAATATGGTTATGTAAACGGCTTAGGAGCATATGAATACAACTAAGAAGCACATGAATACCTACTGGGGATAATGATCACATAACCAATTCTACTCACCCTGCCCCAATCAATACACAAGGATCCATTCAAGTTACGTTATTGGCACATGAATACAGCTAAGATACGTGAACTCATGTAATGAGTAGTATATGAGGCACATGATAGTACATAAAGGCACATGAGAACATGTAAATACATGAACTAGTACGAGTATAAGGAGTACCTGATGCACATGATAAAGTACATGAACATGAAATACCCGATGCACCCGTAGAGGGATAACATCTCAGAAAAGGATCCGTATAGTAGTAATCTGTGAAGATACGTGTCAGCATCAAGTAGAGTAATCTGGAGCAAGAATATAGTCCAGACAGAAATGAAAAGATCAGAGAATGTACTCGTCTGCTATCTGAATGTCCATAATGAAAGTACTGTCCGAGGAGTGGTGTCTGGCTCCTATTTAGAACAGCACAAGTCACAACAAGTCCATAATGGTAATAAGATGCACTACAATGTATTCTACATGAATCTAGGTCAATCTAGGCCAAAGTCAACTCTTGGTCAACTCTAGTCAACCTTAGAAGTCAAACTAGGTCAACTAGGTCAAACCTAAGTCAAACAAGTCTATACTAGTCTAACTAGTCTATTCTAGGTCTAACAAGACTAAACAACTCTAATCTAGACTCTATACTGGCATTCAAGCCACACATAGGCTAAGAGCCCTAGTCTAGGATATTAGGCAATACCATGCCTAAAACCAGACCATAATCACATGACCACATGCCAATAATATATATTTAAAATATCACACATATTGATATATTATATCTAATACAGAAATACACATATAGGCTACCTATATACATATCACCCATACATTATATATATTTAATATATATCATAGTACAACCACATAATATAGGATACATATATGAATATACCTCTCATAAATATATATACATGTATATATACATATGTACATATGTAGAGAATACACTTGTACTTATGTGTATGTGTGTTAGGCTAGAGGGTTCTGTGCTTAGTGTGTCTCAAGAGGGTACAAGAGAGTGAGTGATAAACTTGTGTGTGTGAGATACATGAGTGTGTGATATGGCATGTGTGAATACAAGAGTGTGTGGGTGATGTAATTCCTGTGGTTCGTATTACGTATTTCTGGAATACGTGTACGTATTTATTCTTGTATTGCATGATTTCTTGTTTAGTTTTCTTCATGGCTTGGCTTGGTTTATTCCTAGTTCGGGTTGGTTGGTTCGGCTTGGCTTGGTTTTGATTGGGTACATGATGAACCCAAGGTGAACCCCTACCTACCACCACCATTTGTATTTATTAGCCCTCTTCATTCTCTTTCTTCATTATTCATCTTCTTCTTCCTCATTTACTCCCTTCACCTACCAAAGAGAGAAGAGAGACGTCTAGACAAGTGCAACTTGCTTCCACAAGAGAGCTCATTTTTATTGTTCCATTAGCTTCTCCTCATGTTTCTAAGACACATTAGAACTTGTCATTTTCTATTTTGAGGCTTTAATTTTTGTAGATCTAGAAATTAGTTATTTTTGAATTTTAGTGATTTTGATCTATCAAACTTCTTTGTTTTCAAGTTTTGATGGTTCCATATTGTAGAGAATTTTATTCTACCCAATTTTGACCTTTAAAAAGTTGGATTTAGACTTATTTTGACCAAGTTATGGACTTTTGAAGCTTTGGGTTCAACCATGGAGTTCTTGCTGATTTGGAGAAGACAGTGAGCAGTGCACGAGCTTTTTAGCTTGCGCCATTGAGTTGCGCACGCTCTTTAGCGTAGCGCAGTCCTCATACGCTGTCTTTTGAAGGCGTATGTCTTGCATACGCTGCCTTGACAAGGAGTCGTATGGACCTCATACGCTGTCTTGATGATGAGTCATATGAAGTACATACGCTGCCTTTTTGGAGCGTATGACCTGAGCGTATGACTTGAGCGTAGCCTGACCCTACTTACCTTGGATCTTCTATGGCCCTGTATATTGATATTTTATTAGATATTTAACGTCCATTTTATATCCTTACGTCTTTTGTCCTGAACTTGATAATCACGAATTTACTTGATATGTTTAGAATTGATAATTGAGCATGACGTGATAGTGACCCGTAGTGGTGCAGTCCTGACATAATAACCTGACATGACCTGATAGTGGCCCGTCGTGGCGCACTTCCGACAAGTACACTTGGCATGATAACCTGACATGATTATCTCGAATAGCTGTTGCGACGGCTACCTCATATGACATGACCTGTATAATTAATCTAGACACCGTGGGCGATTGTGTTTGTACAAATAAACCAGTCTTGTCTTGCATCATGTCTAGGACAGGGACTCCTGAGTACTACTGTCAGGTGTACCTACTAAAATGGACTAAGGCTAATAACTAGATTAATACATTAGTCATGACGAGATTTTCCAGCTACAGGCAATCCCGTTACCTGGGCACGCCTTGGGATTTGTAGCCTGCCGTCGAGTAGGGCACATTTCCACCACACTGTCATGTGTTGCACCCTTCAAGCTACCTAAGGGTATATTCGTTTCCTGGACGATGTACCCACCTGAATTCAACTCTAATCTTTTAACCCGGATAACCTGGATGGTCTGCAGGGCTTGTGGCTGTGGAATAATCTCACTGCATCTTGTTAGTAATTAGGCTTGTGACAACCCTAGTTAGTTAAAGTATCAAGCCGTAATTCTTGCTTGGCCGTGAAGTGATTGGACGGAGTCTAACCAGTCTAGTCTTGCCCTGATCCTGTTCCAGATTATTGAATGACCAGAATGCTTGTATTTATTTTACCGATAAATGGTGAGAATTCTAAGTTCTGTTCAGACAAAGGGTTACAACCCCGGTCCTTGTTTGGTTTACGGGTTATAACCTGGTTATCTGAATAGTTCTATGGTTATCTCGTCGTATATCATCCTGGTGTATTTTCTTTATTTTCAGTTCTTACTTTTATTTATATCTTGTGCTGATTGCTGATTTTAGTTCTTAAGTGAAGCTTCCTTTGTGGCACTTGCTCTTTCTGGGGTCTGACCCAGCTGGTTTTGTATGGCCAGATTTCGGAGCAGCTCCAGAGGATCTACCGACCTTCCTGCCAGATAGTGAACATTAGAAGGAATCCCGGCAACGAGTGGGTTTTATTTTGCTCTTCCACTCTATTGTAAAAATATTCTTTTGAGGCGTTTAGCCAACGAGCACCTGTTTAGCTCAATTGCACTTACTTACTGTCTGCCTACAGGCTGTAACATGATTAACAGATCCTAGGGTTGATCATGTATGACTAAACTCTTGCTAGTCCTGACATTTTGTAACGACTAGCTTCATGATCAACTGAATATGTAATGTTTGGGACGCCTTACTATTGTATATTTAATGATCATACATCTTGTGACTTTTACTTACTTGCTTGTGATTGAGACACTAGGCTTGTTCGTGACCTTAAGAGACTGTTGGCTTGTAGATAAACCCTCATGTATCTAGACAGCCGTGACCGTATAGCGAAATGGATTCCATTTCATATACGTAGCTGGCTATGTCTGCCTCCGCTCTCCAGTATTCTGATTCTGCGGCGTGACATGGTTTAAGTGGTGGCCCATGCAGGTCTTGTAAATCAAGATATGTGAGGGTTTACCGAATAGATGTCTCAATCAGTATTCGTCCTTGATCTCTACTCGTATCTTCTGAATCCTTGGATTCTTGTCCTTATCATATGCTTGTATCGTTGATCTGTCCCGGTCCTTCCTTATTGTTCCCTATGTCGCCTTCTTCAGCGGTATTGTTCGTGGTCCTACCGACCAGCAAGGCGGAGCACCTCCCTCGGACCAGCAGCAACCTGGAGATCAAGTCCAACATTCCGGAGTAGCCTCCAGAGTCGTGCCTTCTGGCAGAGAGCCACCAGTCCAGCCAGTTCAACCTGTAGAACATGATGACGGCACTTTGGTAGGACTCGTCAGGACCTTGATAGCTTTCCAAGACCGGCGTGGAGATGCCTTGCACCAGGCAGTGACGGATGCTTTGACCCGGGGTGGTCATCAGGGTAACAGTGCGGCCAACAGCTTCAAGCGCTTGAACCCTCCATTCTTCGACGGTAGTGAAGATGCTATCGCAGCAGATGCATGGCTTCAGGATACAGAGGTGATTCTAGAAGCAGCCAGGACCCCAGAGAACGAGAAGGTGGCCATTGTGCGCCTGCAGTTGTTGGATCTTGCCCGCAGCTGGTGGGCAGCGCAGGCCGTCGGATTAGCAGCACCCATTGCTTGGACAGTATTCAGAGAGAGATTCCAGACCAAGTATTTCGATACCGTGGCTCGGTATGATCTGCAGACCCGGTTCACTAATCTGAAGCAAGGAGGCAGGACGGTCGACGGATATACGGCCGAGTTTTCCGGACTCAGTCGGTTTGCTCCCACTTTGGTGGCAACCGAGTATGATAGAGCCCAGCGGTTCTAGCAGGGACTTCACCTGGAGATCTTGTTGGCAGTTGAGCAGTTCGAGCATCAGAATTTTGATGCAGTCTTGAGAGCAGCCCGAAGGCATGAGTATACCTCCCAGAGGATTGTGGATAGGGCCGGAGGTCGGAAGAGATCTCACGGCCAGATGAATCAGTCTTCAGCACCGGCCCCGGCAGCCAGGGCTTTGACTATTGGAGCTCCGAGGCGAGCGGCCTCAGTAACGTCGGTTCAGCATTCAACTCCGACGCACCCTCAGCAGCAGAAGCAGAAGCAATCTTCCGCAGTGGGTTGTTCTCATTGTGGAAAGCCAGGCCATGTGGTGGCAGAATATCGCAGGGCACAGGAATTGTGTCTGGCTTGTGGAGCACCAGACCATAGGGTTGGATCCTGCCCGAATAGGGGTGGTTCATCATCGTCCAACCTTTCTAGCTCTTCGGTGAGAAGACCAGCTCCGGTCCAGCAGCAGCAGTATCTATTGTCGAGGCCCTTGCTGCCTCAGACCCAAGTGTTCTAGCAGCAGAACCCCCAGCAGTATGCACAAGTCCAAGCCCAGAGTCAGAGCAGGCAGCAAGGATTTCAGCAGAGGGGACCAGCACCCCGAGGGCACGGTCAGGCTATGGTGATGACCGTGGAGGAAGGATTGGCACCAGGAGAGGTAGTGGCAGGTACTATTCTCGTCAACTCCTTTCCAGCTTCAGCTTTATTTGATTCTGGTGCATCGCGTTCATTTATGTCTGCACGATTCGCGACACGGGTAGGATTGGAGCCCGAGTCATTATCAGTAAGGCTTAATATACTTACTGGTAACGGACTTGTGGGTGTAGATATGGTGTTTTCCTCGTGTCGAATCGTAGTTAGCGGTAGAGAATTCCCCGCTAGATTGATAGAGTTCCCGATGGCCGATTATGATGTGGTCCTAGGGATGGATTGGTTGAGGAACCAGTATGCTAGAATAGACTGCCACTTTGGTAGGGTTATTTTTAGCATTCCAGGCGAGCCAGAGTTTTCCTTTTCCAGAGGAGCGGTTGAGCCTTCTCTTCCAGTATTGTGGATGGCAGTAGCGGCAGTTCAGTTGCCCAGGATAGTGGATGAGTTCCCAGATGTTTTTCCAGAAGAACTTCCAGGTATGCCTCCGGAGCGGGAGATCGAGTTCACTATAGACTTGATTCCCGGGACAGCCCCAGTGTCAGAGAGAGTCTACAGGATGGCGCCGTCAGAGTTGGAGATATTGTACAAAATGATTGAAGACCTCAGAACCAAGGGATTCATTCGTACTAGTGGATCGCCTTGGGGAGCCCCGATGTTTCTTGTAAAAAAGAAGGATGGTACATCCAGGTTATGTGTTGATTATCGTACCTTGAACTCAGTGACAATCAAGATAAGATACCCTCTTCCGAGGATAGATGACTTGTTTGATCAACTCAAGGGGGCTTCAGTATTCTCGAAGATTGATTTGCGCTCAGGTTATCATCAGATCAGAGTCAGAGAGCAGGACATCCCGAAGACAGCTTTTAGATCAAGATATGGGCATTAGGAATTCCTTGTTATGCCTTTTGGAGCAACCAATGCGCCGGCAGTATTTATGAACCTTATGAATCGCATCTTCATGCCTTACTTGGATCAGTTTGTGATTGTGTTCTTGGATGACATTCTGGTCTACAACAAGAGTGAGGCGGAGCATGAACAGCATCTCCGTATAGTTCTTCAGATCCTCAGAGAGCACCAGTTATATGCCAAGTTCAGTAAATGCGAGTTCTGGCTCGATCGCATTTTGTACTTGGGTCATATCATCACTCGAGGAGGAGTAGAAGTGGATCCCCAGAAGATTGTGGCTATTGAGTCATGGCCAGTGCCCAGCACAGTTGCAGAGGTTCGTAGTTTTCTTGAATTGGCCGGCTACTACCGGCGGTTTATTTCGAATTTTGCTCGAATTTCAGCGCCATTGACGTAGTTGACCCACAAGGATGCGCAGTTTGCTTGGACAGCAGAGTGTCAGAGTTCTTTTGAGCAGTTGAAGCGAGGCCTAATAACAGCTCCTATTCTCACACTTCCAAATGGGACCGGAGGATTCTCAGTGTACTGTGATGCTTCAGACAGAGGTTTAGGATGTGTTCTGATGCAGCATGGGAAGGTAATAGCTTATGCGTCACGACAACTTCGTGATCATGAGAGGAATTACCCAACCCATGACTTGGAGCTGGCAGCAGTGGTGTTTGCACTTAAGTTGTGGAGGCACTACTTGTATGGAGACAGGGTAGAGATTTTCACCGACCACAAGAGCCTGAAGTATGTTTTCACCCAGAAGGATCTTAACATGCGTCAGAGGAGGTGGCTGGAGCTTCTTGTTGATTATGATGTCGACCTGCAGTATCATCCTAGGAAGTTCAATGTTGTTGCGGATGCATTGAGCAGGGGAGCGGGAGTTTATTTTCTAACAGCACAACCAGAGCTGTTAGCAGATCTTCAGAAGATGGGTATTGAAGTTGTTCTCCCTTCCAGTGTGGCCTTGATGGCCAGTATGCAAGTTCAATCCACTATAGTCGAGAGGATCCGGATGGCGCAGTCGGCAGATTCCAAGCTTCAGCGACTCAGAGCAGAGTGTGAGGCAGGACGAAGACCAGAGTTATACATTCATGAGGATGGTACACTTCGACATGGTAAGCGTCTTTGTGTACCCAGCGGAGATGTCCGGTAGGAGATCATGTCAGAAGCGCACAGTTCGCAGTATTCCATCCATCCTGGCAGTACGAAGATATACCGTGATATCCGGTAGCATTTCTGGTGGAATGGCATAAAGCGGGAGATAGCTCGGTTTGTCTCTCGGTGTTTGGTTTGCCAACAAGTTAAAGCCGAACATCAGAGACCGGCTGGACTTCTTCAGCCCTTAACAATTCCAAAATGGAAGTGGGAGCATATGACCATGGATTTTGTGACTGGACTACCTAGATCCCCAGCTGGTAGAGATGCTATCTGGGTTATAGTTGACAGGCTCACAAACGTGGCTCACTTTCTTCCATTCAGAGTTGGTCAGTCGACGGCTCAGTTAGCAGAGATGTACCTCAGGCAGATTGTCAGATTGCACGGTGTGCCAGTCAGTATCACCTCGGACCGAGATTCAAGATTTATGTCGCACTTTTGGCGTAGCTTGCAAGAGAGTTTGGGAACTCATCTCCAGTTCAGTTCAGCATATCACCCGCAGACAAATGGCCAGTCGGAGCACACGATCCAGACTCTTGAAGACATGTTGCGGTCTTGCACACTTGACTTTGGTGGTTCATGGGAAGATTACTTGCACGTGATGGAATTCTCGTACAATAACAGTTTTCAGGCCAGTATCCAGATGGCACCGTTCGAGGCACTGTATGGTAGGAAGTGCAGATCCCCGCTAGCCTGGGATGATGTTGGAGAGAGAAAGATGCTCGATCCAGAAATGATTGCCCAGACAGTTGAAGTGGTCAGGCGAGTCAGAGATCATCTTCGAGTTGCCCAAGATCGCCAGCGCCATTGGGCCGATTCTCATCGGCGCCCTCTCGAGTTTTTGGTCGGCGATCATGTATTCTTGAGGATTTTGCCTAACCGTGGCATCATTCGTTTCGGCATACGGAGGAAGCTTAGTCCTAGGTATATAGGACCGTTTGACATTCTGGAGCGAGTAGAAGATGTATCCTATCGTCTCGCTCTTTTACCGTCGCTAAGTGAGGTGCATGACGTGTTCCATGTATCCCAATTACGACGGTATATCCCGGACCCGAGCCACATCCTGGATCATTCGAAATTGGTTGTTGGTACCAACCTTTCGTATGAGGAGAGGCCCGTGTCTATATTGGACCAGAGAGAGAAGATCCTCAAGAACAAGACTATCAAATTAGTCCGAATGGCTTGGGGTCATCACTCTTTCGGGGAGTCAACGTGGGAGCGTGAGGATGATATCCGATCGCAATATCCCGACTTGTTTGACTCGTGAGGTATAATGTCTTTCTTATGCCTCATGCCTTCGATTCCTTGCTTGAATGAGTGATTGTCTGCCTAGTTATAGCTTGCATGTGATTAATGTAGCTTATCATTGCTCCTCTAGCCTCTTGATTAAATTCCGAGGACGGAATTCTTTTAAGGTGGGTAGAGTTGTAATGCCTGTGGTTCGTATTACGTATTTCTGGAATACGTGCACGTATTTATTCTTGTATTGCATGATTCTTTGTTTAGTTTTCTTCATGGCTTGGCTTGGTTTATTCCTGGTTCGGGTTGGTTGGTTCGGCTTGGCTTGGTTTTGATTGGGTACATGATGAACCCAAGGTGAACCCCTACCTACCACCACCATTTGTATTTATTAGCCCTCTTTATTCTCTCTCTTCATTATTCATCTTCTTCTTCCTCATTTACTCCCTTCACCTACCAAAGAGAGAAGAGAGAGGTCTAGGCAAGTGCAACTTGCTTCCACAAGAGAGCTCATTTTTATTGTTCTATTAGCTTCTCCTCATGTTTCTAAGACACATTAGAACTTGTCATTTTCTATTTTGAGGCTTTAATTTTTGTAGATCTAGAAATTAGTTATTTTCGAATTTTGGTGGTTTTGATCTATCAAACTTCTTTGTTTTCAAGTTTTGATGGTTCCATATTGTAGAAAATTTTATTCTACCCAATTTTGACCTTTGAAAAGTTGGATTTGGACTTATTTTGACCAAGTTATGGACTTTTGAAGCTTTGGGTTCAACCATGGAGTTCTTGATGGTTTGGAGAAGACAGTGAGCAGTGCACGAGCTTTTTAGCTTGTGCCACTGAGTTGCGCGTGCTCTTTAGTGCAGCGTAGTCCTCATACGCTGCCTTTTGGAGGCGTATGTCTTGCATACGCTGCCTTGACAAGGAGTCGTATGGACCTCATATGCTGCCTTGATGAGGAGTCGTATGAAGTACATACACTGCCTTTTGAGAGCGTATGACCTGAGCGTATGACCTGAGCGTATGACCTCAGCGTATGACTTGAGCGTAGCCTGACTTGAGCGTAGCCTGACCCTACTTACCCTGGATCTTCTATGGCCCTGTATATTGATATTTTATTAGATATTTAACATCCATTTTATATCCTTACGCCTTTTATCCTGAACTTGATAATCATGAATTTACTTGATATGTTTGGAATTGATAATTGAGCATGACGTAATAGTGACCCGTAGTGGTGCACTCCTGACATAATAACCTGACATGACCTGATAGTGGCCCGTCGTGGCGCACTTCCGACAATTACACTTGGCATGATAACCTGACATGATTATCTCGAATAGCTGTTGCGACGGCTACCTAACATGACATGACCTGTATAATTAATCTGGACACCGTGGGCGATTGTGTTTGTACAAATAAACCAGTCTTGCATCATGTCTAGGACAGGGACTCCTGAGTACCACGGTCAGGAATACCTACTAAAATGGACTAAGGCTAATAACTAGATTAATACATTAGTCATGACGAGATTTCCCAGCTACAGGCAATCCCGTTACCTAGGCACGCCTTGGGATTTGTAGCCTGCCGTCGAGTAGGGCACATTTCCAGCACACTGTCATGTGTTGCACCCTTCAAGCTACCTAAGGGTACATTCGTTTCCTGGACGATGTACCCACCTGAATTCAACTCTAATCTTTTAACCCGGGTAACCTGGATGGTCTGCAGGGCTTGTGGCTGTGGAATAATCTTACTGCATTTTGTTAGTAATTAGGCTTGTGACAACCCTAGTTAGTTAAAGTATCAAGCCGTAATTCTTGCTTGGCCGTGAAGTGATTAGACGGAGTCTAACCAGTCTAGTCTTGCCCTGATCCTGTTCCAGATTATTGAATGACCAGAATGCTTGTATTTATTTTACCGATAAATGGTGAGAATTCCAAGTCCTGTTCAGACGAAGGGTTACAACCCCGGTCCTTGTTTTGTTTACGGGTTGTAACCTGGTTATCTGAATAGTTCCATGGTTATCTCGTCGTATATCATCCTGGTGTATTTTCTTTATTTCCAGTTCTTACTTTTATTTATATCTTGTGCTGATTGCTGGTTTTAGTTCTTAAGTGAAGCTTCATTTGTGGCACTTGCTCTTTCTGGGGTCTGACCCAGATGGTTTTGTATGGCCAGATTTCGGAGCAGCTCCAGAGGATCTACCGACCTTCCTGCCAGATGGTGAACACTAGAAGGAATCCCGGCAATGAGTGGGTTTTATTTTCCTCTCCCACTCTATTGTAAAAATATTCTTTTGAGGCGTTTAGCCGACGAGCACCTGTTTAGCTCGATTGCACTTACTTACTGTCTGCCTACGGGCTGTAACATGATTAACAGATCCTAGGGTTGATCTTGTATGACTAAACTCTTGCTAGTCCTGACATTTTGTAACGACTAGCTTCATGATCAACTGAATATGTAATGTTTGGGATGCCTTACTATTGTATATTTAATGATCATACATCTTGTGACTTTTACTTATTTGCTTGTGATTGAGACAATAGGCTTGTTCGTGACCTTAAGAGACTGTTGGCTTGTAGATAAACCCTCATGTATCTAGACAGCCGTGACCGTATAGCGAGATGGATTCCATTCATATACGTAGCTGGCTATGTCTGCCCCCGCTCTCCAGTATTCTGGTTCTGGGGCGTGACAGGTGAGGCACAAGAGTGTGTGAGAAATCCTGAAATCAGTGAGCACATTAGGAAAACAGGAAAACAGGGAAACAGTGAAACAGTGAGAAGAAAACAGTGGTATGTTATATCCTGGAAATCAGTCCAGGTAATAGGAATAGAAAAAAAATAGTGTATCATATGTGCTCTGGTGTCAAGGAGACAGTGGCATTGACAATGTGAAAGCTGGAAAATGATCTCAGGTATTAGGCAATACAGTATACATAAATCCAATTCCAGTTAACTAGGTAACCATTTTCCCCATCCTACCATTTAATCAAAGAACAACAATACAATGTATGGGGATAACATCTCAGGTTTTTAGGAACCAATCCCAGTTAACAGTTTCAATTAAGAGGGAAGAAAATCTCAGGTTAAGAATTAAACCATTTCAATACAGTTCAGTTTACAGCAATTTCGAAATGGAAAAAGGGAAATCAAAAATCAGTTAAGTTGAAATGAAGAATCTTAGGTAAATAGGAATGAGTTAACAGTTTACAGTAAGAAGAACTCAATCAAACCAAACACCATATCAGCTATTTCATTTGAAACCCAACAAATGTCAAATATCCCATTCTCAAACCAATAAGCCTATTTCGAATTGAAATACTTCATTCCTATGAATCAACAGATATGTGGGAGACATTCAACAGTGATAACATCAAATAAACATGAATTTAAAGTTAGGAAAATGGGAAGAAAAACCAAGTATCAGTCCGATGTATCATAGTATCAGTAACATGCAGTTCAAACCCAAATTCGAATCACATATCCCATTAAAACCTAAATTAACTTGTAAACTTAATCTAATATAGGTTATACATCATATTTAGGATCTAATTAGAAAATTAGAACATGAATTAAAACATTAATTAACTGAAAATAAACAGTGAACACAATATACACTTGTCACGACCTGCTCCCACTTTTCGGGATACGAATACGTGGCCAAGTCCAGCCTACGCCGCAGCATCGGCGGTAGTACGCTGTCTGGGCTCAATATAAACCTTAAGTACAACAAATATTTCTATTTTGCTCATTCACAATAATTATTTTAATTACAATTCCAATAATACATTCAAATTTACATACAGATACAAATCCGCTACATGTGACTATTCTATCTAAAATCTATGGTTGGCCTCCAAGATACCTCTAACTCCATCCGAAGGAATCCAGAGCAAGAGAGGAAGTCATCGAGAATAGTCATCAAGAATCTGTCAACTGAAAAATGGTTATCCAGTCAGGATTGGAGCAAGATCACCATAACACTACATTACACAATATATTATACAAGCATGAAAGAACGATAAAAGGAATTTAACTGAAGATAAGTATAGGCATGGCATTGTATGATAAGAAAGTACATTTGATACATGATAGCAATATAAAGGTAGACTTGACATACCACTAAGACATGATGACAATAAGAAGGTAGACTTGACGAAAGAAGAACAATAGACAATTGAGTAACAGTAATTAAGTCCCGTGTTCTGTGTGTTTTAGAATCCCAACTTTCAGCATGTAGACGGCTTGGGATATCCGTCAGTCATACGTGTGGTGCATGACTGATATTATGCAATCAATGTATAGGGGGTCTGTATTCAATTCGTTGACCACATGCTTACTTGTTGTATTCCTCCGCCCGACTCACTCACAATACATGTCCACTACGATAAACATTAGCAATACGATAAACTGTAAACAATAGGAAACAATGAGTAAGGCATGAACATGTATGAATAACCAACCAATTCTAACTCTCGTGCACAATATTAATCATGAACAATGACAATCATGAACCATAAGGGAGTAATAGTGAAAAGACGACATGAAACATGTAGTATAAAATAAAGGAAACATAGGTCATAGTGATACTTGCCTCGGTTTGATTTGAAGCTGACTGGCACAATATTGTCATGTCCGCACAGAAATATTCTCAGAAGTCAAAGCTACGCAAGATGATTTTAGATGATGGCATGGGCCGTGCCATCGAGTCAGAAATAGTCAATTTAGCTAGAGACGATATAAAGAAGCTCAAGATTTGCAAGAGGATAAAAGGTTTTGATTTGGTTATGGACAAGAATAAACAATCTAAGAGAAATAAATATTCATAATAATCTTAGAAAAATATATATATGAAAAACTCTACTTAGTCGAAATATTTAATAAATTTTTAGAAAATAATAATAATAATAGTTGAAAACTATGATTTTATCAATCAAAATAACTTAAAATAAATAATTTGAAACCTTGAAAATTATTTTAGGGTTAAACCCTTAATTTGTCAAATATACACTTTAGGTTGAAAACTATAATTTAAAACACCATAATAATATTTTTGGTCAAAAATCACATATTTAAAATAATGTAAAAATAATACATTTTAGGAGTCTAAAACTAATTTAAAATATAGAAGTAAGGCATAGTCCCAATTATATATATTTAAAATAATTTTTAGAAAATATTTATTTTATAAAACATTAGATATAGACAATACTATACTTAAGAACTATTAATACCCTTTATATAGGTATAGATATATATACCTATATACTGTACGTTGAGTATTATACTAATTAAAATACTAATACACCTATATACTACTAATATATACACTGTGATAATGACAAATAATACCAATAATAAATATTAATACATGTAGTGCTCCCCCTCGTTTACTGAGAACTCCCAGTAACCACAACTAAGCAAATAATAATAAAAAATACAATAAAAACAAAAGAAAGCAAGCTTAAAGAAGGATGAAGTCAAAGAGAGAGAGAGAGTAGGCGGATGAGAAACCGGGAACGACAGAGAGGCTGTGCATCCGCGGAGGGGTATGAGCTCTTGCGGGTGGCGGGTTTGGGGGTGACTACTCAGCACGACCGGCGGTGGTCTGCGCTGCCCCACACGCTAGGGTGGTCAGTTCGAGGAACCGTGGAGAGGGTTTTATGGTCCGGTTGCGCGTGGAGACGAGAGCGGCGAAACGAGAGGTTCTATCGGCCGTGCTGGACTAGGTCAGAGGTCTTCACCGCCGGGCGCATGGCGGCATCTTGTGCTTGTGCAGGGCGGGGAACCGCGGCGGCGGTGACTGGTTTGTGGAGACGGGTTGGGACGAGCTCCCTCGGAAGAGGCGCACGGCGCGACGCCCATCTCGGCTGCGCTCAACGGAGAGGGTCGGTGGCGGAACGGGGACGTTCAGGCACGGTCGCAGAAACATCACCGTCGTGGTCCCGGGTCAGGCGGAGATGGAGGTTACGTTTTATGGTGGTGATTTAAATGATGATGGTGGTGGTTGGATGATCGGGGATGGTGGTGCAGCCAGGCGATCCCGTTGATGGCCGCGGATTCGATAGAGAACCTATGTTGGCAATCAGATGTCAGGGACGGTGGCAGGAAGTGGCTAGGACTAGGAATTTGGTGTCGGGTCGGACACGACCTAGGGATGAATGTAATTGTAAACAAGAATAGTGGAAGAATTTTGGGTGGACAAGGACACAGTACACACACGATAAGATGTTTGTAGTGGTAGAAAAATTGTGTTGGTTGTCAAGAACTAAAGGAGGACTCCCCCTTTATATATGGGTTGAAGGTTCCTAATAAGGGAAAGATTCGGAATCCAATATGGATGAATCTTTCATAATTTAAATCAATCAAAACTAGTTTTATATAAGTTTAAATCAAAATTAGTTTGACCAAATAAAATATTGGTCACAAGAGGAATAATATGAATATTGAAAAATAGGTCTTTCATAATTACGCTCTTTTCCAAAAAATCAAGAAATAGATTTTTACAATAATCTATAATTTAAACTAAAACAATTTTAATTCTAATATTTGTTTAGAATAATAATTTCAAAATTAATACTTAATATATTTAAATATTTTGAGGAATAGATTTCATAATATCAAATCTCCTTTTATTAAACTATTATTAGTCTTCAAAACATTTGAAAATGTTTTCATAAAACAAAATTTAATATTTGCTTGCTACTCAAATAACAATTTAATCATCAAAATAATTAGAAATATTTTCATAAAACAAAATCTAATTTTCGAAAATATAATTGATAAACCCTTTTTGTAAATCGGGAAACATTCTCGTAAAACATATATTTTCTTTATAAAATTTTATAAAACAAATAAAATTTTGAAAATTTTGAAAATGAGGGTTACAACACTGTACACGCACTGTGCACGCGTGACACCGTGTCCGACATGACACGAGGGTTCGTGAAACTCTAGGAACCTCGTGTCAGTCACGAATACAACACGTGTGTCAAGTTACACGTGTCCTAGTGTCGTGTACTGCTCGCAATCAGCCCCGACAAGCATGGCAGCTACAGTGCCCGCGCGCGCGCGTGTGCACCCGCGTGTTCGTATGTCCGTGGCGACACGACACGACACCAATAGCGACTCAGAGCAATGGAAACCCGTACGCAAGGTAAAAACCTAAATTCCTATTCAATTACATTCCTAAAATCAAATCGAAATGTCCTTTGGGGCATTTCACCAAACACCTTCATACACGAACTGATACGTGTCCGATACGGACACATATAGGACTCAAAACCTAGGGTTAGCTAGTCCTACAGTTAGGTTAGGCCTAGGGCTTCCTAGATATGCAATAAAATCAAAATTTCATGGTGTAGAATCAAATTTACCTATGGGTGTGTAAAGGCTCAAAAAGTCCCAAATGAAAGTGGTTCCTCAAGCCACCAAACTCCTTCAAATTGTTTCTCCCCTGAAATTTCTCAATAACAACAACAAGTAAACTAAATTTAGAGCCTATTGCAATTGGTTTGGGTGGAAAAGGAATTGAAATAGAATTTCTAGGATTTAATGAAGATGGAGACTCACCTCTTTCTAAAACTTGCAAATATTCCTAGTGGAGGTTAGCCCTAATTTCTAGGAGCAATAAATAGGGGAGAGCTGTTGGGCTAGGGTTAGGGCTCTACAAGTGTTGGGTTTTGGGCCTTTAAGGATAAAGTCACAAGTCATGACTTGTGAAACCACAAGCAATTTCCTATTCAAATCAAATCCTAATGCCTCCTAATAAATTCTAATGAGTTAAATGTCACTAACTTAGGTCAAGCTAGGGTTCCATAACCTAACCAAATAGTCATGACCTAGGTTAGCCTGTAGGACAGTCTCCAAAGTCAACACTAGTCAAAGTCAAGTATAGCACCAAACCAAATATACTAAAAATTACTTAAAAATTCTAATAAATATAATTAATACTAATAATTCCAAATAATTCCAAAATTTTAAAAATGACCAAAATACCCTCAAGCTAGAAAAGTGGCAGTGACAATAAGCATCATCCCGAAGAGCCTGCTACACCATCTTCGTATCCCAATGCATCGCCTGACGAGCACTGCCATCAGCGATTTCAATTCAGGCAGAAGCTATCTGATCGGGAAGATTCGCCTGAAGTGCCAAATCGGCGACCTTCAGTCAGAAGTGACCTGTTATGTCATAGATGCGGACACTTTCTGCAATATTCTCTTGGGGCGTCCTTGGATACACGATTACATGATCGTGCCTTCCATACTGCACTAATGCTTCAAGTACGTCGATAAGCATGGCTTCGTGAGGATAGAATTTGCCGACATCGATCCCTTTAAAGGGGTCGAATCCTACTACTCAGACTCATGCTTATACGAGAAGTCGAAAAGGCACCTTGTCGAAGAAGATACACAAGCTCCAGCTGAGGCGGCAACTGGATCGGAAGAACCTCTGACGATCAACCTCCAAGCCCGCAAACCTAGCAGAACTGTACCCCTTACAGCCACTCTGCGTAATGATGCAATCAGCCTCTCTACACAGGAAGGACAGATGATAATCCGACTGCCAGGATCTGGCCAAGCGCCAAGGCCCATGACAGAGCCACTGACAATCAGGCTGCCTAGAGCTAGCCAGCGATAAACAGATAAGCTCAATCCCTCTGTCAAGCCAATGACGATTCGTCTTCCCAGAATGAATCGACAGCCGAGCGCTAAGCCTGCGACTGCTAGCCAGCCAACAACTCCCAGTCCAGTACCAAGCAACAAATTGAGGGTCGCTAGTACGCCAATGACTCTACGTTCTGCTCTACCAGTGGAGCCCCTGATGATTAAGCTGCCCAGGTCATCCTTCCAGTCTTCATTTACACAGGGGATAGCCGAAGAATAGTCAGAGCTGGCCAAGTATGTGGCTGTCCATACTGATGTTCCATCCACAGATGATATAATCCTACTGGAAAAGATACCTTACTTCATCAATAAAGGGCTATCTTTGAACTACCTCGAGCTTAATAAGCTTTGTACAATGTATGATATGGAACACGGTATAGGCACCCACCTACACACAGATGTGACAAATGTCTACACCGTAAACCAACTTACTCCAGTAGAAGACGCTTACCGCATAGTCAAGGGAGAGGATCATCCAATCATCTTTGGCCGGAAGAATGATCCACAACCCTTCAGGATAGAAGAAGTTGATCTCGAACCTGACACTGGAAGATTGCCCCTTTATCTGTATAGTTCCCGATCCAAGTACCTCATGAAAAAATAGGGGTATGATATAGAAATTATGCCAGGCTTGAACTACGGTACTGGACGGCGATTACCCTTACAGTTGTCGGTCCCGGCTGGGAAACCACAGGATTACTATAACAAGACCAGATGTGGGCTAGGTTATGTTACACCTATAACGACCCCTGAAAGCTCAGATGAGGAATGCGACTGGCATTCACACTCAATCAGATCACCAACTTCTGATTCGGATGTCAGCATCGGGGACGTATTCAGGCAAGTCTTGTCTGTCAATATGGCATTCGCCGACGCCTACGAAGAAGATGAAGACATTTCTGAACTTCTTGAGTTAGAGCCGTGGGCACAACAGCTAGACGCGCAATGGGAGAAGTGGTTCGAACAAAGAGAGCCTCCCACCGAAGATGAGGTTGTGCAAGTTGATCTCGGTGATGAGTCCTCTCCAAAGCCCATCTTCGTTAGCATGAATCTGACAGACGAAGAGCGGGAATCTCTACTGCAACTCGTCGGAGAATTCATCAACGTGTTCGCCAGGAGCTACGAAGACATGCCAGGATTGAACCTCGAGGTTGTACTTCACAAACTCAACATTCGTCCGGACGTAAAACCGGTCAAGTAACAGCAACGACGGTTCCGCCCCGACATCATGAATGCCATTGAAGCTAAGGTCAACAAACTGATAGCTAGCGGCTTCATCCGCGAGGAACAACATCCTGACTGGGTAGGCAATATAGTACCAGTCCTCATAAAGAATGGGAAGATTCGAATCTGCATTGACTTCCGAAACCTGAATGAGGAGTGTCCTAAGGATGTGTTTCCCCTCCCTATCACAGACATCATGATTGACAATACCTGCGACTTCGAGCGTTTGTCATTCATATATATATATATAGGGCAGTGATGAGCCTGGCGTGTGCGATGCGGGGCATCCACAACATTGGAGGACTGACAAAAAATGGCTACGATCTGAGCTGGCGTGGGACAGAATTGGGCTCCCCGTGCATGAAAACTCAATGGCTAGGGGCACCACACAGGCGGTTGAGGAACGGCACAATTCTACCACGACGATAAACGACGGTCGACCATGCAGACCGTCGTGCAGCATCCAATGGGCATCAGAAAGAAGTCGTAAGGACGTCGTGCGCATAGAACATGTGGCTGGACGACATCGGCTATCGTAGGCGTCGTGTAGACATCGGGGGCGAGTACGACATCATGGGCGAAGCGAGACGTTGAGTTGCCGACGTCGAAAGATGTCGGCCGTCCCGTGAGGCTCGGGAGCGCACGGAGTGCGCGAGGCGTACGTATGGGGCGATGATGAAAAAGCCAGCGCGAATAAGATCCGTATGAAGAGTCCGAAGCGAAATGACGACCGACTAAAAATTGTGTGCGGGGAGACACCCGATTTAACTGAGCCCGCTATATATATATATATATATATATATATATATATATATATATAACAAAATCTTATTGATATATATTTTTAACTTATAATAAAATTCAAATAATAATAAAATACTTATTCATGTATGTATATACTCAATTTACAAATACACACTAATTAGAAAATAATAGGAATACAGTAATATTTCAGGTAAAATTCCATATAGTATGCATTTGATATAAAATAGCATTGATATTATATATATTACAATTATTTAAAATAAAACTATTTATTAGACCATTACAAAAATATGAAATATATACGTATACAATAATTGTCTACCTAACTGGACGTCTCTGGATGCACTACTTTCTACATGGATTTGGGTTTGGTTCGGGTCAAGTCCGAGCTAGTTTGGTACAACCAGGCCTCTTAAAAAGTCAAAGTCTTAATAAATAACTAATTAAATTATTTATAGGGGTCAAGTCACAACTTTAACTTGTTTTCCTAGGAGGAACACACATATGGCTCGACGTTCTCTACCATGACTTAAACACTAATGAAATCACACGACTATACTTTTCGTGCCATAATTCTTAGTCAACATACAACTCAAGACTTAACCATGACTAAGATCATATATATATATATATATATATATATATATATATATATATATATATATATATTCAAAAATCGGTCTCCATGAGCTCCCCAGCACTCCGCTCTCATGCAGGCGAGGGAACTCCCTCCGGTCCCGCCTAGGCCGGCGGACGCCCGCCCCCTCATCCTCCCTTCTTCCTCCTCGCATGAGGGACCTCCACCGGGTCCGGCCAAGCGAACCACCTCCCGACCTCCTTGTAGTCATCGGCACGCAGTCCTTGTCCCCCTTTTCCCGACCGCTTTTCCCATCGGCTCGCCAGGCTCTTCATCCTCCCCTCGTCATCCTTGCGCCCTCCAATCTCCCCCGGTCGCCCTCCACCTCCGTGGATGCAGCTCACCCCCACCAGGATCCCTCCGTGCCCTCTGTTTCTCCTCTCGCTGATCTTGCCATGGCGAAGTCTGTTTTCGACTTGCTCCGGAGCATCGGGCGGCTCCCCTCCGCCGCCTCCTCCTCTCTGGGGAAGGCTGCAGACTCCAGCCTGATCTCCTCTCTACCCACCTCTGGAATTGAGTTCGAGGGGAAGTTCTAATGTTCAAATTCAAATTTCAAACTTTCTGCTCCTTTCGGGATTCCCGCTTCCCGTGCTGTTCTTCGTGCCCATGGCTCTCCTCCTTGCGACGCATAGTCAAGGCCAGGGGACGAACAGCTATGCGCCCCTCTTCTGGTGGGCGCATATGATTGCCCTTCCTCTGTGGGCGCATAGGGCGGCCCCTCTCCAGCCACTGCAGGTGCATATGGCGCCCCATCCCCTGTTGGCGCATTCTGCGTCGACCCCTCTCTGGGCGTATATGGCCGTCCATCCTCTTTGGGTTCATACGGCGGCCCAACCCCTGTGGGCGCATACAGCTTAGACCTCAAGGGGTGCATCCCCTCAAGCAGCTTGCGCTCGTGATTGTGTCACCGCCTGCTGCTGCCACCTTTCTACCCCCCTCCTCCGCCCATCTCATCCCTCCTCCCGCCCTTCCCTGTTCTAACTTCTTCATCTTTTTCGCAGTCTGTTACGAGAGGTACCAGCGCCCCGTCCGGAGCCTCTCCCGGCCTCGCTGCTTTTCAGCCTCGTCCGGTCCTCTCCTCCAGCCTTGATCGCTCTCAGCGGCCGTGTTGTGCCCCTCCATGGCGCGTCAGGCCCCTTAGGCGCCCCCTCAGTGATATCTCCCCCTCCCCCTTTGGTCGTACTCCCCTGACGACCTTATCGCTCTCATCCCCCGCTTGGAGCTGGCCCCCCGGCCGGCAGTAGCTCCTCCCTCCCCCTCCTCCCTGCTGCCCGCTCCCTGCGTGGCCCAGGCCCCCCATCCTTCGTCAGTTACTCCGATGCCTTCCTACGTCGACAAGCTTCGTACGGACAGGGTGTCCAAGCAAAAACTCCTGTTCTCTGACTTTCCCCTCTCCGATGTTGAGTATTCGCTGGCATCTCTCATGCCTACTGTTTCCTTCACTGACCAGGAACAGACCTCCCTGGCCACCTCGTTCCCCCACTCCTTCATTCTCAAATTCTCCTCAGGCTGCCCTAAACTCTCCTGGGTTCAAGAGGTTATTGCCAGTTGGCGGCTCTCTGCGGAATACATGGTGGTACCCCATGACCCTAGGCATATTCTGCTCCACCTATCCTTCGATCTTGACCACAAGATCGTGTGGTCCAAAGGCACCAGTAGGGTTGACTCCCACCAGATGAAGATTATCAAGTGGTCAGCGAGCTTTAACACTAAGGAAGACTCAACTATGGTTGCTGCCTGGGTGACCCTTCCCAACCTTCCCCTCATTTATTCGTACCAGCAGCTCTTAGGCATATAGCCAACTCATTTGGGACATATATGGCCATTGCAGCAGAAACTAGCAACCTGACCAAAGCTTACTATGCCAAGATATGTGTGGAACTCGACCTCACCTCTGAGCCCCCAAATCATAACCTCATTGAATTAGGCAACCAGACTCACACCAAGCAAATCGTCTACGATAATCATATTATTTTCTGCTCACACTGCCATTTACGCAGTAACCTCTCAAAGCATTGTTTCTGTCTTCATGTAGAGCTCAAGAAGAAACCTGCGCAGAAAGAATCCCACCCCAATGGGGGTAGGTATCAACCGCTTGCCCAATCCTCCTTGCTTCCACTAACGAACTCCCACACCAGATTTCACCCCAGCAGAGACAAACCAAGCAAAGGTGCCTCCCAGGACAAAGCGGTGGTCCCCTACCCCCCACCAATACTACCCCTTTCCAACCAGTTTAACACCCTCATCTCGGAAGCGACCGACCCCTTCCAGGAGATCGCTTTTCTTGAAGACTCTTTCGTGATCCCCGGGCCGGACTCTGAGGATATCAGCGACCCCCGAAGGCTGTACATGAGACCCTCCAAGAACATTGACATGCCACAGACCATCCTACCGCCGTTCATCCTTCCCACAGAGTCGCCATCGAAGATATCCTTGCTATTTTAGGGCCAGAGTAGGCCCTTAGAGGACTACATGTCCTCGCCACAGGATTCACCCTCCAGTCGAAAGGAGACCGGATTGGCAATACCGACAACACCCTTCTCATCCTCCTAAGGAACCCGTCCTGGATTCCGTAGGAGAATTGGTCGAACCCTCCAAATCCACCCTTCTCAACCCTTTCGAGGATTCCATCCTCGGCACATCCACCTCAAAGGTGGGAGAGGTTACCACCACAACCAGGAAATCAGAAAAAAAGGAGCCACAGAGTCCCCGGCCATGCGCACCAGGTCCGTAGCCAAGCAGACCAACCAACCACCCCCTCCAGCTCTATTAATGCTGAAGATCCTCTCCTGGAATATCCGTGGTCTGGCGAACAAACCTACTAAGAGGAGAATAACCAGCCTTAAAAAGACTTACAAGATTAACATCTTGATCATCCTTGAACCCAAAATCCCCTACAAGAAACTAAAATCCATTCAGCTGTAGTTAGGCTTTCCTACGGCCATTGCCGGCAGACACGATATTTGGATCCTCTGCTCAAAGGACGTCAAGATCGGAGTCATTCAGGACTCCAGGCAGGCCCTCTCTTGCTGGATGGAACACCCTTGGAGTCCTAAGCGCGCTATCCTGTCTGCGGTTCATGGCAGTTATGACATTGCTGATCGTAAACATCTCTGAAACAACCTCCTGGACATCCACCTTCACCACATTAACCTCCCTTGGCCTTGTATTATGAATTTAATGCTATCATATGCAGAGAAGAGAAGACTGGCGGCCGCCCTCCCCTACATTCGGTCATGTAAGATTTTAACCACTTTATCTTTAACTCCCATCTCTCCCTTCTTTCGTTCACCGGCAATGCCTTCACTTGGTGCAACATGCAGGAAGGCGACCGCCGATAATACTTTTGCCTTGACAGGGCCCTCACGAACGTCCACTGGCACGGAATGGGGACCACCTTTAAGCTTTCGCACCTCAATGCCACAGAATCTGACCACGCCCCCTGCTAGTTGGAATTACTAGCAAATTTGGCCAGACCAAAAAGAGCTTCCGCTTCCTGGACTTCTGGAATGAGCACACCCAATTCAAGGGCATCGTTACGGAAGCTTGGGACCGCGCGGACTCCCCCGAACCTCTCACTCGGGTAGCCAACAAGCTCAAGGACACGAGGAAAGCCCTATCGGTCTGGAGCAAACAGGCATATGGGGACATTTTTTAGGCCATTCGTGAGGTTGAGGATGATGTCACTCATGCTGAAGTCAGGTTTGTGACCGACAGATCGCCAACTGCCAGGAACGCCCTTAACCTCACCAAAGCGATCCTCAAATTCTGGCTGAACGTTGAGACAGATTTTTGGAAGCAGAAAGCGAGGCTTAAATGGGACAACAAGGGGGACAAAACTTGACCTATTTCCACGCCTGCATCAATGGTCGCAGACAGAAACTCACACTCCATCAGATAGCCGATGAAACTGTGAACATCATCAACGATCAAAGGGGCATGCAAGTGGCGGCCGTGAAGTTCTTTTCCCAGCTGTTCTCTAAAGAAACGGTTCTCAAAGATAACACCTTCTTGGATGAGATACCCCACCTTATCAGTGACACCGACAATATCCAGCTAGAACAACCTCCTTTCGAACAACAGGTGAAAGACGCCATCTGGGCCCTTGACAAGCACTGTTCGCCCAGACCAAACGGGTTTTCGAGGGTATTTTTTGTAAATGCTGGGATATCATCAAGGTGGACATCCATAAAGCGGTCTCTACTTTCTTCCAGGGAGCTACTTACCCCAGAGCCATCTCGAGCACCAATCTGATCCTCATCTCGAATAAAGATAACCCGGAGACATTCTGTAATTTTTGTCCCATCAGTCTTTGCACCTTCACTAACAAGATCATATCCAAGATCATCGCTTCCCGCATGTCAGGTCTTCTACCGAAGATCATCTCTGAGGAGCAGAGTGGCTTTGTCCGGGGTAGAAATATCCAAGATAATATCATGTTGGCTCAAGAGTTAATCACCTGCATGAAGCTCCCAGCAAGGGGGGATAACATAGCGATCAAATTGGACATGGAGAAAGCTTATGACAGACTGGATTGGCAATTCATCATCTGGGTTTTCAGGGCTTTCGAATTTTTTGAAACTTGGACCAACAACGTGTGGAGATCGATCAGCAACTCGTGGTTTTCAACGGTTATCAACGGTCACGCCGACGGCTTCTTCAAATTGAGTCAAGGGGTCAGGCAAGGAGATCCTTTATCTTCCACCATCTTCATCTTTGCGGCGGATGCCTTGAGCAGAAACCTTAATAAGATGGCTTGCACTGATAACTACCAGCACTATCATACCGCCAGCGACTGCCCGATCATCACCCACCTAGCATTCGCAGATGATATCCTCATTTTCTCTTCCGGGGACGTCGGATCGGTGGATGTAGTCCACAACACGCTTCGGAGATACTCCAGGTGCTCTGGCCAGAAGGTCAACCCGGATATAAGTGTTATCTACACCCACCACAATATCAAGAGAGAGCACGCGGCTAGCCTCTCCATCACCACCTCCTTCCCTATCAAGCATCCCCTATTCCAATACCTAGGATGTCCCTTCGTGTACGATAAATCCAACGTCGACATTTTTGAGGAGCTGATCAACCGTATCAGGAAAAAACTTGAGGGATGGCATAACGCTACCCTATCTCCAGGTGGCAAGATGATCCTCATCAAATATATCCTCACCTTCATACCCATCTATACCCTGGCTGCGTGTCCCCTGCAAGAAAGTGCTCTCTTCAATCGAAAGCAACTTTAGCAACTTCCTTTGGGGGCGCAGCGACGGCTACAACATGTATTATTGGGATAGTTGGGATACCATGGCACGTCCTACCGGGGAGGGGGGCTTGGGATTCACCAAACTTACCCACATCGTTAAAGCCTTCTCGATGAAACTGTGGTAGAAGCTCTGCACGAGTCAGAACTTATGGACCATGTTCATGATGGCCAGGTACTTCAAGCACATCCACCCGTCTATGGCCATCTCTAACAGCAGATCCTCTGTGGCTTGGCGACGCAATCTCAAATGGCGTTCTCTTGCCAAACCCGTAATGCACCTCCAGGTGGGCGACGGTGATTCCTCGCCATTTCTTGAACGTTGGGTTGGAGACACCTTGCTTTCCAATCTTTCAGTAGCCCCGAGGAACTGCAAGATCATGGACTTGTGGGACCCTACTGATAACGACTGGAATTGGAACAAGGTCCAGGATTGGGCCGGGCCTGAGGTCGTAGAGTGCATCCGCCGCTGCGGATCGACGATCGGATCTGCCGCTGATGAGCTACGATGGTCGATCGAAGCTACGGGATCCTTCTCGGTCAGATTGGCAGAAGAGTGGTCCAAGGCACTGCGATGCCTTCTCCTACCATTGCATCCTTCTGGCAGACATGCATCCCCAAGAAGTGATCCTTCCTCATTTGGAGAGACTTTCGCAAGATCCTGCCTACCGATGACATTCTTAACACTATTGGGTTCAGCCTAGCGTCTGCGTGCACATGTTGCTCAGATCGTAAATCGAAAACAGTCGACCACAACTTCTATTTAGGGGACCTACCTATCAAGGTCTGGAGAGTACTTTCCCAGTGTTGCAAAATGGCTCAAGGGGGTGGATGCTTCTACGACCTCGTAACGGCCTAGGCTTCTGTGTCCCATGGCCACAAGATCGTAGTAGCGGCCGCAACGTGGGCTATCTGGAAGAATCATAAAAAGGCGAGATATGAAAGCCACCAGTACTCCGCAGACCAGCTAATTTGGAAGACCATTCGGCAGTGCCGCAAGAGAAGATCCTTCTGTTCGCACGGCCAGACGGACTTCTGGAATTCTCTCCTATCCCTGTCTTAGTCGTTTTGGTTTCCTTTTCTCCCCTTATTTTTGTAGTATATGTGTATAGGCCTCGACATTTTTCGCCTATTTGAATAAAATGGAGAGTGTTATATATATATATATATATATATATATATATATATATATATAATTGTATTTAAACCTATTTGGCTGTATAATATCCTAAAATAATTTCAAAATAATTTTTTAATTCATGGCAACCTAACATGGCTCTACCAAGTGGGGTTGGCTAGGTTAGTGTCCATACATGTTTTCTCGTAAAATCGAACCTGAGAAGCCAACCAATGAACCTATTATGCCATTCACAAATAAATCGTACATGGGAACCCGATTGAGTGTCACACCCTAGGTATGCATGTCATAGGCTCCAAATGGGTCAAAACTATATATTGGGTCAAATAGTTTTTGTAGGATCGATGGTACCTTTAGAGGGGGATGAATAGATACAGCAAAAACTATTCCCCAATTAAAAACTAAACAGGCAAAGGCAATTTTATATAAAACTTAAATGCGATAAAGTAAAGCAATCAGTGAATAAGGCAAAGAAATCAGTATGCAGGCACCGAGGTTTATAATAGTTTTCCTCTGAGAGGACTAGTCCAGTCGTGAGAACTCTTGTCCGCTATTTAATCCACTATTTAAAATAGAGGTTACACCGCGTCCTTTGCTCCGAAGAACATGCCAACTTCAATATCGTCGTTTTTTTATCCGAAGCCCACGAACAAACTTCAAACACCTTTCTGAGAGAAAGCTTTTATACTCCAAGCTTATACAACTAGAATACTCCTAATCGGAAACAACCCGCATTTAAAAGAAAAGGAGTTGTTTTGGGAATAGGAAGATTAAAGCTCTTTAAATAGATATTAAGCTTTGGAATAGAAAGAGAAGATGAAGAATGAATGGGAGAATAGAATTATAAAATTCTTCTCTATTTATAGGATTTTTTGGAGCAGAGTTCGGGCAGAACTCGGTAGGGTTAACGTTCATAATTTTGAACGTTACAGATCGAAAGGAGTAGGAATTTGCTGCTAACCGGGACTGATTTGACTTGACTGAGTTTGGGCCGAGTTCGGGCAGAACTCTGCCTGACTTCTGTCACTGCCACTTTTCTAGCTTGAGGGTATTTTGTTCAGTTTTAAAATTTTGGAATTATTTGGATTATTAGTATTAATTATAATTATTAGAATTTTTAGTGATTTTTAGTATAATTATTTTGGTGCTATTTTTGACTTTGACTACTGTTGACTTAGGAGACTGTCCTAGAGGCTAACCTAGGTTATGACTATTTGGTTAGGTTATAGAACCCTAGCTTGGCCTATGTTAGTGACATTTAACTCATTAGAATTTATTAGGAGGAATTAGGAATTAAATCGAATAGAGAATGGCTTGTGATTTCACAAGTCATGACTTATGACTTAAAGCCTTAGAGGCCCAAAGCCCAACACCAAGTGAACCTTGCCCTAGCCCAGCCCATGGCCGGCTAAGCCTATCCCCCCTATTTAATGCTCCTAGAAATTAGGGCTAGCCTCCATTAGGAATATTTGCAAGTTTGAGAAAGAGGTGAGTCTCCATTTCATTAATTCCTAGAAATTTCATTTCAATTCCTTTTCCACCCAAACCAATTGCAATAGGCTCTAAATTTAGTTTACTTGCTGTTGGTATTGATAAATTTTAGGGGAGAAATAATTTGGGAGAGTTTTGGAAGCTTCAGGAACCATTCTCATTTGGGGCTATTTGAGCTTTGCAAACCTATAGGTAAATTCTAATCCTCACCATGAAATGTTGATTTTATTGCATATCTAGGAAGTCCTAGGCCTAACCTAACTGTAGGACTAGCTAACCCTAGGTTTCGAGTCCGATACGTGTCCGTATCGGTCACGTATCAGTCCATGCATATAGGTGTTTGATGAAATGCCCCAAAGGGCATTTCGATCTAATTTCAGCAATGTATTTGAATAGGAAAATATATTTTAACCTCGCTTATGTGATTCCATTGTTCTGAGCATGTATTGGTATTGTGTCGTGTCGCCACGGACACGGGAACACGCGGGTGCACACGCACGCGCGGGCACTGTAGCTTCCATGCTGTTCGGGGCTTCATGTGCACAGCACACGACACTTTGACACGTGATTTTGGACACACGTATTGGGACACTGACTGACATAAGGTTCCTAGAGTTTCACGAACTCTCGTGTCGTGTCGGACACGGTATCACGTGTGCACGAGTAGTACACTGTGCGTATACGTGCTGTGGTTTGTTCTGTGTATTTTTTCCAGTTTTTAATGCTTTAAATAATGTTATTATTTGCTAATCTAGATCCTAACATGTCTAATTATTTATGATAGATTAGGTTTACATGTTAGTTTAAAGGTTGGATGGAAATTGGTTTCGAATTGGGTTAAATTTTATTGTTAACTGATATTCTCTGATACATTACTTTTTCAGTATTTTCCTAACTTGTTAATCCCAATTTTAATTGTTGTTATCACTGAATAAATGTCCCCACAGGATTGTTATTTCTTGTTTAGCTAATGTTACATTCGAATGAGGCTTATGGTTTGAGAATAAGGATTTGGACTTAGGTTGAGTTTTTAAATTGTTCTCGACTGATACCATGTTCTGTTATCTTGGGTTTTCAGTATTTTCTGAACATTTAATTCCAGTTTTATTGATGTGTTTCATCGCTAATTACTCCCACATGTTGGTTGTTTATGTTAGCTTAGTATTTCAATTTGAATTGGGCTTTTGGTTTGGGAATGAGATTGAATAATGTGTTGGATTTTGAAATAGACTGAAAACTGAGAATTGGTATCCTGAGATTATTTTCCAGATTTTACATTGTTAAATTAGCACACTGTTGACTGCTTTGGATTGGTTCTTTCCTAATGAACTGAAATCGAAGGAGTTAATGTGATTCCCATGCATTGTATTGTAGTTTTAGTGATTAAATGGGGGAAATGGTTATCTAGTTACTGAGAATTGATTCTCTGGATAACCTGGACTGATTTCCTAAACCCTGAAATTATGCTTTCTTAACTGAACTGAAATAGAAATGACTCATTCATTTGTTATCTGATTTCAATGATTCAATTTATATTCATTAGACTTTGATTTAGAATGGGATCGAATTATGAAACTGAGAATGTATTCACTATTATTTCTTTCTTAAACCTGAGAATGAAGTTTCTTAATATCCTATACTAAATTTCCCTTTTTACTCACTGTTTCCTATATGATACACATACAGGTTTGCCATTCCCTGATTTCCAATTTTACTGATTTTTCACCCTCACTAACACACATCCTCATGCCATGCCACATTGTTTTATTACTCACTGATTCCTGTCACTTTACTGCTACCTCATGTACACTCTTGCACATGTCAAGAACCCACACTCTCATGTCTAACACACACACATGCACTCTTGTACCCTCTTGACACACACACACATACCATATCACACACCCTCATGTATCTCACCACACATACATGGATCTCTACATGCACACATGTGTTAATAGTCTATGTGTATATATATATATATGTATATTTTTTTTTTCTACATGCACACATGTGTTAACAGTCTATGTGTATATATATATATATATATATATATATATATATATATATATATATATATATATATATAAAAAATATATATATATATATATATATATATATATATATATATATATATAAACAAAAATATATATATATATATATATATATATATATATATATATATATATATATATATATATATTATCTATATGCATAATGTGGCCATGTATGTGTATGCTATTATATAAATTAGATAAAAGTCAATGTATCCTAAATAAGTTGAGTGTGTTCTTTATATAAAGTAAATATATTATCAATGTATGTATATGTGATATGGTTTGGTTATAGGCATGATATTGCCTGATAGCTTATAGCCTAGGCTCTTAGCCTATGGATGTATCTGTGTGTCAGTATAGAGTCTAGTTAGACTTGTATAGCCTTGTTAGACCTAGAATAGACTAGTTAGACTAGTATAGACTTGTTTGACTTAGGTTTGACTTGGTTGACCTAGTTTGACTTCTAGGGTTGACCAGAGTTGACCAAGAGTTGATTTTGGTCTAGATTGACCTAGATTCATGTAGAATGCATTAACTTGCATCTTATTATCATTTTAGACTCATAGTGACCTGTACTGTTCTATAGGAGACAGACACCACTCCTCGGACAATATATATCCTTCAGATTCTCATGATACAGGCGAGTACATTCTCTGATCATTTCATATCCTGCATTAGGAGTATATTTCCTGCTTTAGATTACTTTACATGATGCTGACACGTTGGAAACATGGATTAGTACTATACGGATCTGGTTGAGCGATGTTATCCCCTTAGCGGATACATCGGGTATTCGTGTTCGTGTACTTTATCGTGAGCATCGTGTACTCCTTGTATTCGTGACATTCGTGTACGAAACGTGTGAATCGTGTATAATCATGTATTCATATGACCTTCATGTACAATAACATAATTTGGCTAGATCCTTGTGTATTGATTGGGACGGGGGAGTAGAAGTGGTTATGTATTCAATCCCGTAGATTACTCGTGTACAAACCTCTGTAGATTACTCGTGTACAACATCGTGTCGTTTACATAACCATCTTGTGCTCTGAATCACTAGTCACTTTTAGTTCTCTATATACTGTATCTATTTATTTACAGTCTTCCTTTTTATCATGTTATTCTTTCAGTATCTTGTATCTTACTCTCTAGCATGATTATATATCCTGACCTGCTATGATTTGTTGAGATGTACTGTGCTCGCTCCTGTCCTGACTGGACCTGTTGAAATATTACAGAGGACGAGGCTGAGGCATTCTGCCCTACCTACTACGGTGCTACACTAGATGAGTGCTTGGACTTATTGGACCAGCAACAGGATCTACCAGCAGTGGATGACACTCCTTTAGATTAGGATGTCTTTACTTTTCTGGATCACTGTATATAGATTCTGAGATACTTTGGAAGATGTATTTATTTAGACACTTAGAATTCTGGATTGTATCTCTGTGTTTTCATTCTGGATATTTATCTATCTTTATCCTGTTCTACTTTAGTTGTGATTGAGATATATTCTGTTATGTCACCCCCATTCGGGGAGTATAACTGTTTATTACCTTAAACTGTTAGATGTTGTGACCTAGGACAGCGTTCTACCGTCAACACTGTGGTGTAGGCTGGACGTACCCACGTCTCGTGCCCTTACTCTAGGGTGCGGGTCGTGACAACTTTGGTTAGGTCAAATCTAGGTCATTTTGGTTTGTGGAGTTTTTGGATAAACAAAGATTTAGGTTTTTGTTTTGGGTCAGGAAAAATGATTTTTGTGAGTAGAGTCTTCTAAATTTGCCAGTGATCCCGACGCACAATTTTTTAGACTCAATAAAAGAAAAATACAGAATAAAGATAAAAATCTGTTAAGACAAAACATGCGATCTTCTGTTTCTTTTTATATCGAGCTCAGAGTTTGAAGTCAATTATTGAAATCGGTTTGACTATGGCTGTATGGGCCAACGATCTCCCCTATTTTGATAATTTAAAAAAACTATGATTAATACTTAGAAACTGTCTAGCATGGTGCAGAAGTAGACTTTGATTGGAACATTGGTACAATACTTGCTACTCCGTAAAAGTACGGTCAAGTCCGGTTACTCCCCCGTAACAAAACAAGTAGGCTGAACATCTGAAAAAGTCTAGAAATAGAAACTCCAAACAAAATTTTTAGAGCATAATAATCATCAATAATCAACAAGAGATTAAGAATTAAGAGCTTTGTTAGTATCACAATCAGAAATAAATAAGTAAATAAATAAGTATCACATTTCTCCCCCGTTTTGTCATATAAGCAAAATGACCAAAGCAATATAATAGAACACAGCACAATATAATCCATAAAGCTGAAATAGGAAACTAATATGTAAACTGAAATAGAAGAAAGTGCTTAAAATCCAAATAGTAACAATCTAAACTGATAATCCTTGAAAGAAGCATTTATCACTAAAATATAGCAGAAAAATCTAAAACATAATTAAAACATAACTAATGACGCTCTATCACTAGGAAATATCCCTCACTCGTCATCCTCATCATCATCGTAATCAGTACCTGCTGCCCTAGAAGGACCAGTCTCAACTGAATGGTTGGGATCATAACGGGTAGAAGTAGGGTCAAAGTATGTCGAGCCTCTAATTTATGTGATAGGATTTTAACATAAATGCAAAGGTGACTTAGAAATAGTTGTGTTGAAGAAGTATAATTCATGTTTAATGAACCAAAAAGACACAAACCGTATAGAATATTTCGGGTTAGCTGTAGGGGCCGGATCCCAGCTAGTGGTACTCCGAAGACACTTGGCACCGTGTCGCTTAGACTTCTACGTCTTTTTATCAGAAGGGCCCTTTCGGCTTATAACCAAAATAGTTTCTACGAATTTATGAATTTCAATTAATTACACTTAAATAAGAATTTAACAACCAAAATTCCTAATTCTCTTCGTACGAAGTTGAAACGATCTTCAGCCAAGGGCTTAGTGAAGATGTCAGCTAGTTGATGCTCAGTGTCAACAAATTCTAAACTTATATCTCCTTATAAAACCTGGCCTCTAAGGAAGTGATGTCTAATTTCTATGTGTTTAGTGCGAGAATGACATACATGATTCTTCGTGAGATTAATAGAACTAGTGTTATCGCAGTAAATAGGGATGTGGTTAGACGATAATTGGTAGTCTTCCAAAGTTTGTTTCATCCACAAAATCTGAGCACAACAACGTCCGACCGCGATATATTCAGCTTTGGTTGTTGATAATGCAACAAAATTTTGTTTCCTAGAAAACTAGGAGGCTAATAATTTTCCTAAAAAATGACATGTGCCACTGGTACTTTTACGATCAACCGTGCATCCAACAAAATTCGTGTCCGAGTAACCTATCAGGTCAAACGAATCGGTTTTGGGATACCAAAGACAAGTCGTCAAAGTACCTTTAAGGTATGACAGGATACGCTTAAGGGCGCTTACATGTGATTCTTTAGGACAAGCTTGATATCTAGGACATAAGCATACTGAAAACATAATATATGATCGACTAGCAGTTATGTATAGTAAACAACCAATCATATGTACTTACATACTTCTGTTGGTGTACCACTTTCATCTATATCAAGCTTTGTAGATGTTGCCATAGGAGTGCCGATCAGTTTGACATTATCCATGTCATATTTCTTTACCAGATCTTCTATATAATTTGCTTGATTGATGAATATCCCTTATGAACTTTGCTTGATTTGAAGCCCAAAGGAGAATGTTAGTTCTTCCATCATACTCATTTCGAATTCAGTCTTCGTACACTTAGCAAACTCATTATATAGCATCTCATTAGTTGATCCAAAAATTATGTCATCTATGTATATCTGTACTAATAAAATATTTTTATCTAAAGATTTTATAAAAAGAGTAGAGTCAACCTTCCCTTTTAAAAAATCATGTTCAAGCAAGAAGGAACTAAGGCACTCATACCATGCACGAGGTGCTTGTTTGAGACCGTGGAGAGATTTGCGAAGCTTGAATACATGATCAAATGTTTTATAAATCTTCAAAGCCAGGAGGTTATTTTACAAGAAACTTCTTCTTTTATAAAACCATTTAGAAAAGCACTTTTGACATCCATTTTAAAAAGTTTAAAACCATAAAAACTTGCAAATGCACAAAGCATATAAATGGACTCTAGTCTACCAATTGGAGCATACATCTCATTATAGTCAATGTCTTCTTCTTGATTATAGCCTTGAGCTACTAGACGTGCTTTGTTGTGTGTGACTAAACCATTCTTATCTAACTTATTTCAGAATACCCACTTGGTACCAATGATCAGATAATCAATAGGTCTGGAGACGAGTTCCCAAAACTTGATTCCGTTCGAATTGGTTTAGTTCCTCTTGCATTACAGAAATCGAAAATTCATCATTAAAAGCTTCTAAAACATTTTTAGGTTCTATTTTGGAAATAAATGCAACATTAGCAACTATATCTCTTGTGCTTGAGCGAGTACTTATACCTCTTGATACATCACCTAGAACCAGTTCTTTCGGAAGATTTGATGTAAATCTTAATCATTTTGCCATACTCTCCAGGTAGGAGGATGGTATATCTTCTGATGTTCTGTTTGAGGGAGTTTTCTTTTCTTCATTTTTACTATTGTCGTTGCGTTGACTGTTCAGCTCATCGAATATGATATTTATTGACTCTTCAATAACAAGTGAGATTTTGTTGAATACCCTGTATCCTTTGCTCTTTGCAGCATACCCCAAGAATATGCCCTCGTCAGCTTTTTTATCAATCTTTCCTAAGATGTCTTTAGTGTTCAGAATGAAACATCTGCAACCAATCACCTTAAAATAGCTAATGTTAGGAGTTCTATTAAACCATAATTCATATGGAGTCTTCTTAGAGATTGGTCTAATAAGAACTCTTCTCAAACATAAAATGTTGTACAAACAGCTTCTGCCCAAAAATATTTTAGAAGATTATTCTGGTTAAGTATAACTCTGGCCATATTGCTAAGAGTTCTATTCTTCCTCTCCATAATGCCATTTTGTTGAGGAGTTCTAGGGCAAGAGAATTCATGTGATAACCCATTTGAATCACAACAGTTTTTAAATTCATGGTTATCAAATTCTCCTCCTTGATCACTTTGTATGCGATTAATCCTGAATCCTATCTCATTTTGTACCTTTTTACAAAAAGACAAATTCAGAAATGACTTCATTTTTATTTGAAAGAAATTAGACCCAAGTATGCCGTGAATAGTCATCAACTATCACGTAAGCATATAGCTGCCAAGACTGGCAACTCTACTTGGTCCAAACAAGTCCATATGCAATAATTACAGTGATCTAGAGGTACTTACAACGTTTATTGATGTAAAAGATGATCTAGATGCCTTGTTCTTTTTCATATTCGGTACATACAATATCTTTCTTAAATATAATATCAGGTAAGCCTCTTATCAGTTTTTTGGTGAACAATCTTACAATAGTGTCCATGTTCGCATGTCCAAGGCACATATGCCATACCCAACTTTCATCTTGAGTGGTGAACAAACACTTTCCTGTACTATTAGTACTCTATGATTGATATAATACATATATTGTCCTATCTTATTCCCTCAAAGAAAGTTATTCTAGAAGTTCTATCACAAATAAAACTTTATTCCTAACAAAATTAATTCCATAATAATGATCAGTCAGTTGACTAATACTTAGCAGGTTTTGTTTTAATTCAGTTACTAAACATACATTTTTAATAATAGGTGATGGAGAAGTACCTATGTCACCAACTCCAATTATATGTCCTTTCATGTTATTACCAAAGGAGACATAGCCTTCTTTTTTTATCGATAGAGTTGCAAATAATGTGTTATCACCTGTCATATGTCTGGAGCAACCACTATCGAGGATCCACTTACTTCTAGTCGGAGGAGGAAGGTCCACCTACAACACAAGTTGAAGATGTAACCTTTGGTATCCACTTTCTTGAGAGTCGTAATTTGTTAGCTTTTGGAACCCATACAAACACATTCATATCTTCTAGCTTTCTAGTCTTACATTGGTGTGATACATGTCTTTTTATACCACGATAATGACATGTAGCAAAAGTATTAGTGCTAGGTGTAGTTCGAAGATCACGTATATGTGTTTTTGAAGAAGTGTGTGTTTTTTGTTGTGTGAAAAGGTATACATATATGCATGGCTTCTAGTAGTTCTAGTAGTGTTGGTCGTGTTGTGTTTGTGCTTAGCCTTATAATTTGTGTTCACTTGAGCTATAGGTTTGACAACTTGTTTGCCCAACTTAATCTCTAACTTTTTAGAGATGTCACAGGCTTCATTATACTTGGTCGTGAGTGCAGCTATTCTCTTAGCAACAATATTGTACTTCTTTTTCCCTAATTTATAGAGATCACTAAGTTTTACATTTTTGTGATTTGCTTTCTCAAGCTTTTCAAGAGCATAATGTAGATCTAGCTTTAAAGAAGTAACCTCATCCGCGTGATTAGAAGAGTCTTTAATATCTTCTAGCATATGAGATTGCTTAGAAAACTCAGATTATACAAATTTTAGCTCTTTTTTGGCGCTTTTGTACAAATCCATCATTTTCTTCTGATCTTCTAACAGATTAGTGAAGGCATCAGACAGTTCATCAAATATAAATTCTTCATAAAGAGGGTTCGATATTACCTTAGTATTTGTGGCCATAAAGCAGAGATTAGCTGTGTTGCGAGGCTTATTTTTTTCAGAGTCACTAGCTTTACTTTCACACCAGATGCTAGTGTTAGCATAGTTTCTAGTCAAAGTACTCCTTCTGCCTGACTGATCATGCCTGTTTCCCTTTCTTACAACAGGACAATCTTTCTTGATATGACCAATTCTCTTACAGCTGAAGCAGATCGGTTCTTCATCGTCTCTGGAATCTTTATTCTTCTTGTTTGACTTCTCATATTTGAGAAATCTTCTGAAGTTCTTCGTCACGAGTGCCATCTGCTCGTAGTCTGAGCTATCTGTCCCACTTTTGTCATCTGAGACTGTCTTGTGGTTAGCCTTGAATGCTATAGCCTTCTCTTTTGGTGCTGGCTCTTCCAAATCTTTAAGGTTCAGCTTATGTGTCATAAGTATTTCCATAAGAGCTTTAAGAGTCATCATGGTGAGATCATTCCCTTCAATAATGGTCGTCGCTTTAGGATTCCAGTTCTTGGTTAGCCCGCGATGTACCTTCTGAATTTTCTCATGATTGCTTCCAAGGGAAGATAGAGGACTAACAAAATCTAGAAACCGATTAAACATATTTGTAATAGTCTTATTAGGCTTCATTTTGAATGCCTCATACTCTTGTGTTAGTCGTAAGATTTTGGGCTCCTTCACTTGTATAAGTGCCTTCATGAGTAACCTCAAGAAGTTTCCAAACCTCGTGATACGTGACACATGTTGATACTATGTTAAACTCAGTTCTATCTACATCACAGAATAAGGCATTAATAGCCTTTACATCAAGACTGGATTTTCTTTTCGTTGTCGGTATATCTGTCAAATGGTTTTTCAACTATATTACCGTCTACCACAATAGATAGTGGCTTCTTGTAACCATTCATAACAATCGACCGTAAATTGAAATTAAGAGACTTGAGGTAAAAGCTCATACATGTCTTCCAATACGTATAGTTTGTGCCATCAAATAGGAGTTGCCTATTTGTTGATCGGCCTTCACCATTGCTTGGGTATAATGATGCAATATCGCAAAGGAGATTGAATCCAACTAGAGATAAACCATGATCTAATACTAATTATAGGATCGATGGCACCTCTAGAGGGGGATGGGATGAATAGAGTGCAGCAGAAAATATTCCCCAATTAAAAACTAAACAGGCAAATACAAATTTATATAAATACTTAAATGCGATGAAGTAAAGCAATAAGTAAATAAGGCAAGAAAGTAGTACGCAGACACCAAAGTTTATACTGGTTTCCCTCTGAGAGGACTAGTTAATCATGAGAACTCTTGCCCACTAATTAATCCACTATTTGAAATAGAGGTTACACCCCGGGCTTTGCTCCAAAGAACATGCCAACTTCAACACCGTCGTATTTTTATCCTAAGCCCACGAACAAACTTCAATCACCATTCGGAGAGAAAGCTTTTATACTCCAAGTTTGTACAACACGAATACTCCTAATCGGAAGATTAAAACTCTTTAAGTAGATAGGAAGCTTTGGAATAGATAGAGAAGTTGAAGAATTAATGAGTGAATAAAATATAAAATTCTTCTCTATTTATAGGATTTTCTGGGATAGAGTTTGGGCAGAACTCGGCAGGGTTAACATTCATAATTTTGAAAGTTGCAGATCGAAAGGAGTAGGAATTTGCTGCTGACCAAGAGTGATTTGACTTGACCGAGTTCGGGTAGAACTCGGACCGAGTTCGGGCAGAACTCAGACCGAGTTTGGGCATAACTACCCATTTTTGACAGACAATACCCATCGAATTTCTGTAAAATATTCACCATGACTAGTTTTAATTAATCAAACATGATTTTCTATAGACCAGTACTCACTTATTGAATCTAGAAGTAATTCAAGATACTCAACTGAAAATGCATACACTCAATTCAAATGAATATAACCACCAATCAATCAAGAATCTCAATTGATATTAAATATCACTAATTAGTCATTGTTTTTGTAGTATCCAAGCACTTGCAATTGTTCTCACACATAACATCCAAATCGAAAAAGGAAAAAAATTTCAGAATACCTAGAAGTTTACTCCAATAATTAAAACAAAAAACTAATATTCAAATCCTAATAAACTGCAGAGACTCTTTTGGCCAATTGATCAAATCACCAAGCTAATGTCGTCAAACTTTCCATCTCCTTCGAACAAATATACATTGCGGTCAAAGATTTCATCGACGATGATATTATAAACATCTTCCTTTGGTGGAGTATCAGAATTTAAGCGTCCAAAAGCAACATATATTTTTTTGAGGTCCTTTAGAAAACATGTCTTAGACAAGTTGGATTATTTAGGTACCTACAATCATTGAAAAGATATAATAACATTAAATATTATAATTTAGATAAGGATGCAATTTTTATTACTTAGCAAATGAGTCAAACTGCTAAACAAATTAAAACAACATCAAACTAATATATTTGTGATCTACCATTAGTATCCAATATGACAAACAAATTAAAACTGTCCACAAATTAAAACTCTCTATGTTACATACTTGATAACAACAGTCTCAGTAGCAGTATTAATTTTATACCCGTTACTCAATCATTTTATTCTAAAGCTAGCGTTAGCTACTACTGATCCTTCTAAAGGTATAGCATATGTTTATTTCAACAATTACTTCATTCATTTTATGATTTTTTTTGTATGTTTGATTTTATTGTTTTATCATAAAAATCAGTACCAAAATCATGTTATTTATCATAACCAATTTCTGATACAATATAACCAACTTTTCAGACTTAATGGTTGGTATAAAATCTTCCGTGCCCACTCCGTTAATGATAATAAACCTAAAAAACAATTCTCCGGGAAAGAAAAGAACACAACAAATTAAGGATACAAAGTCAAACCATATAAAAAGAGTTGATCTGCTGGCTAGTCAAGCTTGTCACAACAACTAAAATACATAAGTTTTAGTCAATCACGAGAACACTTGCCCACTAATTAGTCCACGATTTGAAATAGAGGTTACACCCCGTGCTTTGCTCCAAAGAACATGCCAACTTCAACACCGTCGTATTTTTATTCGAAGCCCACGAACAAACTTCAATCACCATTCGGAGAGAAAGCTTTTATACTCCAAGCTTGTACAACTCGAATACTCCTAATCGGAAGATTAAAACTCTTTTAGTAGATAGGAAGCTTTGGAATAGATAGAGAAGTTGAAGAATGAATGAGTGAATAAAATATAAAATTCTTCTCTATTTATAGGATTTTCTGGGATAGAGTTTGCGCAGAACTCGGTAGGGTTAACGTTCATAATTTTGAAAGTTGCAGATCGAAAGGAGTAGGAATTTGCTGCTGACCAAGAGTGATTTGACTTGACCGAGTTCGGGCGAACTCGGGCCGAGTTCGGGCAAAACTCTGGCCGGGTTCGGTTAGGTCAAATCTAGCTCATTTTGGGTTATGAAGTTTTTGGATAAACAAAGGTTTAGATTTTTGTTTTAGGTTAGGAAAAATGATTTTTGTGAGTAGTCTTCTAAATTTTCCAGTGATCTCAATGCACAATTTTCTAGACAATAAAAAAATACAGAATAAAGTATAAAAAATATGTTGTGACAAAATATGCGATCTTCTGTTTCTTTTTATATCAAGCTCGGAAAGTCAATTATCGAAATTGGTTTGACCATGGCTGTATGGGCCAACAGTTTTGATCGATGTCGAGTTTCTAACTCTCATTGGAAGTTAGGTCTAGAACTACGGTAAACGGTCAAATAGCAATAATAGACCCGAAGTTGTGCAAAATCAAAAGAATGTTAGAGGACAAGTTTGGTTGGACATAATATATCAAATTGAAGGTAAACCGGTTTACTTCAAAACTCATGAAGGATGTTCCAAAAGATTGACATTTCTTGTGCTCCAAAAATTAAAGCTACAAAAAGTACATCAATAGTCATAATTAAAGATAAAGTATAACCAAATAAAAAAATCATCTAAAATAAAATAAAATAATTTCCAAAAATTAGGGTGCTTACAACAGGCCTCTGTACTATACTAGTTATGTTGGTTTCATTAAGGTGAATTTAATTCACATCGATCCGGGTTCATTAGTCAGTATCATCCCTATGAGCCTACTGCGAGATCTGAAGATCCAAATGCACAACTACGCCAGAATTTGTGTTTCTCGATGGACCAAAATCCTCAAAAACTGCAAATTTTGACGGTTTTGGTCAGCCACACTGCCCGTCAAAAATAAATTGTAGTTTATTATAAATGAAGGTTTTCTACCGTCGATAAGCAGGTGTAGCAAACGACGGCTTTGGTCTGTCAAACCATAAAAATGAACTTGGTCCGTCAATTACCCCGCTAAATTAATTTTGCATAACTACCCATTTTTGACAGACAATATCCGTCGAATTTTTGTAAAATATTCACCATGACTAGTTTTAATTAATCAAACATGATTTTCTGTAGACCAGTACTCACTTATTGAATCTAGAAGTAATTCAAGATACTCAACTGAAAATGCATACACTCAATTCAAATGAATATAACCACCAATCATTCAAGAATCTCAATTGATATTGAATATCACTAATTAGTCATTGTTTTTGTAGTATCCAAGCACTTGCAATTATTCTCACACATAACATCCAAATCGAAAAAGGAAGAAAATTTCAGAATACCTACAAGTTACTCCAATAATTAAAACAAAAAACTAATATTCAAATCCGAATAAACTGCAGAGACTCTTTTGGCCAATTGATCAAATCACCAAGCTAATGTCTTCAAACTTTCCATCTCCTTCGAACAAATATACATTGCGGTCAAAGATTTCATCGATGATGATATTATAAACATCTTCCTTTCGTGGAGTATCAGAATTTAAGCGTCCAAAAGCAACATATATATTTTTTGAGGTTCTTTAGAAAACATGTCTTAGACAAGTTGGATTGTTTAGGTACCTACAATCATTAAAAAGATACAATAACATTAAATACTGTAATTTAGATAAGGATGCAATTTTTATTACTTAGCAAATGAGTCAAACTGCTAAACAAATTAAAACAACATCAAACTAATATATTTGTGATCTACCATTAGTATCCAATACGACAAACAAATTAAAACTGTCCACAAATTAAAACTCTCTATGTTCCATACTTGATAACAAGCAGTCTTAGTAGCAGTATTAATTTTATACCCGTTACTCAATCATTTTATTCTAAAGCTAGCGTTAGCCACTACTGATCCTTCTAAAGGTATAGCTTGTGTTTATTTCAACAATTACTTCATTCATTTTATGATTTTTTTTGTATGTTTGATTTTCTTGTTTTATCATAAAAATCAGTACCAAAATCATGTTATTTATCATAACCAATTTTTGATACAATATAACCAACTTTTCAGACTAAATGGTTGGTATAAAATCTCCCGTGCCCACTCCGTTAATGATAATCAACCTAAAAAACAATTCTCCTGGAAAGAAAAGAACACAACAAATTAAAGATACAAAGTCAAACCATATAAAAAGAGTTGATCTGCTGGCTAGTCAAGCTTGTCACAACAACTAGAATACATAAGTTCCAAACTACTCTCCATATCTTTAAGCTTACTAATACTACTACTACTACTACTACTACTACTACTACTACTACTATTATTATTATAATAGCAAAGCATACCAAATTGTTTTCTGATACCAAGTTCTGATACATGTTTTTTATTTAATCTTGTTTTTCCAAATCATCATTCATAATTTTCTCTAGATTTAAGAGTGACCACCATCTCTTCTTCATCTTACAAACACATCAGAATTTAAGTATTAAAAGAAAAGAAAAAAATACTATAAACAATTTGTTTGCTTGATGAATATTTTGAATTTTTGATGGAACGTAGAGAGTTTTAATTATGGGACTATTATATGCAGATGAGACTATCAGAATCAACTTCAGATAGTATCGCACCATTTTTGTTGTGAAGCAATATCAATATCAGTTCTAAAACAACAAAACAGTAAATATGTCTAATTCTTTATTACAGAAGGCAAACCTGTGATCTTCTTGACATTGACACCTAGGTGAAGTGCAATTCAAATTGTTTCTGCACTATCGTGTCTGGGGAGATCAAAGAACGGCATGAGATCAAAGACAAATAAAAATAAAAATAAAAATAAAATATTATTATTATAATTATTAGTTTTACTTTTGTGCGAGCATGAGGTTGGAGGTGACGATGAACTTCTGGCCGGTGATGTTCTCAACGGAGAGCTTGTTTCATGAGAAGAGAGATGAAAATAGGGCTCCAAGTTTGGGCTCCAATTTCAGTCGCTAAAATATTTAGGGAAATGAGGGAGATCTTTAAATATTTTGATAGAAATGGACAGTTTTAGTTTGTCGAAAACAAAACTACTGTTCAGTCCGTCGTTGTTAGCGAACCTAAAGAGTCAAAAATTGATGTTTTTGACGTAGTGAGCTGGTCAACTACCAAAACAACAATCTTAGGGTTTAATGCTGGACAAAACCGTCCCCTTAGGAAAATACACTTGAAGATTCAAATAGTTGATCTTCGGATTGAGGTCACATGTTATGTAATCGATGCAGAGGTATCCTACAATGTCCTGTTTAGACGCCCTTGGATATATGAGAACAAAATTATGTCATCTACTTTGCACCAATTCTTCAAGTATGTGGATCGTCAAAAGAATATTAAAATAAAGTTTGCTGACACTAACCTGTTTAAGGGTGTTGAGTCATATTACTCTGACTCTGTCCTCTACACACCATAATATCTAGAAGAAGAAGCCAACGACGTCGATAATGAAGCTGAATATGATCTAAGTGAGGCCCCTCTTTTGATCCGAGTGAAGGGACGTCTTACTCGTTAAGAGTTGTCGGAGCCTTTTGTTATCCACCTTCATACATCAGTATGCGAGAAAGGCAAAAAAAACCATTAGTAATAGATATTACTAATCAGAAGGAACCGCCACTGATTATTGACCTTCAATGCAACAAGCATCTTGCTCCAGCAAGTCAGCCACTTGTCATTAATCTTGCTAAGCCTACTGTTAAGACTGAGTCTTCTGTTAACTTTGTAATAGAGAAAGAAACTTTATACTTTGTTAATAAACATGACACTACTTCGCACTATATCAATGTTGATCCTATTACCACAAAAATTTTAAGAAGCTATGTGTGCTTGTGAGCCTTTGGCTATTCCAGTAGCATGCATCACCATCCCAAATAGGTATGTCATACAATTTATGTGATGACGCCTATTTTGTAGTCCCGACAACACGAAGTGGAGTACATCAGACATTTTTTGGCAAAGCCAGGGCTAAGAGGATTCTGCAAGTCGATAATTTGGGGGAAGATACCAAAAACAACAGCTCTATCATTATAGACGACCTGCTAAAGACATTATTCAGAGAATGGGCTATAACTTGCAAAGTGCTATGGGCCTGAATTATGGCAAGGGTCGACGCCTGCCAGTTTGTCTTTCTACTCCAAAGGAAAAACCATAAGATTACTCCCATCGCACTCGACGAGACTTAGGTTATGTCAGTCATCCGACAACTTTTGAAGATTCAAAAGCAGATGACGAAACACCATCTCATTCCTTTGAATCATTACCTTGGGATTCTGACATAAGTATAGGTGAAGTATTCAAACTTGCTCTTTCTGTCAACATGGTGTCGACTATTTCAAGCGACGAAGATGACCAATCACTGGAACCCTTTGAGGATGATCCATGTGCACAACAAATGGATTCATAATAGGAACTACGGTTCGAACAACACGAACCAACCTACAGAAGATAAGATCATTCAGATCGAAGTAGGACAACGTTCTTCTCCAAAACCTATTTTTACAAGTAAAAGTCTCTCTTATGAAGATAAACAAGCTTTAGTAGATCTTATAAAAGAATATATTGATATTTTCGCTTGGAGTTACTAGGATATGCCTGGTCAAGATCCTCAAATAGCTATACATAAGCTTAATATTCTTTTAATGCTAAACCAGTAAAGGAATAATAGCGACAGTTCCGGCCAGATGTGATTAATGCAATCAAAGCTGAAGTCAAAAACATGATAGCATGCAGCTTTGTTCGAGAAGAACAACACCCTGATTAGGTAGCCAATTTGGTTCCGATAATGCCCCACTCCATGCAGGGGCATTTTGTTTGCTTTTTTGGATTCGATCAGAATGTTGGGCCATAGCTTGTGTTGGAAATCAAAAGAATAGAGAATGATGTATTCTCTCTAAGTTGGCTTGATAAAATACGTTATGAAATATGGCTTGCTGGTGTGGCTATGTCAGGTGAGGAACATTGTGCCTTGTGTCAAATCATCTCTGGAGGACCCATGAGCATATATGTGATTAGAACAGGAAGACCTTTTGTGCAAATGAGTGGAAATGTCCTTTCTCCTCTACTCCTTCATGCTTAATAAATGAGGAAATGATACTATATTATGTCCACTAAACTGTTGATGCTTTATTTGCTATAAAACTACTGATGCTTGAAATCATTGCTAGATAATGATGCATTGTTGAAATGAATAATACTTGATCTGCTAATGTGAATTGATGCTGAGAATGAATTGATATTGCTGCTTATGTTAATGCTGCTAAAGGGAATGATATACTTGAATCATGAACACTCTATGTAACTGTTGTAAAGATATAAAATGTTGCATGTCCCTATGAGAACTGAATAATATTATTAATGTTACAATGTGATGAACTGATGCGATATGAAACAATAAGGCTTGGGATCGATGAGATCACTAAGTGGAATGATGGTAGAAATAAAAAGTCGTTGAATACGGCTTGGAATGAAATGAATGATGATAAAATATTGCCTTTACTTAACATTGATGTTTTACCATGCGACTATGTTTATGATCGAGTCAGACACACATTTGCACGGTCATGGACACTTGTGCAAAAGGTGAGATTGTTTTCTCGGACGATATGCTTGGGGCACTGGGGTCGATTCGACTTGAAGGAAAACGTAAGCGTGCTTTAAGGGTATGAGGTATGAGGACATTCATTGAGGCTAGCTACCTACTCTGAATGGTGCGTCGCATACCCTTCGAAGTATTATATGGCAACATCCTAAATGGTGGAATAATACTAATAATCGTGTTGTAAGGATGCATACTAAAGAATGTCTTGTGTAGGTAGAGTAAGTATATCATATATCCTATATTTTACACAAGTATGAGGAAGTTGGCTGTTGGTAAGAAATCACTAAAAGTGATATTTCTATCTTTCATGCTAATTCAACCTTACTACTTAACATGTAAAAACCTAATGATGATATAATGTTGCTTTGCTAAGAAAATTGCTTAATCATGCCATACATGCTAAACTATTGCTATAAAAGTGAACTATGAGAATACTTGATATCGAGGATTAACTGATGTATAAAGTGTAACTGATACTAGGCCCAAATAGAACGATCATTCTTAATAAATGTTTGCTTACATGACTACTTAGTGTTGGTTTAGGTGAGTTGGCTAGTATTGTTCGCCAGTACACGGCAATATACTAACCCAAGTTGTGGGAATCCTTTTTCAGGTGTTCGTGCTTGGGAAGTTCAGTACACTAAGATTGGCATTGATCAGTCTCGAGGCATCGAAGATTTGTTGGGCAAACAGAACCTCTCCTTATAAAAGATGATGTCTTCTATTTATAAAGGGCTTAAGGTATGAAACATTGTATATCTGTTGTATCATTGAGTTGTGTGAGACTCGTCTCACGGTATCGGTATTTATACACAGATACGTATTTCGTGCTGTATTTAGTATTTTCTTGATTTTTAGAATACTTTGAATTTTTTCCAAAATTGTATATATTTTTCATTGATCGGCATATCGTCGATGTATCAGTGTATATCGATGGTTGACACTCTCATTGTACGGATTTCTGACAATTGTCAGGTGACCCGTATTTTGACTTCTCTTTTGTTTTGGTTTAAATATTGACTTGGTTTAATTGGTTTGGTTCGACTTGGCTTGGCTTGGTTTGGTTTAGTTTAGTTTGAGATGAGGGGGTTGATATAAAATCCAACTCCTCTCTCTCTCCCCTCCATTTTTTATTTCTCTTCATTTTCTCCTCCAACCTAAGGCTGGTACATCTTGCCAAAACCTTGAACAAATTTTTTTGTTTATTTTATTCTCTTTCTTGCATGATTCTAAGCCTCTTTAGAACTTGAAATATTTTATTTTGATGGCTACATTTTTGTAGATCTAAGTTTTGATATTTTCTTTATTTTTTGGTTTTGATCTATTGAAACTTGGTATTTCCTAAAACCAGTCATCCCAAGCTGTTGGAAATCTCGTTCAATACAGTTTAGACACTTTAAAGTCTTAATTAGGACTTGTTTTGAGCAAGTTATGGCATTTTGAAGTTTTCGGGTTCTATGGAGATTTGGCTGCTTTGTTGGAGAAGAAGCATAGTGCCAGGCGCCCAGTCTGGCTCTGACGGCTCTTCTGGCCCAGGTGCCCAGACTAGATCAGGTGACCAACTCGGCCCAGGCGCCTTGCGTGTCCTGGCACCTCTTAACCCTCATGTTCACGGGTGCTTAGGCGCCTAATGTGATGCGTCGACCCTAACGCTCATTGGTGCTTAGGCGCCTACTATGATGCGCCTTTTCGGCCTGGCACCCATGCACGCCTAGGCGCCACTTTGTCCCTAGTGCTCATTGGTGCCCAGGAGCCTCTCTGGCCATACGCCTACTTCGGCCATGCGCCCTCTTAGCCCCAGCACCCATCAGTGCCTAGGTGCCACCTTGGCCCTGGCGCCCCTACGAGTCTAGGTGCCATCTTGGTCTGGCACCCAAATTACTTAGCGCAATCCTGACCCTGTTACCCATTCATGCCTAGGCGTCCTCCAGGCCCTAGCGCCCAGCTTATCTAGGCGCCGAGTTTGCCTAGGCGCCCTTATGGTGCACCTACCCCCATGCATCTCCTTTCTTGCTATGGTTTATATGTCCTGTTATATGCATGTACCCTGAGCTTTGAACCGATCTTAGCATGGTTGTTTTGACCTTTTTGACTGTTTAAGCTGTTTTGTAGTTAGAATCTTGAAAAACCTCAAACATGAAAGTTGTCGGTCTTTGTCTTGGCTTCGAGAATCTTTTTGTTTTACCTTAATTAGAGTTCATATGTGATTGATAATTTCAATCATAGTTCTTAATCTTTTCTCATATTTTCTGTACTTGGTCGTACCTGATATTTCTTTAATAAATGAATTTTTTAACATCATTTGATGATCTTGTACAGTTAAAGAATGATCGTACACCCTTTATATTGTCAACACTAGCACAGATTCAATTATTGTTTTATGCCAAGTAGCTACTTTTATCTATTCCTTCTCATATGTTTTGATGCGCCATTTTATCAAGATCTTTCTTACGTATTATCCTTACGTCTATAATTTTCTTACATGAAAGTGGTCCGTTGTGGTGCACTCACGTTATATGTCTCATTTTTGCCTAGATAGTGGCCCGTTGTGATGCACTCATGCTACACGTCACTTCTTTGCTTAATTTAGATAGTGGCCCGTTGTGGTGCACTCATGTTACAGGTCACTCCTTTGCTTTACATGATAGTGGCCCATCGAGGCGCACTCCCGATAAGTACTTTTGAAATGACAAGTAACCCTAAATATGACATATGTAATCAAGATGTTGTTGCAACGGATATTCCTCTCTTATTAAGATAACTCTTTTTTAGACACCGTGGTTGAATCTATTATGTATGCGTGAACAAGCCACATGTCTCGTCTGCATCATGTCTAGGACATGAATTCCTGGTTACCACGGTCAGAAATTCATAACGAATCTGACTAGGTTAATGACTAGATTGATCAAGTAGTTCATATAGAGAAATTTTCCTGTTACAGGCGATCCCGTTATCTAGGCGCCTCCAGTGGACTTGTAGCCTATCGATGAGTAGGGCGTATTTCCAGCATACTGTCATGTGTTGTACCATTCAAGCTACCAAATAACTCTCTTAAGGGTACATTTGTCTCCTGGGCGATGTATACACTATTATATGCATGTGGGATACATTGTCTTCTGGGCGATGTATCTACTATAAATTCTCTTGTAACTTTCGTCTAGATAACCTGGATAGTTTGCAGGGCTTGTGATTGTCAGAACATCTCATTGCATCTTGTTAGTAACTTGGCTTGTGATAACCCTAGTTAGTTAAAGTATCAAGCCGTACTTATTATTTGGTCGTGATTGATGGATGGAGTCCAGTCCAGTCTAGTTTTATCTAGGCAGTGTCCGTATGTTTATTTCAGTACATTATAGTTATGCTTTACTTTTGTCGATAAATGATTAGAGACCAAGTTCTGTTCAGGAGAAGGGTTACAACCCCGGTCCTTATTTGGTTTACGGGTTGTAACTTAGGTTCCGGAATAGTTTCGTAGTCATCTTGTCATTTGTCGTCCTATTCAGTACTAACACGCTATACATGATCCTTATGCTGTGCAATGATTATAGACTAAGTTCTGTTCGGGAGAAGGGTTACAACCCTGGTCCTTTTTGGTTTATAGGTTGTAACTTGGGTTCCAGAATAGTTCCTAAGTCATCTTATCCATTGTCGTTATATATAGTTCTAACATTCTCACATGTCCTAGTTACCTCATATGCTTACATGACCCAGCTACTTAACATACTCACATGTCCAGTTTATCTTACATGTTCACATGCTTCCTTTACTTTATTCTCTAGGTTGCTTTGCTTATTGTCTTTTCTATTCTTGGGATAAGTGCATTGGTAGTGTACGAATCTCGATCCGCATTTACTTATTTCTGTCTTTATCTATTGTTAAGATAGTTATTGCTGGTTTTAGTTCATAAGTTTGGATTCCTTTGTGGTACTTGCTATTTGGGATCTGACCCCACTAGTTTTGTTTGACCAGATCTGATAGAGGAGCCCGAAGGATCTTCCATACCATCTACTCGACGGTGACTACCCGGAGCACCAAAGTACCATAGTTGGTTTCTTATATCATTCTCCCACTGGTTATGTACATTATTATTTTTTGGCATTTGGCCTTCGAGCATGTGTTTAGCTCGTGTTTTGGGATCTTGACATGTAGCCTAGGGCCTAAAACATGATGTACATATTCTAGACTATAGCTAGAGCTTATCATGTATGACTATTACTCATGCTTGTTCTTTACTTTATATTACTAGCTTCATGATCATCCATATATATATATAGTTTGGGATGTTTTACTATTTTATGTCTGATCATCATCCTTCTTGTACTTTATATTTTTGCCTATGATTGAGATACCTAGGATCGTTCGACCTAGGATTGATTGTTGGCCTGTAGTAGTAACCCCCATGTCTTGACAGCTTATACGTTATTTTAGAGTACGGGAGTACTTTGGTATTATGCAGTTGGCATGCTGGTCCATCTCCACTTGTCAGCATTCTGGTTTTGGGGCATGACAAGTTGTAAGCCAAGTTGGCATATCCAGTTGTAAGCCAATGTGTCAAGTATCAAACGTACGCCTAGATGTCTTCGATTCCATCTGTTTCTGTCTAGTTCCTTGATCGTTGTTGAATCTGATTCTTGGTGTTCATTGTTGACTTGATTTTCTACCAAGATAAATCTTATAGGCTAGGTTGCCTCAGATATGGAATCTAGAGTTTTTTACAGCCATATTAGCTGGCATGGCAAAGATATAGAGTCTAATTTTGGATGTATTTCTCGGGTGTAGGAATTTAAAGTTTTCGCAACCAAGCATACGACAATACAAAAATTTTAAATACCATAATTCTAGAGGTATGTACCTTAGTTACGGACTCTATGGATTATCACCGTCGTACTTACTGGCATGATAAGGATTCTGGTAGCATGGTTCTGGATAGACAGGTGTGATTATCAGATTGCAGAATAGATACCATATAGATGGTGCCCTAGTATAATCGAGTAAAATATCAGTGTGGATGTTACTTAAGTATTATGGATTAGATAGAGGGAGCTAGGCCACCTGTGGCGCAGCACCATGTCCAGCATGAGAGGGGCGGGGATTTTGCGCTGACGATCGAGGAGACCGATGCTGCGGGTGACGGGTTAGCAGGTCTGTCTTTCATGTTCTTCTTCTCCACCTTTATGTGTGATTTTATTGTACCTGTCAAGATATTCTTGTGATGTGCTAGATAGTATAGTGACCATATTCGAGACTGTAAAATCACGACCAGTAGCACCATGATTTGCATGTTACAGGATATTTTTCTTGACCTTGATTGATTGGGTATTTGACCTAGAAGGAGTATGACCATCTTAATTTCGAGGACAAAATTTTTCTAAGGAGGGTAGACTTGTAACCACCACTTTTCTAAAATAAGTGTAAATTTGAACTTTTGTAAATTTATCATTAAATAATAGGATTTAATGATGTTAATGATTTATTGGTGAATTTAGATTAGTTTAATACTATTTTGTAATTTAGTGTATTATGACTTTGGCATTTTACTAATGTAACTTTAGAGCTACTTAGCCTAGAGACTAACCATGACCATGATGGTCTAATCCATGTGATTAGATTAGCTAATTACCACTTTTTAGGCTAAGAATATTTTGGTCATTTGTGACATTTAAATTAATTTAAATTTTGATTAATTAATAATGTGCTAATTGATATGATAGGCCTTAACCTATAATTGCCCTAATCTAGATATTGATCATGAGCCTAGTTATTAGATAGTAACTTCCAACTAAATGACAAGATTAGTAACATCTAGATATTATATTTAAAGTAGATGTTTAGCTTGGAAACCCTAATTTAGTTGGGCCTTTAGTTAGAAGGCTTGAATTACACCTAAAGAAAGCCCTTAAACCTAACTTGGACCAAACCCTAACCCTAGAACCTATTGTGGCCGGCCAAGAGGTGTCCCCTATATATAAATATCATGTTAGCCCCTTGCCTCTTTTCATTACACCCTTCAAACCCTAATTTGTGTTCTTCCCCAAATTAACCCCCTTTATCCAAATTAACTCCAAATTAAGCCCAATCAATTGCAATACACTCCCCTAGTGTAGAGGAGGTCTCTAGAAGCTAGCTAGCAAGGATTTGAAGCAAGTTGGCCATTGGAAGTGGTGTGATTTTGAGCTCAAGTGCAATTTCATTGAGATTCCAACTCTCAATAGGTAATGGCTTCTAAACCTATTAATTTTCTGATTTCTTTCCATAGATGTGTTCATTTAGGGTCCTCCTAGCCCTAGGCTGAGTTTGGTTTCAATTCGTGTCCACTTAGAATGCGTATCGGAGGAGTATCGGAGCATTGTATAAAGTGTTCGATGAAATGACACAAAATTCATGTTAATAATTTTCTAAAGTAATTACATGGATTTGTAGCTAATTATGTGTAGATTTTGGAATTTTATGACTGAGTCGATTTTGGACATGTTTCGTGTCATATTTTGGATACGGGGACACTGCACGCACTGTGGAGCAGTGCCCTGCTGCCACGAGGCTATTACTCAGTAGATACGACACGTAGACACATAAAAATTGGTGTGTAGGTCAGGGCTATGACTGACAGGGTGGCCCTAAAGTTTGAAGGGAATTGGTTTAGTATCCAGAGAATAATCGAGTCCACAGTGATCGCACACACACATGCACACGTGATCAAACCCCTACTGATACGGGCTTAGACATGACACTGGACACGACTTGGACCTAATACAGTTTGACCCACACACACTTGGACACCTAGGCTACCTACTAACATGACCAAGAGACACTTGGGTGGACATGCTGTATCCAAACTCATTCGACACACACGTACGAGATAGTGTTGTGCACATGTACTAACACTTAGGTTTGACACTGTGTTCGACACTTTTGGACACAATGTTTGGACACTGGGTTGACACTGGTATCTGGACACTACTCTTAGAAACGTGTTGACACCTTATGACACTCACACCCTCTTTTCTTTTTTCAGTTTACATTTGTATAGGTATTCGAATGTTGAGTTATGTCTAATACATTGTTTGGGTTTTCGAATGTTATTTCTGATACTTAGGTTCAGTTTAGGTTTGAATTGAAGAAATTGAGTTTACATATGTTTAAGTGAGGTATGCATGATACCTAGGTTTTAATTCGAGATTGTATTTGGGTTGGTGATTTCAGTGGTATGTACATATATAGGTATATATATATATATGGGGTTAGATAACCAGGTAGTATTGGATGTATATGCATATATATTATAACAGGTGTGTATACGTATTGCTATAGTATGAAATATATGTATAGATGTATATATACTTGCGGCAAGAGAGTGACGTAGCCAAGAGTGTAAGTGAGTGCCATAGTGTTTGTTAGAGTATGAGTATTTCAAAGATTTGTCAATTAGTAGGTTAGTATATTAGGGAGTTTAATTGGTTTGATTAGATGTTAGATGTTTCAGGTTTGGGGTTAGTGCTAATTGTCAGATAGGTTACATAGGATGATTGGTTAGTAGAGGTTAGAATTAGTGATATGTTAGTAGAGGATTTGAGAAGTTAGTTCAGTGTGTGCAGAGTTTGGCTTTGATCAGTGGCAAGTTGGCCATTGGTTTGATTATCAGAGTTTAGGGAAACCCCTGGGAGTATTAGAACATGAAGGAAGGAATTTATTTGGGTCTTTGGCATCTGTTTGGCAAATAAAATTGTAGCATGGCCTTTAGCCATGTGAGATGTGGGTTTCAGAGTTTTGGGTGCCTGCACTGGTCAGGCAGTGTGGCCCAATTGGCATGGCCAACTGTCCTAGAGACAAGGCATGTCCTTGGGGATTTCATACCTCTGTTTGAACCATTATTGGTTATAGAGGTTGAGGAGTTGGCCTTGGCTACATTGTACATATCATATGTATAGTAGTCCACCTGATATTCCTTCATTAGTCCATAAATGGATATGTGAGTAGTCTTTTTGGGTCCTGTCCAGTCCACTACACTAGTAGTTTAGGGCTTTGCTTGTTGTCCAGTTTTTGTTTAGCCTACAGTTATGTCCAGATATAAACCTATGTTCTTGCCCTAATATTAGGATAGTATGAGATACATTCCACTCCCTGCATTCATTTGAATGCCCTGTATGTAGATGTGTTATCCTACATTTTAGATTTACACTATCCTGCAAATAGGAGAGACAGGTTAGGGAAGTAAGTTCAAGTAATGAACTCTGAGTTCAGATTTGAACTCAGATACCTATCCTACATACCTGAGTTGATGCCAGCATCTGAGTTCATCTAACTGTCCAGGACACTTTATCCTTGCATACATGTACACTACCTACCAGTCCAAATCACTCTCCGGTCAGTCCATCTACCTAATGTCCTTCCCCAATTGTTGTTCCAGTTAGTAGTCAGCATATGTAGATATATAAACATAGTGTGTAATATATGTACTAGATATGGATATTATATATACATGTATATGTTGTGATGGTTAGTCTTGAGTAGGGTTGGTGGTATGGTTTGTAAGTATGAAGTATAAGTAATATGGAGTAATTGGTCACCATAGGGTAAGAAGTGGATATGTTAGGGTAATGTCTAAGGTTGGTGTAATGTTAGATGTTGGTATACTAGTGCCTTCATCCATATGTTGTTTATTATTCCTCTTCTTAGGCGTTGTTGACTAGCATTAACTTAATAATAGCTAAGGTTCAATTTGACCATTGACTTAGTTGACTAGAATAATTGACCAAAGTTGACTTTGACCTAAAATCATGTAGATTGCATTATAAACTTCAATATCATATAATTTGAACTCTTTATAACATGTGTTGCTCTAAATAGGACTCTGTGAGTCCAGTTTGGACATCTATACATATCAGTTGTTCAGGTTATCAGGCGAGTACATTCTTTCATCGTTTTTATTCATGATAGTATCTATATTCTGGCTTTAGACTGCTTTACTTGATGTTGTCACATTGTTATCACGGATTGGTACTATATAGATCTTTTCATGAGACGTTATCCCCCTTAACGAGTGCATCGGATACTTCATGTCTTATGCTATTCCTGTGTATCCTGTACTCCTTGCTCTCATGTTATTCTTGTACTCACGTGTGCTTTCATGTACTCTCATGTTCACATGTGCTTCGTGTATAACCAACAAATCGTGTTCATAACGTAACTTGAATGGATCCTTGTGTATTGATTGGGATAGGGGTGAGTAGAAGTGGTTATGTCATCTTTCCATCCTTTGCAACCCTGTTACTTCGTGTGCTACTCAGTTACTTTTTATGTGCTACCCAAGCCGACTACATAACCATCTTGTGTTCTAAATCACTTATTTCCCTTATAGTTCTTACTTTCTATAAAACTGTTTCATGTACTCAGATTTGTCTATTTTAACTGTTATTCATGTACATCCCTCTCTACGGAGTTTCATGTATTTCATGTTCTTTATGTACATTTCTTTACAGTTCATGTATTTTATTCTACTGCTTGTTCTATATTTCCTGCCATGTTTTGGATCTATTTTGGAGATATGTGCTCGTTCCTGTCCTGATTGGACCTTTTGATAAGTTTTACAGATAACTCGAAGGTTCCAGGCTAGCCTAGAGGAGTCACAATAGAGCTTGGAGTAGATGGCTAGAGTTTGCTTATCTTATTGTGTTGTCTTGAGTTTGTATCTTTCAGATGTTATGTAGTAATATTGATAACACTTAGACTTATTTCATTTCTGGTTGTATCTCATTCTGTGGATTTTATATCTATCTTATCGGACCATTTATCTCCCTCTAGTTTATGTGATTGAGTTGTATCTTCTGAGATTGTCCTCCGTTTGGTTGTGTGGTTGTGACCTAGAACAACGTTCTACCGCCGACACTGCGGCGTAGGCTGGACGTACCCACGTACTTGTGCCCCTAAACCGGGTGAGGGTCGTGACAGTATTCCAGTGCAAGCTTTGTACTTCATTTCAATTATCAATAAAGAGAATATATTTCTATATGCCTTATTGCAACTTCAAGTTATTTTCTCATTTTTTTCTACTATAAAACAATAACATGCTATGTTTAATAAGAGCGGTATGTCCTTATCATCTTTAATTTGTCTGCTTGTGTCACTGCGATGTGTTCTCAACTTAAAAATTATCAATTATGCACTGTCTTTGCCTTATAGAAGTGCAATTTAGACTTGTGTGACATCACGCCCAAGAGAGGATGATCGGTTCCCGGAGATAAGAGCGATGACGAACGACTCTGCAAAATCGGAGAGTGACAATTCCAGTCATGAAAAAGTACAGAAAATTTTGAGTTTACATTGACGACCGAGATCTTAATTCGGCTTGTCCTAAAGACGAATTCCTTTTACCCATTACATATGTCATAATTGATAATACTTGTGGCTTTAAGCGTATGTCGTTTATGGATGGGTTCTCTGAATACAATCAAATTAAGATGTTACCCGATGATGAAAAATATACATCGTTCCAGAAACCATTAGGAGTCTACTGCTACACAGTAATGTCTTTCGACTTGAAGAATGCAGGGCAACATACCAATGAGCCATGCGTATGATTTTCCATGAGCAGTTGTAGAACAACGTTAAGTGTTATGTAGACAATATTGCAATAAAGAGTCATCTTAAAGATGATTATCTCCAAGATTTGAAAATGGTATTCGACTTAATGCATCAACATTAACTCAAGATGAATCCAACTAAGTCTTTTTTGGGAGTCTCTAGTGGCAAATTCCTTTAGTTCGTTATAACTTCTAAGGGTATCCATCATGACCCTGACAAAATGAAAGCTACTCTTGACATGCACCCCCCACGTAATCTTAAAGAGCTACATGGATTACAAGGTCGATTGATATATATCAAGAGGTTCATTTCAAATTTCTCAGGACGTTGCCAACCATGCACTCAACTTATGAAGAAGTAACATTTGTTTGGAATGAAGCATGCCAGCGAGCATTTGATGACATCAAATAATATCTCACCAACCCTCTGTTCTAGTGACTCTAAGAGTAGGAAGACCCTTTTTGATATATGTTCGAGCAATGGATCATTTCCTAGGAGATCTTCTTACACATAAGAGTAATGAAGGGCATGAACAGGCTATCTTCTATCTTAGTCGCATGATGATGGGTGCTGAACACAGTTACAATCTAGTAGAAAAAGAATGTCTTGCCTTAATGACAGCTATTCAAAAGACACGTCATTATGTGACTGTTCAAACAATTCACGTCATATCCAGAGTGAATCCTCTTCGAGTGCTGATGACCAAACCAAGTACACTCGACTCTTGCCTGGCTACAAATGCAATACTATTAGCACCTTTTGACATGATATATGTCCCACAAAAGGCAGTAAAAGGCCAAGCCCTAGATGATTTCTTAGTGGCTCATCCAATACCGGAAACCTCAAAGCTATACGACGATATTCCAGACGAAGTATTGGAATCTTATATGGAAATGGAGGACGATACAAGGCAACTGTTCTTTGATGGTGCATCAAGAATAGAACCCAAGGGCAATATTGTTGCTAGGGTCGTGATAGTCCTCATCTCTCCTGACAAGTTGCTGATACATCGTGTATATTCCCTCACAGAACCTAGTTCTAGCAACATAGAGAAATATAATGCGTTACTTATTGGTCTCCAGGTAGCCAAACAGTTGGATGTAGAATATCTTGAAGCTTATGGAGACTCTAAGCTGATAACTAATCAGATTAGAAGAGAATATGAGGTCCGTCATGAAGAGCTTATTCCTTATCATCAAGCTGTAATCGAATTAGCTTCCACCTTCAAAGGGTTCTTCATTGAATATGTGCCCCGGCTACAAAATATAGAAGAGGATGTGCTCGCTGGTTTAGTAGCTTCATTGGCCATTGTAAGCCCCCTGGATTTTTAGATTTATTATTTTTATTATTTTTATTTTGCTTAATATATTTATTAATATATATATTCTTCCACTTTTATTCATGATCATAAAATGTACTCTTCTCTAGCTTTGATTTTTGGAGCACAAGAAATACTAAACTCTAGAAACTTCATTCATGAGTTTTGACCTAGACAAGTTTATCTTCGATTTGGTATATCATGTCCCACTCAAATTTGTATTATTCTATTCTATTTGCTTCGCACAACTCGAGGTCAATTTAGGCCAAAAAATATCAACCGTGAGACTTGTCGTAACTTCCAATTTAAATTCCGGACTCGACATCGATCCAACATAAACGACCCAATATATGATTTCGACTATTTTGAACCTACTACACACATGCCTATGGTGTCCCACTCAATTGAGTTTCCATGTGCTATTTATTTTCAAATAGCACATAAGACCCGTTTTTAGCCATTTAGATGTTTATTTCTCTTAGAAATAATTTTGGGACTTAACCCTAGTCAACCTAACCTAGTGGGGACCACTGTAGGGTGCCAACTCAAGGAAGAACACTATTAAATTAATTTAAATTAATTTATGAGCAGCCAATGTGCTCAAATCTCTACTACTTTGACCAAAATCAAACATCCTATCCAATTAAGGAAACCTTTTCCACTCAAATTTAAATTAACTGATTAGAGGACCAAATAAACTCCAAATCTAATAAAACCAAATCCTATATTTCCAAAATTCCTTGAGGATCAAAACCCTATATATGCAATCTCTCTTGGCCGCCTACTCTCTCCGCAACCTAAAATTAGCCCACCTATAATCCAAGGCCGCCCACTACAAGTCTTTAGCTGACCACATCAACACCCTAATTTCTCCACTTCCAAAGCCATTCAAGGCACCCTTCAAGATCCCCTCCATCATTCCAAGGCATCCCATAGGCCTGTGCAAGTCAGAATAACCGACTGCAGGCCAAATTAGGATCGGCCGACCAATAGTAGAATCTGGATTATAAGTATAGCTATTTTCCTGATTTATTTGACCTATCTATTTATGTCCATTTTTGATGAAATAAATTTTATTGGAAAGCACTAGATCTCTAGTTGTATTGGAAAAAAAATCACTTTCAAATTCCTTACCAATAATTGAAGAAAATTCCATCTTTGCAGCGTGTCCAAAACTGGCACTGTTCATTGTGGGACAGTTATGAACAATATAACTTCACTTTTACCATTGATATCATATATGAAACCTGGGTACAATAAAGGAAAAAAATAGATCCAGGGTAGGCTATTTGGCTTATATAGCGTATAACACAAATGGCCTTAATTATATTCATTGTTGGTGTTTTTGCCTTTGGACTAGAAAAGATAGTCCCACATCGGCTATACCAAATGGTGAGTATCTCAATATAATGCATTGCTTGTGTTGAGGTGTGCACATGAGGTGTAGTGGGGCACAAGTTTGTGCCATGTGGAAGTATTTTCCTAGAAGGAAAAAGGATTAAATCCAACAAGGATGCAAGTTAATTTTTGTTGTGCGGACTCGGACTCGGACACGGACTCCAGGATGTCTCGTGCATGCACGGGAGTGTTCGGTGGGTAGGCGTGGACTGGCACACTTCTATGCTGATTGTGGGATGATCTAAAATATCAAACTCTATTTTTGAGTATTGGTATTTTAGTCCCACATCGGATAGGAGAAGAGGTGAAGTCTCAACTCCACTCTATAAATAGAGCCCCTTGGCCTCCTTTGAAAGATGCACCAAGAAGAGAGTTGAGGGAGTCTGTTAAGTCCAGGAAGCCCGTTCAAGTCTCAAATATTGACTTACGAGCGTTCCAGAAGTTCTTCGTGAACTTGCTGGTTCCTGGAAGCTGTTCGTGCTCGTGTGGGGCGAATAAAGCTTTGAGCAACGGTGGTTCATTCACCCCAGCATCTCATTCTCGCCTGTCATCGCTGCTGTTGCCTTTTACAGTAACTTCTTTTTAGAAGCTCTACTGCCGATAGTTGCTTGAACAAAGTCTTTTTAGATTTTTTGTGTATTACGTAGAATCTTTTTAGATCCTCGTAATTCAGAATCCTCTAGGATATCTGTTGCACATCTTCTTTAAGGTGCTGCATTTGAAACGTTGTGTGTACAATTGTTTCAATTTCAGAATTTTCCATCAAAAATTGTGCCTCGGCACTAACAATCTCAAAGCTTTATTGATAAGATGGATAATTCTCGTGCTTCGCTCATCGATACCGGCTTTAACAAGTTGGAAAAATTCGATGGCGAACACTTCCAGATATGGAGACGAAAGATCACTTTAAATCTTCAACTCGTGAATGTTGATCACGTACTGTCAGAAAAAGAACCGATCGTTCCAACCACTGGATCTGCTGCGGCTGTGGCCGCTGCTACGACCAAGCAAGCGAAGTGGAAGAGAGAAAACAGTATATACAAACTACTGATACTCAATTCCATGGAAGACTCTCTGGCAGAGTCCTACTCCAAGAAGATATCTGCCAAAGAGATATGGGACTCCTTGGGAAAGCTCTATGAAGATGACGAGAACCGGTCCAAGATCTTCATGGTAGAAAAATACCACAAGTGGACCTTCGAAGACGAGAAGGCGATGCTGCCCCAAGTGAAGGAGTTTCTGAAGTTGCGTCAGAAACTAAAATACGAGAACATGCCCCTCGTCGACAAGTTTGTCGTTGGAGGGATCGTCGCGAAACTTCCTACAGAATGGAGCAACTTCTATGCAAGGATGCATCGAAAGAAGATGGAAATTAGCTTGGAAGATTTCTTGCAAGAGATCCATGTTGAGGACGAGAAGCGCTCTCAACAGAAGATGGATACTTTGTCCAAACAACTGGCGAAGGCAAATCTGGTCCAAACCAGAGAGTACCAGGGGAAGCAGGTTGCTTCTCATCGCAAAAAGTAGGACTTTACGAATCTGAAAGTGAAGGGTCCTGCTTTCAAGCAGCAGAAGTCCAAGTCCCATGTGACTTGCTTCAATTGTGGCAAGAAGGGCCACTACAAATCCGAATGCAAGTCCAAGCCCAAAGAACAAGGTGAGCCTAGTAAGGTTTCTATGATTACTAATCTAGTTGCCATGATAGCACAGGTTGCAACTGTGGGGGCTGACTTGGACTGGTGGATAGACACTGGTGCGACCTGCCATGTCTGTTCAGACAAAGACTGGTTCGTCTCTTATGAGCCAACTTTAGAGAAGGTCATAATGGCAAACCAGGCACAAGCTGAAGTACTGGGGATCGGGATGGTGGAGCTGAAACTCACATCGGGGAACACTCTGACGCTTCAAGGTGTGAAGCATGTTCCAGTAATTGCTAAGAACCTAATCTCTGGAAGTCTGCTCTGCAACGCAGGCTTGAGGATGGACATCAATGCTGGCCAGTTGGTGATGTCTAAGAACGGTACATTCTTCGGGAAAGCTTTCCAAACTAAAGGAATATACAAGATTCTGCTTGTTGTAACCCAGCATGATAATATAAATACAATCACTTTTTCTGATTATTCTCTTGAGTTGTGGCATAATAGGCTAGGACATGTTCATTGTAAAAGGATTAACAGAATATCTAGTCTAGGACTTATCTCCAAGTGTGGGGGTAAGGTAGAGAAATGCGAAGTATGTGCTCAGACGAAGATCACAAGAAAACCCTTTCACAGGGTCCATCAAAGCACAGATCTTCTGGAGTTGGTTCACTCAGATATCTGTGACTTCAAACAATTCTCTACAAAGGCCGGGATGAAGTATTTCATTACTTTCAACGATGACTTCTCAAAGTATGCTTTCGTCGACTTGCACAAGTCTAAAGACGAAGCATTCGAGAAGTTCAAGGAGTTCAGGGCCGAGGCTGAGCGACAAACTGGACAACAACTCAAGAGGTTAAGGAGTGATCAAGGTGGGGAGTATCGGTCTCATGAATTATTATCATTCTGCAAAGAACATGGAATTATCAATGAGACAACGGCTCCGTACTCTCCTCAATCCAACGGAGTAGCAGAAAGAAAGAACAGAACGTTGACAGAGATGATGAACTCCATGCTGTTGACTGTGGGTCTTCCAAAGTGTTACTGGGGAGAAGTTGAACTTACGACAACGTTCATTTTGAACAGAGTGCCATATGCAACTTTCGACATAACTCCTCATGAACTCTGGTTCAAAGTCAGACCTAACTTGAATGTCATTCGAGTGTGGGGGTGTCTGGCTTATGTTAAGCTCCCGGATCTGAAGATTCAGAAGCTGGGGACAAGGACTACGAAGGCGATCTTCTTGGGGTATGTCGAGAAGAGTGATGCTCGGAGATTCCTTGATATCGAGTCAAACCATATCATCAAATCTCGCGATGCTGAATACTTTGAAGACAAGTTTGCAAAACACAAGAATATTGTTCTCGCGGATCTTCTGGAGAATGATGAGGGTACAAAGCAGACATAAGTCTTTAATGAACCAGTAGTCTAAGATGAAGCTGTCGTCAAGGAGACACCAGCTGAACCAGAACTCGTTGAGCCGTCAACTAAACGAACAAGGAGGCCGAAAGACTTTGGAGATGACTTCGTCACCTATCATGTGGAAGCAGATCCGCTTACCTATGATGAGGCGATAAAGACCAGAGATGCTGTATTCTGGAAGGAGGCGATAGACAACGAGATTGACTCAATCACCTCCAACAAGACATGGGTATTGGTTGACCTGCCAGAAGGAGCAAGACCCATCGGATGCAAATAGATCTTCAAGAAGAACATGAAAGCAGATGGAACCATTGACATGTTTAAGGCCAGGCTAGTGGCCCAGGGGTTTGCTCAGAAGCAGGGGATCGACTACTTTGACACTTATGCTCCAGTAGCTCGGATGACAACCATCAGATTGTTAATTGCTCTAGCAGCAATACACAAGCTGGTGAAACATCAGATGGATGTGAAAACGTCATTCCTTAATGGCGAGCTGACCGAAGAGATCTACATGCAACAATCAGAAGGTTTTGTTGTCAGAGGTCTGGAAGACAAAGTCTGCAAGTTGATGAAGTCTCTGTATGGTTTGAAACAAGCTCCCAAAATATGGCATGAGAAGTTTGACAACGTGATAAGGTCAAATGGCTACAGGGTCAGTAAAACAGACAAGTGTGTCTATACGAAGTTTGCTGACGGAAGAGGAGTAATCTTATGTCTTTACGTGGATGACATGCTAATCCTAGGTACGGATTTAAGCTGCGTCACAGAGACAAAGAAATTTCTCTCGACCAAGTTCAGTATGAAGGACTTGGGGCATGCCGACGTAATCTTCGGGCTCAAGATCATCCGGACAGGCACTGGAATAGTGCTGTCACAATCTCATTATATTGAAAAGATGCTCACTCGCTACGGGTATCAAGATCTTCCTTTTATTGATAAACCGTACCGGAGTGATCAGAAGCTGGAGCCAAATTCGAGGGAAAGCGTCAGGCAGTTGGAGTACGCTAGTGTCATCGAAAGCTTTATGTACGCTACTACTGCCACAAGGCCTGACATAGCTTTTGCAGTGGGAATGCTGAGTCGGTTCACTAGCAATCCAGGCGTTGAGCACTGGAAAGCTGTGAAGCGTGTTATGAGATATCTCAAGAAAGCTCAGACATATGCACTTTTCTACAGCGGAGATCCGTCAGTAGTGGAAGGCTTCAGTGATGCTAGCTGGTGTTCAGATATAGAGAGCGAGTATTCTACCGGTGGATTCGTATTCGCCATGGGTGGAGCTGCTATATCGTGGAAGTCGAAGAAGCAGACTAGGTTATCTCGCTCTTCTATAGAATCTGAATTTTTTGCATTGGATGCTACTACAGATGTAGCAGAGTGGCTTCGGGAGCTCATGTATGATCTTCCGGTGGTTGGGGCTCAGATACCGGCAATACCGATATACTATGACAACCAGGTGGCAGTAGCAGTGGCATCAAATGAACTCTTCAACGGGAAAAAGAGAATGGTACAGTTGAAGCACAGAGCAGTACACAATCTTATCAAGAGAGGTGTTATTGCAGTGATTGATGTTCGAAGTCAGGAGAACCTGGCGGATCCGTTCACCAAGGGCCTCAAGCGTATTATTGTATGCATTCTGATATTGTATTATTGTATTCCTACCATAAAGTTTTATGCTATTAGTTCAAAGATTTATCTACTAGGTATCTAGCTTTTGGTTCAAGGAAGGACCACTAATCGAAAGAATATCAGGAACGGTGGGTACATGTTCTATTGGACATAGAGAGATTACGGACCTATAACCACTGTTGTCTACTATTGTTCTCTGCGAAAAACGGTTTCTGTGGGAAGGTTGGCTTAAATGCCTTAATGAGTTCTCAGGCAGAGTGAATGTCTGGAGTGCTTTACAGGAAGCACGGTAGCGCAGCACTACAAGAAGTGTAACTCCATGCTACAGTGGGGTGACTCCACCATAAGGTTCCCAGGTAGGGGTAATGCCTCGGCTTTATAAGCCAAGTCACAGCGGAGTAGCACCGCAAATAGACAGGTAGCCTAATGATGTATGATAATCGTAATAAAGAGAAGTAGACAGCACTACAAAGAGGACGATGTCCTCATGTTACAGTGGCATGACACCACGAAGAGGTACCAGGTAGAATAAAGCCTCGGCTTTGCGAGCCATGTCATAGCGGCGTAACACCGTACGGAAGCCCAAGGCTTCATGCTGGGTAGTTTGGCACTACAAAGAGGCCTGTGACCTCATGCTACAGTTGTATGACACTACGATGAGGTACCCAGGTGGGGTAAAGCCTCGGCTTTAAGCCATGTCATAGCGGCGTAGCATCGCAAAGAAGCACAATGCTTCATGCCATGACTCTTTATAAAGAACTCACCTATAGTGTATGGACAGAGATATCAGGCCGTCTCTTGAGGGTAAACTTGTAGACACCCAAAAATTATACACTGAAACCAGGCTGGCACAAGGCCTTCAATGTGCAGCCAGAAGCACAGTTGATGTCATTATATGAGTAGGAAGAATTGCAGTGATGGTACAGAATTCAAGGCTTAGTCCATTCTTGTATCATGCTGTTATTTAACCTATGCGGGAAGATTCAAGTCATAGCGACATCTCTCCTAATGCATTATGGGCAGTAACTATGGGGAACGCTCAACCCATATATTGAGATATATGGGGTATTGCTGGTGTTTTTGCCTTTGGACTAGAAAAGATAGTCCCACGTCGGCTACACCAAATGGTGAGTATCTCAATATAATGTATTTCTTGTGTTGAAGTGTGCACATGAGGTGTAGTGGGGCACAAGTTTGTGCCATGTGGAAGTATTTTCCTAGAAGGAAAAAGGATTAAATCCAACAAGGATATAAATTAATTTTTGTTGTGCGGACTCGGACTCGGACACGGACTCCAGGATGTCTCGTGCATTCACGGGAGTGTTCAGGGGGTAGGCGTGGACTGGCACACTTCTATGCTGATTGTGGGATGATCTAAAATATCAAACTCTATTTTTGAGTATTGGTATTTTAGTCCCACATCGGATAGGAGAAGAGGTGAAGTCTCAACTCCACTCTATAAATAGAGCCCCTTGGCCTCCTTTGAAAGATGCACCAAGAAGAGAGTTGAGGGAGTCTGTTAAGTCCAGGAAGCCCGTTCAAGTCTCAAATATTGACTTATGAGCGTTCCAGAAGTTCTTCGTGAACTTGCTGGTTCCTGGAAGCTGTTCGTGCTCGTGTGGGGCAAATAAAGCTTTGAGCAACGGTGGTTTATTCACCCCAGCATCTCATTCTCGCCTATCATCACTGCTGTTGCCTTTTACAGTAACTTCTTTTTAGAAGCTCTACTGCCGATAGTTGCTTGCACAAAGTCTCTTTAGATTTTTTGTGTATTACGTAGAATCTTTTTAGATCCTCGTAATTCAGAATCCTCCAGGATCTCTGTTGCACATCTTCTTTAAGGTGCTGCATTTGAAACGTTGTGTGTACAATTGTTTCAATTTCAGAATTTTCCATCGAAAATTGTGCCTCGGTACTAACATTCATGTAGGCATGTGTCGATGTGACCTCGAATATAATCAAAGCAAGTTATAGAGAAATAAATCTATGAAAGAATCTCTCTCATGAAAGAAAAAAGTGAGACTGATGTGTCAGTCTAAAGGCTCAAAACCTCACTGGCTTTTTTTAACCAATTTTAGTCACTACCACCCTCAAAAAAAGTAAATAGACCAATTAATTCTAAGTTCAAAGATTATTTATTCAATCATGTTATGAATTTTTCAAAGTTAGTTGAATCTGGCTCATGACATATACAACAAAAAACTATAGAAAACCACAAAAAACAAAAAATTTATGTATATTTATTTATTTATTTTAAAAAACCATGCATTGAAAAAAATAAAAAAAACATAAATCTCCTATGGTATTTGATGAGAACATAAAATGTCATATTAATTTCCTTAATAATTACTCTTTTATTCTCATTTGATGCCTAAAGGTACTCAGTATTCTTCTATTTTGATTTAGGATGCAATTTGAGACATTAAATGTAAATAGAGCTAAATGACAATTTTGAGTAGTTTTGACACCTTTTAAAAAAATAGGCATAAATTTCTCACCCAAACTTTAATTGAGGTGAATCAAAAATAATTGGAAAGCTACGACAAAGATCTACCACTTTCATATTTTGAGTTTTCTGAGATTCGGGCTGCATCATGATCGAAATTATAAGGACTTTTCATGGGTTAAAACAAGGCTAAGGATCAAGGTAGGATATATTTGGGAGTGTAGTTCAAAGGTCATCAAAACTAGCAGAGCAAAAATGATTTAACTAAAAGCTCGAATATATAAAACATGAAAAACAAATCACTGCATTCACTAGCTTCTTCATTTTTAATTCAAAGCATTCAATATACCCCTTTATTAGAATTTTAGGGGAAATTAATTATCTAGTTGGGATTTATATTTTGGCTTATTTACTACAATGAGATGTCTATTAATTTATTGCTTACATTCTGGAATATTATTGTGTGTTTCTACTTCATATTTTCTTTTGTTTATTGTAGTTCACCGATTTCGGGGGAGCTATCCATTTCGATAAATGACAACATGAGAGAAACACTGATACGTCAAATGTTAGACGATTTATTCATTGCTGGGGAGTAATCTATTTTCGTGAACATTGCTGCATCTACTTCAAATTTTCGTACGTATCAGTTACAGTTTATCAATTATCAAACTAGGGGAGATTGTTGGCCCATTTGATCATGATCGATCCAATTTTGATAATAAACTAAAATATGGTTCGATGCACTGCAATGTAGACATCGAAAGACTACTTCGGTTCAAAGTCTACTGTAATACAAGATTTTTACATCATAAGAAGACGACTACCATCAGTGTCTATCTTTCTACACTTTATTATGTATTTTTATCTTTATTGAGTGTAGGACTTATGTGACTTGTATTGTACTTCGACAGTTTTAGTAGAACTCAAAGTCCACTAAAACACAACCTATCTAACCCAAAATTCCATCCTGACTCTAACCTAAATTCAAACCCAAACTCAAATAGGCTACAAACCAAACCAAGAAATTTAGGAATTAGAAAAACTGTAACTCGGACCAAGTTTTGTCTGAACTCTGGCCGAACTCGAGTTTCCAAAAGAGAAACCCTAGTCAGCTTACAACGGTCAAATTTTTAAACGTTTGGTGACCGGACACGGCCCGAACTCGGTCTCAGGAAACCCTACAAATAGATAAGCTCTCCACCCTTCCAAATCACTTAATTACTCTTTCATTCTTCTTATCTATTCTCTTTGTGCTATAAACCTTCCAATCTACTCAAAGCAACTTCCTGTGCTCTAAAGTATTGAAGTGCGAGTAGACTAGAAGTTGCTTCAAGAGTTGTACAAACTTGAAAGAGTCAAAGTCAGCTTTTATTTCAAAATCTTGATGTTTAAGTTGGAGGTGTATGTACAAAGTTGCAAGACTTCGGATCAAAACTTGCATTTTTACAGATAGTGGATTAGCATCGAGCAAGAGTTCTCGAGACTGTATTAGTCATCTACGAGAAAAACTAGTATACATCACAGTACTTGTGTTTGATCTTCTAAAGTCTATTTTCATTTTATATATCTATGCTTTACTACTTAATTATTTACTTGGTATATTGCCTTCCAGTTTTTATTAACGGATTATTATCACACACTCTATTCACCCCCGTCTAGAGTTGCCTAAACTATCATCAACATCGAGAGATAGAATTGGTTCGATCGACCTTAGTAAGAGTTTTCTTTGTAAAGTATAGAGTTGTGGTAGCTAGTTTGAGGAATTGATTCGTTTAGTTACATTCTTTGGATTCATAAGTGTTGAGTCTTGATTTTGAATTTTTTTCTTCATATTAATGAGTGATAGGATTGGAATAAATAATGATTTTGTATATTGGTGTTTGAGGGATAGATAGCTTGCTATCGAAGGAATAGATTGTAACGTGGATTAGTCTGATCGATCGTATATTGATGGTTTGTTTTATTTGTGTTGTTCAATGCAAGAATGGTGGATGAAACATTAATGACAAGTTGATGGATGATTCTAAATCGTGTGCTCGGAGGAATTACTGATAGATGTGCGATCGTTGAAGTGGAGTGGACTTAGATTTTGATCGATCTAGTTCAAGGTAACATGTTGTTTGCATAAACTGGATACTTAGGTCATGGATGTTGATGTCATAAGGATTAATCGATCGATAGAATTGTCATTGGTTGAGCGGATGAATCGAATATATTGGATCAGATTTTCTAGTAAAGAAAAAGTTGAAGATGAATTTGTGTTTCGATAAAATCAATTGTATTCTTGAGGATGGAATGAAAGCAAAATTATACTGGTGTCATGCCCCGATTTTGTCGAATCGATAGTCACCCGCCCCCCCAGTCATGATACCGTGCGCGCCTAAGTTGTACTAGCACAAGGCATGATCATAAGGTTATCCAAAACATAAAAAAAAGAGTACGCGGAGAAATTGAACACATGCATAAAAGAAACTTGCTTTATTGATAATAATATCATTACAAGACTATACTACAAAAAGGCTTCAAAACATTCTCTGGACTTTGTATTAGGGAGAGTTGAGGCATTGCACAGGTCTTGAGCAGAGTTTTCAAAATGTAGAAATTGCCTTTGCAAACTAGCAAGGCTTTAAAATATTCTGAACGTCGCATCTAGTTCCTTGGCACGCTTTTCTAGTTTGCAACACCTATGGAGATCGAGAGTCAGTACATTATCGTTTACTTGAATTATGTGAGCATGTAATTATTAAGTGATCCTTTTACCATCCTAGTCAATTTCATGTAAGCAGTTCATAAGGTATAAACAATATAAATTATGATAGAACTTACCTATGGTAGAGCGTGTTGTTGTAGTACTATAACTTACCAATGTCTTCCCTGTTCAATTAGATAATATTATCTAAATAAGTATGTACATGTGAAGGTCACTAGCATAATAAGCCATTATGGACATAGCGTGAAGAGCATCTTGAATAGTGAAGTTCCAATATACTTGTATCCCATGAAAATGACAAGGATCTTTATATAAGTATATTGCATTTTCTTTCTCAGTTAGTCGATCTATATATTTGGGCTGTAAAGGAAGTCTAAATTGACAGATGATCAAATATGGCTATCCAAATTAGACTTACATAACTAGGGCTCAACAAGTTCTCAATCTTTTCTGTAAGCACACTGATTGTTTGAATTTATTTTTTAATTACTATTATTTGTTTAATATGATTATTTATTGTTAAACTATACTTTTATTTTTAATTATGACTATAAATACATTTTATCGTAGCTTTGACTTGTGAAGCACAACATTCGCTAATTTTTTGAAACCAACTTCATATTCATGTTCTATATGAGTCCACCTTCGTTTAGGCATATAATGTCTCACTCAAACATGTTTTTTTACACCATATTTTTCTTGTGCAATTTTTGGGTCAAAATGATCATTTTTACTCTTTACTTTAATATCGATGTGTTTTTCAATTAGAATTTGAGACCCAAATTCGATCCAAATATTTTGACCCAATAAATTATTTTTAACTATTTTGAGCCTACTCCACACAAGCCAATAGTGTTCCACTCAATTGAGTTCTCATGTGCTACTTATTTTCAAATGGCACACAAGATCCAATTAATAGACTTACGGAACCCAATTAAACCCAACGAGTCACATCGATCCGAAACTAACCCAACTATGAAAGGTATAGCCTATTCTAGGTTGCCCTAGCATGATGGGACCACTATTAGTTGATCCTTATTGATATTGTACAGCCACCTATAGAGAAAAATGTAAATATGCATTATGGAGATTGAGAGGGGGTTATTTGGAAATAACAAATCTCACTCAATCTTTTCCTGTCCTTTTTAATTCAAAACAAATCTAAATCTTAACCATATCCTACCAAACCAAATCCAACCCTCTCAAAATATCTCCCTAACGTAACCCATGCCCCCTCTCCTTTTTTTTTACATATATTATATTTTGATAAATCGAGCGACTCTAAAAGTTTCCCAACCGCGCGCATATTTCTTTCCAGCCAACCAAAACCCTTCTTTCTAACACCTTTCAGCCCTTCTACCTACTTTATCTTGACCCCAAGATACTTTCCTAACATCCTAGCACCTTTTCTAGGAGCCACAATGTCACGACCCGATCCCAAATTGTTGGGTCGAATCGGATCATGCCCAGCCTGCACCGTTGTGAGATGGCGGCAGTAAGCTGTTCTATTTGCAGTTATTCACAACAACATTCATTTGCATTTTGTCAAAACACGAATTTACGAATATTTAAAAACTTTTTATTCAACAATTGAAAAGTACAAACTGAAACTGAAAGTACTGAAATAAAATACTGAAACCAAAATCTATAACTCTAACATAAATAAACTAGATAACGTGGAAAATAACTAGCTAAACGGTCGGTTCATCAGCCTCTGGTTCTGCGTTCTTCAAGGGGGACTCTAGCAACACTATAGGATATAATACCGGGTCATAGTAGCTATTGAACAATAGCTCAGCATCAACAACATCACCTATTGGGGGGATCCAGTCAGGAAAGGAGCAAGTACGAGTACATAATCCTACATTCTAAATAATAATGGAAAGATGCAATTTTAAACAGGTACTTTGAACAATATTTTCTAGCAATTTTTAGCAATTCAGTATTTGAAACAATGTGATTCGAATAGGTAACGTCTATGACCGGCTTGGGTTGTATAATAGCATCCTAGCGACGCGATACGGCTTATCCCTGTATGTAAGAGGGGTAAGCTGGCACAATAACAATATGCAATATGAGGGGTATTGGTCATAAACGCTACACTATTCCTCCAATATTCCCACAATCAATATCAATCAATATTTGAACCCTATGAGAGGGTTCTGTGTAGCAATGTGGGTTATGCATGCAACATGACAATTACTAAATAAAATGCAAGAAAATATAACCGTAACTTGCCTTTGTTAATGATTGGAACAGGATGTCGGTACCTGGAGAGGAAGTCAAATACGTCCTCAAAACCCTACAGTTGAGAATCCTGACTTAGAAACATAGATGAGCCAAATCTAGGTGTGCTAGTTGCAATTTCTAGAAACAGATCCTAGTCAGGTTTTAAGTTATTTAATTAATCTAACGAAATCCGTCTAACGTCGTAAACTATATTGGTTATCAATTTATAGAATAACCGATTATTGATTTATTGGGAAAAATAGCAATTACACTTTAATTAGCAAGACTTTGTATTTTTAATAATATATATAAAACTAAGTGGTCTTTAAAGTGAGAAAACATGAAGTTGTTTAAATTATTAGGAATCTTTAGTCATTAACTTAATATGAGAAAATCTTATTAATTTTGTACAAAATAATTAATACCTAATTATAATTTATACGTCTAGCTACGAAAATAACTAACCCAGAAAAGAAATAGAAAATCTAAGCTACACAATACAGGGTTACAGAAAAATAAAGGAAAACTGGGTTATGCCCTTACAATAAATTAATTAATAGAAAAAATATTTTAAAATGAATTTCTCGAAATTAGTAATTTTTGTAAGAAAATAGTTTTTATTTAAATATTATTTTAAAATAGAATTTATTTAATCAGAATGATTTTCATAAAATATGTCTTTTAGACATTTCATAAATTATGTAGAAAATCACCTTTAAACATAGATAATAATAAATGCACAAAAATACGTTTTCTTACCAAATTATTAGTTTAAAGTTAATATAAAAGGTTTTTGAGTTTTAATATTAAATACCATTATCAAAATAACATTTTTAAATAAATATTAGTTTTTATTATATTAATTCTCCTTACAAAACCATCTTGATCAGAAATCATCTTTAAAAGGAAAACATTTTTGTATATATATCATATATATAATTATTTAACGAAATCTAATTTTTTATACCATTTACTTAACCAAACTTTTATTTTAAAGATAATAACTTTTAAACGAATATTTATTTAACTAATATTTTGTAAACAAAATATTAAATCATTATTTGGTTTAAAAATCTCTACAACTTAACAATAAATTAAAAGATAATCCTAACTTTAATTTAAACCAATTAAATCATTTAAACCACATTTAAATTTATAAGGTTAATCCACAAATCAATTAATACCAAAATAAACATGTATAAAGTTTCCTAATATGTATATTATTACCACATTGCTAATTACAACACGAAAAGCTAAAATATTATACCACAGAACCTAATAAGACAATTCTACAGAACCAAAATAATAATCTACAGGATAGACTCTACGGCAAGAATGACAAATGGATTTCTGTGAAGAAAATGACATAGAGAAATGGGAAGAGTTTACCCAAACTTGCACGAAAGAGTACCGAGGGGAGGCCTCGGACTCGGAACGACGTCGGGATGACGAGCACGGACACGTGCGCCCACTAGGGCGGACACGTACGGAAGACACGAGGCGACGGAGCACGCGCGGGAGACGACGACACCGACGGAGGGCACGCGGGAGGCACCGGGGACGGGCTCGGTAGGTGGGAGAATGGGGTCTGGAATCGGAGAGGGCGGCAAGGTGAGCGTGATGGTGGTCTCGAATTTGGATTTGGTGGAGGGAGGAGGAAGTTATGGATTTTTTGTGGGAAATGGGATTGTGAACGTTCTGTGGGGTTTCTGATCTCCTGAAGAAATGTTACGTGAGATGAAGAATGAGAGGACATGGGCATGGAGAGCGGATCTGAGAGAGAACCGGGGAGTGGGATAATGGGTAAGTCTAATGGGTTTTGGGCTTCGTGTTTTGGGTACCAAGGCTTAAGTTATGAGCTAAAAACAAAAGGCTCACCAAACAATATAAAACATGGACATTAAAAATAAAATAAAAGTCATGGGCTTCACAACCTTCCCTCCTTAGAAAATTTCATCCTCGAAATTTCAAGACGAGGGCCGGGGTACAATCAAAATCTAGCTTGATCAAAAGCGAAATTTAAATCATCAGATATGATCGGATTCTAGGCATGATTACTAGGTATAATGATAAAAAAATATAGGCCCGATCAGAATTATCTAGATATGATCTGAGATAGAGATATAAATTTTGTTGTGATAAAATCTAGGTATGATTAGAATGTGATCATAAAATAGGAAAAAATTAAACGAGGTCTCGTGAAACAGAAAAGACAGGAAAGAAAAAACGTCAACAGTTTACTGAGAAAGCATAAATAATAGTATTAGATGAGGGACAAAAAATTCCAAATCAAATTAGAATGGGTTATAAGGGTTTGTGACGCAGGAAAAATCAACAAGTTGTATGATAGTAGGATACTGAGGGTGATTATAATAATATAACTATGATAGGAATGTAATCGGATATGATATTTTCGTTGAGAACTGAGTGATAATCAAAGAGGATTAGAAAGAATATTGTATCACTATTTCAAGTGGCAAAAGATAGGGTATGCAAAAATAAAATGACTTACAAGATAAAATCTTATTAATACACATGCAAAAACCACTCTAACTCGCTAAACTAGCTGAACTCTCAGGATCTACAGAAAACTAAGACAACTGCCAAGGTATTAAAACAAAATATATATATGGAATCATAAATCACCTAAATTATTTTTTCATCCATCGTCGTATGCCAATGGTCTTATCTCAATTCCTCTCTGCCTATTCCTTCTCTAGAACCTATCATTCCATTGCTCGTGTTATTCCTTCCATGGCTATATCTGTCCCTTCTAGGTATAGTAGTCAACTAACCATAAGAGTTGATCCTCGTTAAGTATTTCTTTACTCGATCATTATATTCACATGTTTATATATATTATCCAAATTCACTTCCTCCATGGGAGAACATTACCAAATCCTATACCTTCCTCGCTAACTCTACCCACGTCTTCCTCTATCTTCTATAACTCTTCCTTTAATCATAAAATTTAAAATCGTCAAATACCTTCATTTGCTTGAATGAGATTTAGGCACTAGTGAGCAGTACTAATGGTTTTAACTGTAGCCTCCCTTCCCGAAAATTTTTGAAAATATTTTTTTATTTATTTGATTTAAATGGTGATTTTATGATTTTTATAAATAATTATTATGGTAGATGACTTTAGCCATGGTTGAGTTTTGAAGTATCAGACGACTAGAAATCCTGGCACGGATAGTGCAGTGGCGTGCCTTGACTAGTGTATCAGCCATGCCAAGGAAGACCCAGCCATAAGTGTGTCCTAACTAGGAAAAATAGGCCAAGTTGCGACTTAACCTCTAAAAAATTTTAATTTTTTATTAATTATATTATTGACTTGTAGGAAACCCGGTTGCACCAGCTAGTCCGGACTGGACCTGAACCTAACTCTAAGCCCTCTCAATTTCTGATTCGTTCGAATTTCTTCGTCGTTGCGATCGGTTGATTTATCTAGGGACGGAAGGACGTCGAGGGATCGCTGTTCGTAGTCAAGAGGAATACACAACCGATGTTTCAGTTCGTCGTCATGAACCGACGGAGTACAGGTTGTAGAATCCAAATATTTCTTTTCTTGTTCTTTCAGTGAGAAAATTGAAGGGGTGGCTTATTTTCTGAATGTTGCTGCCAATTATGTTACATCTTTACTAGACATGTTTGGTAGTTCGCACTTATATATCTCATTGTCGTTAGTTTTGTTATTGGTTGGTTGCCTACGCATGTTGCATGGGCACGGATACGACAAATACGAGGCGGAAACGGTGACATGAACACAGACATGGATTTTGGAGCATCCTTGTCTATCTGGAGATGTCTGTCGTGTCCGATGCGTGTCTTTACAGCACAGCACAGACCTGACACCATTTTCATAATTCTACAGTTCTGAGGATAATGATATGGACAAGTCATTGGAGTATCTTTTTACGTAAGGTTAATGTAGCAGGTATCATTGTAGTCTTAAAATTGGCCATGATATAAATTTAGCTCTGAGGTTGGTTGGTTGTTGAGTGCTCCCTATTCACATTCTTTGACTCACTTCTTACCAACTTAAGCTCTAGATCTATCAATGAAATAATTTTAAGCATTTTTAACTTAATGTATAAAGAATATACATTACAAAATAGGATGTGTTGCTTCATATGCATCGTATCTTGCCAAATGAACCAGTCTACTTGTCTTACATTTACTAGCACAATTAACACTAGATCTCTGTATTTGTGTTGGATATGGGTCACAGATGAAGTCAAATGAACCCGTTATTGAGGAGAGAATGTTAGGAATAGAGAAGAGGAGAAAAATATAATTGTTGTACTATGTTGTCTACTTCTTTGCCAAATGCAATATATCAGCTCTCTGTATTTTATGAAATTCTGAACTAAATAGAAGCACCACATATTTCTTCTCCTAGCCTAATAACTACGTTGATATTTGTATCAGACATAACTTGGCCACAGGACGACCTTGATTAGCAAGGTACTCCCCTACATACACTACAAGTTTATTTGGCGACTTTATTATGATAAACTACTAGTGTATGACGTCTAATTGGTCATGATCACTAATGAAATAACCAGGCTTTGCCAACCGATTATATTGGACAACTTTCGTTGTCTCTGTCGAGCTCACTCCAGAAGATTAGCAAAATTTTCCAGTCAGGCCTAGCCAAACCGAGCCGGGCCCAAGCCAATCATCCCGAGCCCGAACTCCTTAGAACTGAATCCCAGCCGAGCAGGGGAACCCCAGGCCCGAGCGGAACCCCCGCTCGTCTCCTGCTGCTCGATATATATATAGAACAGAGAGTTGTGAGGGATCGAGAGGAGAGAAAAATAGCAAAACCCTAACCACCTGCTTGTCCTGCCCTCACACATGCATGCACCACTGCTGCGCCACCGTGGGACAGCCGGCGATCGTCGGGCAAGACAGTGTGCACAAATAGAAACGACAGCAGCGGCTATGCGTCGGGACGATTTCACAATGAGTTTTCTGCCTCGTCTTTCGACCGATTCTCGATCTTCCTAACTCTGGCACGAAGCCAATATATACGTCTTTACAATCTTTCAATTACTTTATGTGTAGATGCGCTAGATCAGCCAGAATATCGACCCAAAAATTGACGAAAACCTATCCCAAAAACAGGACTGACAACAGTCGAACTAGCCTACTTTGTATTTAATTATCATCCAAACCATGCATGATTTCAAAAATCTATTTGAAGGCAGTTCTAGACAACATATAGAGCTTCACAACCTTTTTTGCAGGATTTGAAAATCAACGACTATGCGTCAAGAAATCAAATCCCAAAGTTTTCCACAAATCTGTTTTCAAAACTAGAAAATTGTTCGATACGACGTGCGTCCCGCCATTCCGGACGACGTGGTCGCGAACCGAAAGCATCGAAAGGTGTGTAACGGCTTCGTGGATGTGTGGGCTTTGACGGAATTCAAATTGGTCGCGTATGTGCGCGACGAATTTGATACGTATCCGTCGAAATTCACCGTATCGGCCTTTGTGCAAATTTTCCTAAGTACTTTGTGCACGTTCGTCAGATCAAGACGAAACTTATGCCATCAGGACCGTATCATTTTTCTGGTCATGTATGCTAAGTTTGGTCCGATTCTGAGACAGTTGATTGGACCGCCGTTTTACGGACCCCACGGTCCGATTCAACGGACGATTTTGTGCACGGCCCATCGAAATCAAACTTTTGACATACGGTTGGGTTCGTATCGAAAAACTGGACCTATTGACATGTAGTTTGATGACTTTAGAGATCATTGACTTTGGCACACTTTTCGGTGCAAAGCGGGTCCAACGGCGGACATCGTTTTTGCCCGAAATTATCGTTTTCCCCCTGTATCCAGAATTGGACTTAAGGACAGGCAATTCTAGCTAATTTTAATATTATGAGAATGTTGGCAATGTATGTTTTAGCTTTTGGAGACAGTTATGGTGATTTGGACTTTACGGCTCACCAGTTGACTATATTTTGTGGGATCTGCGTGCAACCTCCAGACAAGTATACCTTGCCTCCCTCTATAGTTTTATTTACATGCATTGTATTTTATTTTCCAGTTTTGATTGTTTATGGACATGTGCTTTTCGTATTTTATTCTTTTGAGTTGTTTCATTGTATATAGCTGTGTTCATGTTTGGTCTTGTGGTTCACACTTGGAGTTTCTCGTCAGTACCTTGCTTGAGTCGTGTCATAGAACGAGTGTATGTAGTGAACTGCCATAGCATTGATTATCGTTTTACACAACCAGAGAGTCCACACTCGGGACGAGGGTTGACCAATTGTCACCAGAGAGTCCACACACGGAAGGAGGGTACCCTTGCCGTGAGCTAACCAGAGACTCCATACTCGGGACGAGGGTTAGTGCTTCGTTCAAACCCGTGAGTCCACACTCAGGATGAGGGTTTCGTTCTTCCATTGATCTCGTGTATCGTTCATCCGGTAGTTCATTATGCGTAGTTGTTCTAGTGTTCGTGTTCGTGCTCGTAGTAGTGTTCGTGTTCGCGTTCGTAGTCATTTGTCATGTTCCATGTTTTCTTGTTTCTTTTCTTGCGCATGATAAAACTGTTAGATAGGCACGTATATTATGTATCTTCTATGTCCTCTGAGGACCTGATGATCGCTTCAGGTTTAGCGATTGCACGGAGTTAGCTAGTGGTTCTGGAGACAGATATGATGATACGCTCGTGCTTTCATACCTTATCATGAGATATCTGTTTCTTGATTCAGTTTTAGACTCTTGTTATTTCCTTTAGAGTCTTATCGGACATATATGCTAGTAGGCTGCAGACCACGACCTATACTTGTTCATTCTTGTTTATTATTCTTATTGTGGATTGAGATATTGTTTTGCCTTACCATGATTAGGTCCATTATCATAGCCATGACAGCGTTTACGTATTCGAGTTGGGCTGGAGTCCGCTTGATGCGTAGCTGGCTTGCTCACGAGCTCGTGTCCGAAAAGCGGGTACGGGTCGTGACAAGTTTTTTTGGTGGCCCATGCAGGTCAGAGCACATCGTGTCGGTTACGTAACTGTACTGATACGAGCCTGCACAACTGACTAAACCTTAGAAATCTCAATCCACTATGCCTTGAAAATTCTTCTACAAATTTCACTACGTTCTTGAAAATCCATATTTTCTCTCGATTATTCTTCCTTTCTTTTTCATACCATTGATTCTCGTCCCTTCCTATTTCGAGATGACGAATGATCGTACTGACTAGAATTTATTAAAAATTCTTAAGGTATAGTGTAATATTGCTTGATCATCGAAATTTTGGTTGTTTGATAGATATGAGGATATTAGAGATACCATATGCTATAAATATCTATGGATAGTGATGTTAGCAACTAGTTGGATGTTACAAGATTTTAGTGGCCATGTTTTGAGGAGTAGTGTGACTAAAGGTATGTAGAAGTTCTCGAGGTTTTGCAGTTACAAAATGATTAGGAGGATGATATAAATTATTTTGAGAAATTAAATTTGAGGAGATTAAAGTAATAGTAGACTTTGATTTTTGGAATAGTATGAATTAGAATTTCGAGGACGAAATTATTTTTAAGGTGGGTAGATTTGTAGCCTCCCTTCCCGAAAATTTTTGAAAATATTTTTCTATTTATTTGATTTAAATGGTGATTTTATGATTTTTATAAATAATTGTTTTGTTAATTATTATGGTAGATGACTTTAGCCATGGTTGAGTTTTGAAGTATCAGACGACTAGAAATCCTGGCACGAATAGTGCAGTGGCGTGCCTTGACTAGTGTATCATCCATGCCAAGGAAGACCCAGCCATAAGTGTGTCCTAACTAGGAAAAATAGGCCAAGTTACGACTTAACCTCTAAAGAAATTTTAATTATTTATTAATTATATTATTGACTTGTAGGAAACCCTGTTGTACCAGCTAGTCCGGACTGGACCTGAACCTAACTCTAAGCCCTCTCGATTTCTGATTCGTTCGAATTTCTTCGTCGTTGCAATCGGTTGATTTATCTAGGGACGGAAGGACATCGAGGGATCGTTGTTCGTAGTCAAGAGGAATACACAACCGATGATTCAGTTCGTCGTCATGAACAGACGGAGTACAGGTTGTAGAATCCAAATATTTCTTTCCTTGTTCTGTCAGTAAGAAAATTGAAAGGGTGGCTTATTTTCTGAATGTTGCTGCCAATTATGTTACATCTTTACTATACATGTTTGGTAGTTCGCACTTATATATCTCATTGTCGTTAGTTTTGTTATTGGTTGGTTGCCTACGCATGTTGCATGGGCACGGATACAACAAATATGAGGCAAAAATGGTGACATGAACACAGACATGGATTTTGGAGTGTCCTTGTCTATTTGGGGATGTCTGTCGTGTCCGATGCATGTCTTCACAGCACAACACAAACCTGACACCATTTTCGTAATTCTACAGTTCTGAGGATAATGATATGGACAAGTCATTAGAGTATCTTTTTAAGTAAGGTTAATGTAGCAGGTATCATTGTAGTCTTAAAATTGGCCATGATATGAATTTGGCTCTGAGGTTGGTTGGTTGTTGAGTGCTCCCTATTCACATTCTTTGACTCACTTCTTACCAACTTAAGCTCTAGATCTATCATTGAAATAATTTTAAGCATTCTTTAACTTAATGTATAAAGAATATACATTACAAAATAGGATGTGTTGCTTCATAAGCATCGTATCTTGCCAAATGAACCGGTCTACTTGTCTTACATTTACTAGCACAATTAACACTAGATCTCTGTATTTGTGTTGGATATGGGTCACAGATGAAGTCAAATGAACCCGTTATTGAGGAGAGAAAGTTGGGATTAGAGAAGAGGAGAAAAATATAATTGTTGTACTATGTTGTCTACTTCTTTGCCAAATGCAATATATCAGCTCTCTGTATTTTGTGAAATTCTGAACTAAATAGAAGCACCACATATTTCTTCTCCTAGCCTAATAACTACGTTGATATTTGTATCAGACATAACTTGGCCACATGACGACCTTGATTAGCAAGGTGCTCCCCTACATACAATACAAGTTTATTTGGCGACTTTATTATGATAAAATACTAGTGTATGACATCTAATTGGTCATGATAACTAATGAAACAACCAGGCTTTGCCAACCGATTATATTGGACAACTTCCATTGTCTCTGTCGAGCTCACTAAGAAGATTAGCAAAATTTTCCAGTCCGGCCCAGCCAAACCGAGCCGGGCCCAAGCCAATCATCCCGAGCCCGAATTCCTTAGAACTGAATCCCAGCCGAGCAGAGGAACCCCAGGCCCGAGCCCGAGTGGAACCCCCGCTCGTCCCCTGCGCTCGATATATATAGAACAGAGAGTTGCGAGGGATCGAGAGGAGAGAAAAACAACAAAACCCTAACTCACACGCGTGCGCGCCACTGCTGCGCCACCGTAGGACGGCCGGCGATCGCCGGGCAAAACAGTGCGCGCAAATAGAAACGACAACAGCGGTTATGCGTCGGGACGATTTTACAATGTGTTTTCTGCCTCGTCTCTCGACCGATTCTCGATCTTCCAACTCTGGTACGAAGCTAATATATACGCCTTTACATTCTTTCAATTACTTTATGTGTAGATGCGCTAGATCAGCCAGAATATCGACCCGAAAATCGACGAAAACCTGTCCCAAAAACAAGACTGACAACAGTCGAACTAGCCTACTTTGTATTTAATTATCATCCAAACCATACATGATTTCAAAAATCTATTTGAAGGACCTAGACAACATATAGAGCTTCACAATCTTTTTTGCGAATTTGAAAATCATCGACTACGCATCTAGAAATCGAATTCCAAAGTTTTCCAAAAATCTGTTTTCAAAACTAGAAAATTGTTCGATACGACGTGCGTCCCGCCAGTCCGGGCGACGTGGTCGCGAACAGAAAGCATCGAAAGGTGCATAACGGCTTCGTGGACGTGTGGGCTTTGACGAAATTCAAATTGGTCGCGTGTGCACGACGAATTTGATACGTATCCATCGAAATTCACCGTATCGGCCTCTGTGCAAATTTCCCAAGTACTTTGTGCATGTTCGTCAGATCGAGATGAAACTTATGCCATCAGGACCGTATCGTTTTTCTGGTCCTGTATGCCAAATTTGGTTCGATTCTGAGACAGTTGATTGGACCGTCGTTTTGCGGGTCCCACGGTCCGATTAAACGGACGATTTTGTGCACGGCCCACCGGAATCCAACTTTGGACATACGGTTGCGTTTGTATCAGAAAACCGGACCTGTTGACATATAGTTTGACGACTTTAGAGACCATTGACTCTGGCACGCATTTTGGTGCAAAGCGGGTCCAACGGCGGACATCATTTTTGCCCGAAATTACCGTTTTGCCCCTGTATCCAGAATTGGACTTAAGAATAGGCAATTCTAGCTAATTTGACTATTCTGAGAATGTTGGCAATGACTGTTTCAGCTTTCGAAGACAGTTATGGTGATTTGGACTTTACGGCTCACCAGTTGACTATATTTTGTAGGATCTGCGTGCAACTTCCAGGCAAGTATACCTTGCCTCCCTCTATAGTTTTATTTACATGCATTGTATTTTATTTTCCAATTTTGATTGTTTATGGACATGTGCTTTTCGTATTTTATTCTTTTGAGTTGTTTCATTGTATATAGCCGTATTTATGTTTGGTCTTGTGGTTCACACTTGGAGTTTCTCGTCAGTACCTTGCTTGAGTCGTATCATAGAACGAGTGCGTGTAGTGAACTGTTATAGCCTTGATTATCGTTTTACACAACCAAAGAGTCCACACTCGGGACGAGGGTTGTTTGGTGGACCAGAGAGTCCACACTCGGGACGAGGGTGTTTGTCGTGATCATTGGCACCAGAGAGTCCACACTCGGGATGAGGGTTGACCAATTGCACCAGAGAGTCCACACACGGGACGAGGGTGCCTTGTCGTGAGCTAACCAGAGAGTCCACACTCGGGACGAGGGTTAGTGCTTAGTTCAAACCCGTGAGTCCACACTCGGGATGAGGGTTTGGTTCTTCTATTGATCTCGTGTATCATTCATCCGGCAGTTCATTATGCGTAGTTGTTCTAGTGTTCGTGTTTGTGTTCGTAGTAGTGTTCGTGTTCGCGTTCGTAGTCATTTGTCGTATTCCTATTTTCTTGTTTCTTTTCTTGCGCATGATAAAACTGTTAGATAGGCTTGTACATTATGTATCTTGCTATGTCCTCTGAGGACCTGATGATCTCTTCAGGTTTAGCGATTGCATGGAGGTAGCTAGTGGTTCTGGAGACAGATGTGATGATACACTCGCAGGATTCAGGTATCGTTATTGTGTTTATTATCCGCTCGTGCTTTCATACCTTATCATGAGATATCTTGTTTCTTGATTCAGTTTTAGACTCTTGTTATTTCCTTTAGAGTCTTATCGGACATATATGCTAGTGGGCTGCAGACCATGACCCATACTTGTTCATTCTTGTTTATTATTCTTATTATGGATTGAGATATAGTTTTGCCTTGCCATGATTAGGGCCATTGTCATATTCGAGTTGGGCTGGAGTCCGTTTGATGCGTAGCTAGCTTGCTCACGAGCTCGCGTCCGAAAAGCGGATGCGGGTCGTGACATTAACCCAAATAAGTCACAAGCTAAGATATACCACTCTCTCAAGACTAGCTTACTCAAGGTATTATTCTACCTTTTCTACCCTTTAGCTATCTAATATTAATCCCAAGGATCCCTTACAAGGAATGAGATAAGTAACAATCTATGTTTCCCCCGCATATAGCTATGAACTATATACATATGGTCATCTACAAGATGTATATCAACTATTTAATATATAAAGCTAACCACAACTATCTACAGCTTCCAAAATATGTAACTAAAAAAATAATAATAATACTAAATAAATAAATAAATAAATAAATATAAAAAATATATATACAATGTACTAAGGTTGAAAAAAGAAAGAGATTGAGCCAATAGAGATGGATATGGTCCTAATAAGTTCTAGGAAAAATCAAGTACAATTTTATAGAAAATCCTTTCTGGCTGTGATAAGGGTTGTCTGAAAATGGAAAGCCACTAGAAATACAAATCCTCTAATCGGACAACAGTCAGAATAATTTGATGGTGCAGAAAAGATAACCATATTATGGATATAGTCTTAATAATATTCGAAAACCCAAATATATCCGAAGTCACTTTGCCTCAAATTCATGCCTCGCCAGAGTGCACCTGACTGCAGTAAAATTTTGGCTCCATAACTTGAATAGTAATAGGTTTTCGAGTAGTCTATCAACTTTATCCATTTTCTGGCTGAACAACATAGGAGACAAATTTGATGCATTTAGGACGTAGTCTCAATAATATCCAAAAAACCTATCAACACCTGAATCACTTCAACTTAGATTCTATGCCCCGCCAGTACGCAACTCGCTGCAGTATACTCGCAGTTTCTATAATTCAAATAGATGGTTGTGATGCATATGTGCGAAGCCATATTAGGTCACTAAATATTTTCTTAACTTTGTCCATGGAAATTTCAAAGGAATAATTCAACAATTCAAAAAGTTTTTCAATGACTAAAAGAAATTCAATATTATGATAGAATCGATTCTCTGACCGTTCGTGCTTCATGATACTCAAGCATCGAGTTTAAAAGCTTCCTAGCCTTGAATTGATCAAGAAGTTGCCTAGGGAGAGTAAGGTTTCGAGTTGAGTGGAGGAAATCAACAAATAAAAATATTTTTGGTACTTGGAATAACTTAGGAAATATCAATCCATATTGGAATTATTTTTTCGGAAAATAGTTCCCTTGGGAGATATGTGAACCAGCTAAGTTGAACCAATTCTTTGGTAACAATTAACCTTGGGGCTTTATGGTTCCAAAAGAATTCGGTTCGAAATCGGTTCTGAGAAAGTCAATTGGAAAAAAGGTCAAGAGAAATGGTTGGATACACTAGTCGTAGAAATACTTTGGGTAGATAAGAGTTTATTAGGTTTGTTATAGAAAAATTTAAAACTCTAAATAGTGATTGGATCTAGATTCCAAATAAAGATAGAGGAGTAATATTTTATCAACAAATGGAGAAGTTGGAAATAGGTTTGCTAAAGAAGGAGATTGAAAAAAAAAAATAATCTTAGTCCAAAAAAAGGGCGAAAGAGTATGGATCCTAAAGTATGCTAGAATCTGAAAAAGATATGGAAGAAAATAATCCCGAAAGCCATGGGACACTAAAATATACCAAAATTCTAGAAAATAAAATAGGCAGTAAAACATACCATCATACGATCGGCCTAATCAAAATAAGGTTTAGGTAAAAACGTAAGCAAGGTAACCTATAAAACTATAAGCAAGCCAAAATATTTTAAAATAAATAATTTCGGCCCTATATTGTAACATGGTAAATATAGTAGACTCTCTGTTCACCATGTATATTATATATATATATATATATATATATATATATATATATATATATATATAATATCTAGGTATTCAAAAATTCTATTCTTCCAATTCTTAATCACCAATATATCCTTGATAAATACCACCTTACATACATTCTCATTATGATTACAATTTTTCAGAAATTGTATCGTAGGGGAGACATGACTTTGGAAAAGATATTGGCTAGAAAAAAGTGTAATCAAGGGTAATATGTTATGCTTCGGTAGGGTATCATCTAGTGCTAATCAATAATTCTAGGTATCATTAGCTCTTCTGGTCCTGGTCTGGTTCGAGCAGCCTTCCACTGCTCAATCTACTACTACGATTCTTTTATCATGTTTTCTTGCGTCGTGCATAGAAAACAAGATCTTGCTAGTACTGACTGATAGGCATAGGTCAGGTTGTCTTCATAGTCTGGCAAGTTTAGGGGCAAGCGTAAACAAGGTAACCTACCATTCTATAAGCAAGCAAAAATAGTTACTTATATATAGATAATTCGGTCCTTTGTTGTGACAAATTAATATTCTAGTGTTCTAATTGTTTCTAGATATGTTTACCTAAGTTGTTATTTTGGACATGCATGGGCCACTACTAAAAACATGTCATGACCCGATCCCAAATTGTTCGGTCGAATCGGATCATGCCCAGCCGGCGCCGTTGTGAGACGGTGGCAGTAAGCTATTTTATTTGTAGGTATTCACAACAACATTCATTTGTTTTTTGTCACAACACGAATTTACGAATATTTAAAAACTTTTTATTCAACAATTGAAAAGTACAAACTGAAACTGAAAGTACTGAAATAAAATACTGAAACCAAAATCTTCAACTCCAACACAAATAAACTAGATAATGAGGAAAACAACTAGCTAAACGGTCGGTTCATCAGCCTCTGGATCTTCGTCCTCCATGGGGGACTCTGGCAATACCACAGGATATAATATCGGGTCATAGTAGCTATTGAACAATAGCTCAGCATCAACAACATCACCTATTGGGGGGATCTAGTAAAGAAAGGAGCAAGTACGAGTACATAATCCGGTTCTAAATAATAATAGAAAGATGCAATTTTAAATAGTTGAAATACTTTAAACAATATTTTCCAGCAATTCAGTATTTGAAACAATATGATTCGAATAGGTAACGTCTATGACTGGCTTGGGTTGTACAATAGCATCATAGCGACGCGATACGGCTTATCCCCGTGTGTAAGAGGGGTAAGCTCGCACAATAATAATATGCAATATGAGGGGTATTGGTCATAAATGCTACACTATTCCTCCAATATCCCCATAATTAATATCAATCAATATTTGAACCCTAGGAGAGGGTTCCGTGTAGCAATGTGGTTTAAGCATGCAACATGACAATTATAAATAAAAAGCAAGAAAACATAACCGTTACTTGCCTTTGTTAATGACTGTAACAGGATGTCGGTACCTGGGGAGGAAGTCAAATACGTCCTCAAAATCCTATAGTTGAGAATCCTGACTTAGAAACATAGATGAGCCAAATCTAGGTGTGCTAGTTGCAATTTCTAGAAACAGACCCTGGTCAGGTTTTAAGTTATTTAATTAATCTAACAAAATCCGTCTAACGTCGTAAACTATATTAGTTATCAATTTACGAATAACTGATTATTGATTTATTGGGGAAAATAGCAATTATACTTTAATTGGCAAGACTTTGTATTTTTAATAATATATATAAAACTAAGTTGTCTTTTAAGTGAGAAAACATGAAGTTGTTTAAATTATTATGAATCTTTATTCATTAACTTAATATGAGAAAATCTTATTAATTTTGTACAAAATAATTAATACCCAATTATAATTTATACGTCTAGCTACGCAAATAACCAACCCAGAAAAAAAATAGAAAATCTAAGCTACACAATACAGGATCACAAAAAAATAAAGAAAAACTGGACTTATGCCCTTACAACAAATTAATTAATAGAAAAAATACTTTAAAATGAATTTCTTGAAATGAGTAATTTTTGTAAGAAAATAGTTTTTATTTAAATAACATTTTAAAATAGAATTTATTTCATCAGAATGATTTTCATAAAATATGTCTTTTAAACATTTCATAAATTATGTAGAAAATCACCTTTAAACATAGATAATAATAAATGCACAAAAATATGTTTTCTTACCAAAATATGGGTTTAAAGTTAATATAAAAGGTTTTCGGGTTTAAATATTAAATACCATTATCAAAATAACCTTTTTAAATAAATATTAGTTTTTATTATATTAATTCTCCTGATAAAACCTTCTTGATCAGAAAACATCTTTAAAAGGAAAACATTTTTGTATATATATCATATATATAATTATTTAACGAAATCTAATTTTTTATACCATTTACTTAACCAAAAATTTATTTTAAAGATAATAACTTTTAAACGAATATTTATTTAACTAATATTTTGTAAACAAAATATTAAATCATTATTTGGTTTAAAAATCTCTACAACTTAACATTAAATTAAAAGATAATCCTAGCTTTAATTTAAACCAATTAAATCATTTAAACCATATTTAAATTTATAAGGTTAATCCATATCAATTAATACCAAAATAAACATGTATAAAGTTTCCTAATATGTATATTATTACCACATTGCTAATTACAACAGGGAAAGCTAAAATATTATACCAAAGAACCTAATAGAACAATTCTACAGAACCAAAATAATAATCTACAGGATAGACTCTACGGCCAGAATGACAAATAGGTTTCTGTGAAAAAAATGATAGAGAGAAATGGGAAGAGTTTACCCAAACTTGTACGAAAGAGTACCGAGGGGAGGCCTCGGACTCGGAACGATGCCGGGATGATGAGCACGGACACGTGTGCACACATGGACGGACACGTGGGGAAGACACGCGGCGACAGAGCACGCGCAGAAGACGACGGCACCGGCGGAGGGCGCACGGGAGGCACCGGGGACTAGCTCGGAATGTGGGGTAGTAGGTCTGGAATCAGAGAGGGCGGCAAGTGGAGCGCGATGGTGGTCTCGGATTTGGATTTGGTAGAGGGAGGAGGAAGTTATGGATTTTTTTGTGGAAAATGGGATTGTGAATGATCTATGGGGTTTATGATCTTCTGAAGAAATGTTACGTGAGATGAAGAAGGAGAGGACGTGGGCAGGGAGAGCGGATCTGAGGGAGAACCAGGGAGTGGGATAATGGGTAAGTCTAATGGGTTTTGGGCTTCGGGTTTTGGGTACCAAGGCTTAAGTTATGGGCTAAAAACAAAAGGCTCACCAAACAATATAAAATATGGACATTAAAAATAAAAGAAATTTCATGGGCTTCACACACAACCCCTAATTTGGTCGACAAAAGGCGTGGAAGACACTCGAAGTCGGTCGAACTCATTTCTAAAATTCCTAGTAGGTTGGTCAGCTTCCACGATGTGTTTTCCTACTTTTTATCGATCTATTTGATGCGAAACCAATTATAACATATAACCTTACATATCTTGTTCCTTCTCCAAGATGCACGGTACATGGTTTCATCCCGTTTGTCTGTGGCGCTAGTTGCATGATCGTTGGTCCAGACTGAACCTATTTTGGTGCGTTCATGATTCCGACGGCTTGCGGAGCCTTTTGACCTCAAAAAATATTGGTATCGATCCTAACATCTTGTTATATCATCTTAATATGCTCGTTTGTAATCTCATTAAGTATTTCATATTTTTGTAAATCTGTTTCCATCTTACAAGTTATTGAATATAGAATTTCAACGGTTCTATTGTTGATATGGAACTCAGAACTTTATATTATTTTTCTAAAATAGTTATCATGTATTTTTCACCATAGAATTATATTTTCCCCTATTGTTCTAATTTATTTTAGAATTAATAATTATAAAAATTTATTTTCTTTTGGGTTTGATTAACTCGACAAGTTGGCTAATGTAGATAGTAGTTTAATATAGTAACTAGATATTTGTTTTCTTGTGAATATTATAGTCTAAAAATGTTTTTAAAATATTTTTAAATAAATTTTAGTATTAAAATCTTATATTTTTATTTCAAAAAGGTAATATTTTATTGTGGTGACTTGATACTATGTATATTAGATGTGGCTATGTATATGGTATGATACTAGTCTAGTTAGAATATGCTGAGTCGAGGCTATATATAGTATGGTTGTATATATTGTGTGTGCATTGCATCGATATGTCATTAATTAGTAAATAATTTATTCATTAGGAGTACGTGACGGTGTGATCGAAGATATCGGAATTTGACCGTTGTACTCACATTTGGAGACTACAGGCAAGTATACCATGCCGATATTTCAATTTAACATCCTTTTTTATTGTTGTATTTTATTTCTTGATTCAATTAAATTGAGGATGTAGGATTAGTCGATACTTTGCTTCCATTTTATACTCGGACGCCGATGACAACTTGTAGTCATTGAGTATTGACTCTAGGCATAATGATTACTTTATTCGTGTTCATTGACATGATAGACCCCAGAATACTGACATGATTCATGATACGAAGTCGATCCATGAGGATTTCGTGGTTATGGACTTCGTGATAGGATACTAGATTGTTACTTGCACTTGTGACTTGATGTACTGGACTTGACTCGACACTCTAGTTTTAGACATGGGGTGGGAAGAATAATACTGCTATATCAGGCTACATATATATATATATATATATATATATATATATATATATATATATATATATATATATATATATATATATATATATATATATACATCGAGTCGTGGTGTACTGGTAACACCACCGTGCACCGGAGGTGAGGGCCGGGTTCGAGCCCTCCCTCCCACGGAGGTGGCTGGGTGGCGGTGGCCATGGCCTCTGGACCAAGGTCGGGTGGAGTCGTCCACCGGCTTTGGTTTATAGAAAAAAAAAAAGAAAAATATATATATATATATATATATATATATATATATATCCTCGTTTTCATATAGGTATTTGGATGGTATTCTACTATAGCAGAGATTAAGTGGTTATCTACTCGTATGCCCTTGGTCCCACGATACGGTGCCATAGCGCAATAGCTTGCTGAGGAGCTTGTGAGCCTCAGTGGCTGAAGCCCGATATCCGAAACATGTTCTCACATGCATATCACTAGATAGTTATGATAATTACCCTTTACAGTAGTTGTCATTATTTTACGGTTACATAGGCATGTTGTATGTACCTTACTATATCCCCTAAGGACCTGGTGGCCTCTCAAGATGGTCGACTGAGCAGAGTTATTTTGGTGGCCATGATGGTGTTGGTACTTCTGATTCAGGTATCTTTTACGATTACTTTTTTAATCTTATATTTACTTGTATTCTACTTGTTAGCCTAGTGTTTGTAGACTCATATCATTTCCTTTGAGTCTATTCAGACAAGTGTAGTATGGGGTGCACACCATGATATATATTGTCGATTCTTGTATTCTACATTAATGTGGATTGAGACTTAGAGATATTATTGATTTGTATAGATAGATGGTCGTCACTATACAACTTATACGTATTCGAGCTGGGCTGGAGTCAACTTGATACATAGCTGTCATGTATACGCTTTCCTAGTCCTACATATTTTAGGACTGGGATGTTACATTTTCCATATATATTTGTTTTTTAGCATCTTCTTGATATCAAGATTGAACTTGTAATATCTTACATATTCTTTAATTGAACATGGGATCTTGTGGAGCCAGGGTGCAAGACATGGGCAGCTACTGGTGTCAATATTAAATATGAGATTGGGAATAATATATTCGGGTTTACCTTAAAAGAAGGGATGAAGCACGAATACATGAATCACTGTGATTTTTTGCCATATTTGATGCAAATTTTCTACCTGATCCCGATTTTGATGCAAATTGTTCTATTTATTGTCCATAATCCAGACATAGCTCTAATTTAGGCACCATGCATAGAAGTTTGATCAGTACTTAAACCTTTAAATTATGTTGAATATTCATCTCTATAAACTCTATAACTATTAAATTATATCTGACATTTAAAAAAGTTGTTCCTTAGTTTATTATATTGCTTCTCATCTTTGTATTGCCTAATATCATTTTTGCAATGTTTATTATCTTACCTTCCGTTAACCCTAATGATTGTCTAATGACAAGGATAAAAGAAATGTCAATGGATTACCATTTCAAAGTCAAACAAGAAACTGGTTCAACTATGTTCTCGTTATTTGGTTTAAGTGGCAAAATCTAATGGGTTTCACTTGGACTTCTTTGATCGGAGGCATCTCTAGTTCAAAAGAGGGTATATTCAAACTTCTTGATAGAAGTCGCTTCTCAGGGGGATGAACTAGTTTTTCTTCTTCATAAGCTGATAAGTTATGTTCTTTAAATTCTAGTGCTTAAACCAGAGGGAACTCCTAAAGTTGTTTCGACTACAATAAAAGGTAACCATATGTTCTTAAGTTCTTCTTTTCTCAGTGTTTGACATGAGTTAAAAGTAAGTATAAAGATAGCCTCTTTTTTCTGTGTTTTGTTACTAAGCTGATGGATATTTCTATTCAATCTGCATAAGGTAATCCTAAAGTGATTCCTAATGTCTTGTTGGAACATAAGGAAGGTAAGGATATGCTCTTTTAAACTTTTTTTTTGTCTTTTGTTTTATAGATATGCTATAGATTTATTTTATTTTATTTTTTGCTTTTAATTATGACCTTAATTATTTATGAAGTATATGAGAGGTAGCATAAATGGCCAAATTGAAGTACATACAATTGTTTTCACATTTTTCTGTATCATAAATGAACTTCATATTACATTATAAGTTCTATTATGATATTTTGTTGTTTTAAATTGTTGCTTATTCTATGAAGTATATGGTAATGATCTTCTAGTTTATTTCAATCATATTTTCTACTTGTTGAAAGAACATGGAAAGTTATTTTTGATGCAAAGTTGTCATTGTTTATTTCTTTTACAGTTTAGGTTGGCTACCGATAAACTTGTTTGCTTCCCCTTATTGATACTCTTATTATCTTTTCTATCTGTTCAGGTGAAAAAGGTTGCGGGCATGTTAAATAAGTTTCTCCTATAACTTGTTAGGCTTCAAGGAAAATCACTTACTATAAAAAATATCTTGAAAATATGAATTTAGACCAATGCAATTGCTAAAGCATGTTAGTATCGGGAAGAACATGACTAAATGAAATATGAACATCAGTCTCCTATATTATTTTATTGATTTTGTTTGTAATTTTTTTCTTTTTCTTATAGATTCTGATTCTTTTGGTTGTGAAAATATATGTTCATATCAGGAGGGGTGGCAAGGACAACGTATTACTGTCTACAATCTCAAAGGATGGCTGTTCTAAAAATGAGCAAGCATTTATATGGAGAGAGATAACTGTGACATTCATTAGCATAGTGATTTTTGTATTCCCTCTAAATTTTGGATTTTATTTTTTCATGTTTAATAGATTTTTATTATTAAATAATATTTTAATTTTAATTTTGACTATTAATACCCTTTATCGTAGCTTTGATTTTAGAAGCACAACAATTGCCAATTTCTAAAAACCAATTTCATATCCATGATTTAGACGAGTCCACCTTCATTTAAACATATCATGTCCCACTCAACCATGTCTCCTTCTACTCTATTTTATTGTGTAACTTTTGGATCAAAAATGTCAATACTATCACCTATTATATTACTGATGTCCTCTCCGATTGAAATTGGAGACCCAACTTCAATTAAACCTTCCAATTGAATATATGGTTTTGATATACTATGAGCCTAATACACACGTGCCAATTGTGTCCCACTCAATTGAGTTTCCATGTACTACTTATATACAAAAGTAACACAAGACACATTTCGGGCCTTTCGGGACTCAACTAACTACCCCGACCCGAAACTAATCCAACTAGAAGTAATAGAGCCTATTCCAAGTTTCCTTAGACTAGTAGGATTATTTAGATTGATTTATCAATTTATGTTAGGCTATATTATATTTAAACCAATGTGCAAACCCACCATTAAATACTTTCTATAATTGGAGCCCACTAAATCTTTTTGAGACTCAATCAAAAACATCTTTGGATATGGACCACAAAATCTTACCAAACATTACCAAAGCACCTCTATTCAAACCCTAACTCTCCTATCCTCGAAACCCTACAAACATTTCCCATTAATAGCTGCCACCTTCTCCTCCATACACCCAAACTGCCCCTATATACAGCCCCAACAAGCCAGCACACCTTCCGTCGTTGCCATCTTTTGGACCTCCTTTCAACGAGATACTGCCTCTAAGACGACCCCAAGAGACCCCTCATTAACCTTATTAAGTCCCCAAGGAGCCTCGACTAGCCGTTTGGTCGGTACAAGGCCAAACTCGAGCACAAATTACAACCTACATCAAATATCCAAACTAGCAGGTTGGTTGACCTTTCACCTGTGTTTCAGTACTTTGTACTGATCAAACCTTGACCAAAACAAGTCTAACTTGTACATATACGTGTCCCCTTCCCTCAAAGTCCCAGCCCTTGCATTGCAACGATTTGTCCGTAGTGTGAGTTTTATGACAAGGTGTCCAGGCTGAACCTTGTTTGACATAGCTGTTGTTCGCACACCTTTGTGAAGCCCCACGACATTTCTGAGACCCTTGGTAAGAACCCTAACATCCTATTTAGTCCCTCATTCATGTATATAAATTTCTCTATAGGTTTAAAGATTTGTTGTCGAATCTTCGTAGTTTTGTCGCCGTAATCGATTGAATCTCTTGTTAGGTTTTATGCAACCAATTGCCATGAAATTCTCGATGTATAAAACTATGAAATCTTGAGATTTAATTTCTAAATATTATTTTTATTTGTATAATATTTTATCACTACCAAAATAAGTCAAATCTACGACGTAATTAGCGACGCGTTGTCAAGACGTTGCTAATATTTCTGATATTAGCGACGTAAAATTTATGTCTCTAAACGTCGCTGAATGAAAAAAATAGCGACGTTCCGCGACGTTTAGTGACTAAAGTTAACTTATTGGTGCTAAGAAGTCACTAAACTTCGCTGAACATCGCCATACTTTTTAATATTTGCGACGTTTAGCGACATCAATCAATTGATGTCGCTACATGTTTAATATACATGGGACCTGCCCTATCCCAAATCAAAAATTTCACCCCAATATTTTTCCCTCCTTTCGACCGTCGCTCCCCTCTCGATCGTCGCTCCCCCTCTCGACCGCCACTCCTCCCTCCACCGTCTCTCCTCCTCGACCGATCCTCCCCCCTCCGCGATCTCCCCCTCCTCCGGGATCCTCCTCCACCACGAGCTTCTCCTTTACCGTAAGCTCCCCCTCCTCTCCGGGATCCTCCTCCACCGGCCCCCCTCCGCGAGCTCCTCCTCAACTACCTATGCCGACCTCCTCCTCCTCTCGACAAACACCAAGAATTGGTTAACCCTAACCCTATATTCTATCTGAGTTTAGACACGAATATGACAAGATACACTGACACGATACAATATATTATATTCGTACACTGACACTGACACGGTAGATTTTTGTTATTCCTTAATCACATTACCAAAGTTAACATCAAATTATATTCGTACACAATATTGTCAATTAAGTAATTATTTCGAAGGTAAAAAAACTCTAGCATACTTAAATGTAGTCTACTACCAAATAAGAAAGCTTTCAAGGAGAGTCGTATACACGGACACGGAAATGACTCTTCAACTGATAACATCCTGCTAAGGATACACACTCACAGTTCCCTCACAACTGACCAGAGGATATCCCATGTCCCAAATAGTAGTAAAGCAAGTTACTGCAGCTGCTAATACTGCTTGCACTTGCTGTTGGTGCACAAGGCAAGCTAAGTGCTACGGCATGTTGCAAGTGCCCTGTACTCTAGTGTAGGGCATCCCCTGTCCTTTACCTAATCTGCTCTCTGCAGGAACTCTCTCAACTTCCTATAGTGAGGCTAGACCCCCTCCTCATCTAACTAATTTATACCTATCCTAGGTAGTACCTGATACCAATGCTACACACAATATCAATTAAACCCCCTTCCTTAACTAACATGCCTATAAACCCTTCCACCAACTTACTGTTACTAAATGGCATTAGATTGAACATGTTATAGGAAGATTGGACAAGGGAGACATTGGACAGTTCAAAATGAAGACTGACATCATCATGTTAATGAATCTGAACTAAAAAGAAAGGTAGCATAAACTAATATGCATACAAGATCTGAACACTCAATAAATTTAGGAACTCTGATACCACTAATGCCAAATGTCTGATACGAGGTCAGTATCAAGACATATAGGAATTCAAGTTGAAAATGTGTGATAGTAGTACTCACACTCACACTCACACTCACACTTGAGTCTAATACATGCAATGTAGGATAGAGCATGTGTCCATGCTACCCATATATGATACTAACTCAACCTTACCAACCATATATGTACACGGACACGAAAATGACTCTTCAACTGATAACATTCTTATATGAAATACACACTCATATTTGTGTCCTACTAAGTGATTTTGATATCTAATATACTAAGGAGTATCCTAGTACCTACAGTGTATAGAGTATCCTAGAAGTGTAGGTATGATTGGTATATCGTAGTACATAAAGTGTATAGGGTGCGTATCCTAGTAGTACATAAGATATTTTAGAAGTAAAGTGTCTGTGTCAGCCCTTAGTAAAGTATCTATGTCAGCCCTTCTTTGAAAAAATAAGTTTACATCTATCAGCCTTTTTGAGGCTTTTAGAGTTCTACCGATTACCCAAAAATAGGAGAAAAGACAAATAACGAAAGGAGTAATAAATAGTAAAAAAAAATAAAGAACAAAAAATCCTAGAAAAGAAAATTATAATACTTGGCCTTTTTTATTATATTTCAGAAATCCGGTAGAACTCTGAAAGCCTTAAAAGGCTTGCAGAAGTAAACTTTCTTCGAAGGGAAGGGCTGACATTAAACATGTTATGACACTCATTTAATACTCATGTGTCTATGCATCCATTTGGACAATACAATCGAATAAGTGTATCTATCGTTGCAGAATTATCATCAAATGGATATGAATTACTACCTACGAAATCGTTCATGAATGTACAACCGTTATCCTGATGACTTGTGCGGTGTGCGGGATGAATTCATAGAGGGTGTACAGCAGTTCCTGTAGTTCGCCAAGACGTTCCCTTAGTATATGGATAGCAGTTCCTGCAACTGACTGATCATGATCCCTAAGGCGTTCCTACATGTACATCAGTTCCTATTGGTCCTGGATCTGGATCCTCGTCGTCGAGTACTCTAGTGTATCGATCAGTATCTCCGCCTGCCACAATGTTACATGGCATATCTCTTGGGACGAGTAGCTCCAGGCCTGACACTGCTCCTTCGTCTAGAGTTCCTCATGATGACACTGCTCCCTCGTCTAGCGTTCTTCTGCTGATACGACGATGGAGTTAGATGAGCATATGGAGGAGGCTGAGCCGACACCGGACCAGTATCAGGCAGATAATCCGTGCACCCCTCCGGAGGAGACGAGGAAGGAGATCTGGACCGACAGTACAAAGTAAGTATTTTGGTTTATTATATATATCGTTTATTTCTTTATTCATAATAAATTCATTTTTTATGAATATAATTACCTTTGTATAGATATCGTCCCCCGTCGGTACAGAGATGCCTGGGCCATTTTTTTAGGTATAATTATGGTGGCCCCTGGATAAACTACTCTGATGCACCGGAGGATAGAAAGAACTTCTGGTTTGCGCAGTTCAAGGTAAAAGTATATATGGTTCTAATATTAATCATCTTATTTATGTATATTATATAACTGACTAAATTGTTTCTTCTAGCAAACATATTTCTATCCACTGCACAGCTAAAATTATATAACTTACTAAATTGTTTCCTCTAATATTAATCATCTTATTTATGTATATTATATAACTGACTAAATTGTTTCTTCTAATATTAATCATCAAGGGGATGTTTTCTGTCGTCGTCGCCAAAATGATCCATGATGCTATTAATGACCAGAAGGCTCGTGATCGCGCCGGAAAGCCGATCCAAGGTTGGATCACCCCTGACCAGTGACAGTGATGAAGGCCAGGTTCGACATGCCTCTATACAAGGAAAGGTCTGAGAAGGCCAAGGCGGCTAGCCAGAAGGCATTAAAGTGGTACAGTGGGTTGATCCCGATGACGGAACATTTTCGTCGTTTGGTATATTTTTTTCAGAAATATTATTTTAATATAAGTTTGATTAAATTCATAAATAGTACTAAATAATATATTTCTAACAGGTAAAGAGTGGTGGTGACGCCAATATGGTGACCGTCTTCCTGGTCACCCATCGGAAGGGCGAGAAGTTTATTGACGAAACGGCCGAGCAGACCTATGTAAGTATAACAATACTTACAGTTAATTTTAATACTTTATGTTAATTTTAATATAACTTAGTAAATATGCAAATAAATATTCATGTAGTTAGTAATAATAAGTACATTAGACATTAGAAATTATAGAGTATACATATATTCTAGGCCGAGTATATTAAGCTTCAGGAGCGGGCGGCTGCTAGTGCACCTACTGCGGAAGAGGCCGGTACTTCCTCGCAGCCCGCTCAAGCTCCGTCGGCGGACGGGCTATGGATGACCGCCGCTGGTGGTCTTCATAGGAGTACGTACTATGGTACGGGATCCTATGGCGCCCTAGCTGTGACACAGTCCTATAGGGCCTCCGCTGCTAGTGTGTATGGTTCATAGCCCTCACAGGAGTCTGCCCGAGTCCAAGAGATGGTTGGGTCTATCCGTGACGAGATGCTGCGATAGATCCAGCAGCAGCAGCATACGGACGATGCTATGCTCTTAGCACAATTGGATGTGCTCGATCGCAGCATCATGGAGATTAGGGATATGACTGAGAGGATAGAGCGTGGCATCACTAAACTTAGAGCGTCGACACAATACAACATGACGGAGCTGCAGGCATCACATCTGTCCTTGGGTGAGAGGCTGACGTTGATGCAGGATTCGATGATTGATAGCAGTATGAGGCTGTTATCTACCATGAATTCATACAACCAACGAGTAGCAGCGTTGGAGCAGATACGTCCTCCGGGTGCTCCTTTATCATCACAAACGTCACTGCCTCATTCTTCATCATTGACTCCACCTGCATCGGTATCGATTTTATGGGAGGAGTATGAGCTGTTCTTATCCCTTAGGCACGGCGGTGCCCCTCATGCTCTAGATCTCCAGTAGTCCTAGTTAGGACTATTTATTTGTTGTTTGTGTAGAGTGTTTGTTTCTGTGTTGACCTATGATATTAGGTTTGTGTAGACTTATCTCATTATTTGATTGGCTGTGTAGACTATCTCCGTGGATGTTTATGTGTATATATTAGACTTGGTTGTGTAGTCATTGGATATTAGTTATGTAATGTACTATTAATTTTTATCATATTCTATTTTATTGTTCGTTTCAACTATATGTGCCATTATTGGTGTTGATTGTTCCACCAAGGGGTCGGCGAACCCAGAGAATTCAACAGAGGGTTGCTCCGGGTCTATTCATATTAAATGTTTATCATTAAACTACAGGGATACTACACTAGCAGAATATATCATTCCGTTTCCTTTTTTGTGTTCAGACTTTAGCGACGTTTAGCGACGCTGAATAGCGACTCCAAAGACGTCGCAAAACGTTGCTAAATGTCGCTAAAATCTGCAAAAATTTATTATAGAAAGCAGTCTCTATATGACAATCAACGTCGCTAACATCTGCTTATGTCTACCGACGTTTACCGACTGCATGTATGTCGCTTAATACGTTGACATTATCCAGCGACGTTTATACGTCACTTAATCAGCCGACGTTTATTGACTACATGTACGTCGCTAATTTGCCGACGTAGAGTCGGTCAACGTCGACAGTCTAAGGGACGTAGAAACGTTGCTGGAAAACGTCGCAACAGTGACGTTTTATGACATTTTCCTTGACAGTGACTTGCGTAAACGCGACAAGCGTGAGAACGTCGCAGAAAATGTCATTGAGCCGTTTTAGCGACGTATTTCTTCGTATTAGCGATGTTTCTTTGCGTCGCTAATATGTGAAATTTTGGTAGTGTATTAAATTCCTATTTTTGTAATATTATTTTGATCTAATCTAACCGAAAATTGGCAACTTTGTGCGGCCAGTTGAACATGTTAACTAGTTACTATATTTTCTTGAAAATCATATATGTAGGTTATATTTAAAATTATTTTTCAACATTATTCTAGAATTTCAATATATATATATATAAAATATATATATATATATATATATATATATATATATATAGTAGATTAGCAAATAGCATGTTGGTTATAAAGTGTATAATTGACTAGCACGGTTCTAGACTAGACTAGTTATGTTGAAACCTAGTTTAAAACATAGATGGAATTAATGTGATGATGTGCGACATGTATTAGCAGGATAGTTGATTTGTAGTTAATGTGTTATAGGAGTTCGTGATAGTGTGACTGGAGATACTGAAGTCAGACCTTTCTACGCACACTTGGAGAATACGGACAAGTGTACCTTGCCAAAGTTTTAGTATATATTTTGTACTTTCTTTTTACTTGTTGTTTATTTATTTATTGGTTCTAGATACTGTAGACGTAGGAATAATTGATACTTAGCGTCCGATTTGTATTTGAGTGTCGATGTCAGTATGTAGATATTACCAAACCCCAATTACATAGAGTCATTCGTCCTTGCATTTATCTCTAGAGACCAATCGTCCTCGCTTGGGCGTGATGTTGTACAAGTCTAAATTGTACTTTTACACGGCAAAGATGGTGCATAATTAATAAGCTTCAAATTAGGAGCACATCACAGCGGCACAAGCAGACAAATTGAAAATTGTAAGGACATATCTCTCTTTTATAAGGAGAGCTTCTATATTCCCAACAAATCTTCGTTGTCTCGGGATTCATTAATGCCAATCTTAGTGTACTAAACTTTTCAATCACGAGCACCTATAAAGGATGCCCCCAATGTGGGTCGGTATATTGTCGTGTACTGGAGAGCAGAACTAGCCCACTCCCCTAAACCAACATTAAATTATCACTACCACTTTTCTGGATTAGGGTTATTTTTGACCAAATTAAAATTTTCTAATTTGTGTGCCACTATTATGACAACTAACCAAAATTATTAAATTAGAGATTCCTATTTAAGTTTGACCCTAGTCATGGTTATTTATGGTGCAAGCATTAATTAGAGCAAAACCACTTAGTTTCCTTTAAAACATTCATAATACTAATTGTCATGAAGAGCTTAGGGCTTGGTTAAACCCTATTTAAGCCCCCACTAGTCCTAAATGGCAACCACCACATAAACCTACGGTTTCCAACTTTCCTTCTGTCACGACCAGCACCCGCTTTTCGGGACGCGAGAGTGTGAGCAAGCCAGCTACGTATCAAGCGGACTCCAGCCCGACTCGAGTACGTATAAGCTGTCAAGATTCATGGTATCATGGCTAATATGGTAATCTACAGTGTATCTCAATCCACAAGAATATATAAGACAAGAATGAACAATTATGGGTCATGGTCTGCAGCCCATTAGCATATTATCTGATTAGACTCCAAGAATGATATGAGTCTATAAAATACGCAGAATATAACATGGTACGGAATGTAAAAGCACGAGACGATAATAAAAAAATATCACAATTAAATACCTGTATCATACATCGCAATCCTCTACCATCCCGCTCTGCTAACTAACTCCATATAGTCGCTAAACCTGAAGAGATCATCAGGTCCTCAGAGGACTAGCAAGATACATAATATACAGGCCAACATGTAACAGTACAAATATACAAAGAAGTAAGGAACAATCAAGGTTATCCAATGAGACAAAATGGTCCCTGACACAAGATCTAAACACAAGGATCCTAAGACACTGGCATGCCATACTAGAAATGGCTAATAGGTCAAAGCTATAGACTGTAGTCAAGGCAAGTACTCACAATCTATAGTGTCTCAATCGCAGTCAAGGCAAGTACTCACAACCAAGACAGTAGCCAATCCTAGTATAAAATCCTATAGACCATAGTCAAGGTAAGTACTCACAATCTATAGAATGTCAAAGTCGAGTCCTACTCAAGTCATGTCAAGTCAAGTCAAGTTATAATCAAGTCGAGAGAATCATGGTGTAGGACTAGATGACTCTATCAAAGAATACATATGAAACTAACACAATGTAACAGATAGAAGTATCATAACAGAAAGGAACGAGAATGTGCAGGCAACTAGAAACATGTAAAGTAAAACTATATCCGGATGAGTGTACTAGACATAGAGTAAAGCAATCACGAATGTAAGAAAAAGAACCGCAGCGAGATGATGAACATGCATATAAATTATACTGTATAAGTTGGCAAGGTATACTTGCCTGGTTCTACGATATGAAGATGAAGTTTCGTTCCCGTGTCTACGCCTCTTAAACCCGACGCTCCTAGATAATTAATTAACTAAATTAAGCCACTACTCATAAACTTACAATATGACTTGATTAGTCAAAATAATATTTTAAGATTATATTCAATTTCTCGTGGGACTCTTTAGACCTATACAATCACATACAGGCTCCACGAGACACCGAACACAGTTTTTGGGTTTCCAACTCCCAATTAGTCAGTTATGCCCCTACTTTAATACTATACTTAGAAATCATATAAAAATCATTAAAATATTATTTAAACTAATTTTATATAGAATTAACTCTAAAATTATAGAATTAATGTTTCTAAAGGCATTTATGACTAGTTGATTACTAAGTTATCTAGTTAACCCGAAACATTGTCCGGAACATAGTTAATTACTCATAATTGATAAAATAATCCAAAAATATAATTTAAATAGAATTAAAATACTTTATTTTCCAGAATAACATCAGAGATACAATGGTAAGATTATACTACAAGTTCGGATCATTCTAGGTCAGCAGGTCGCCCGAAATTAGCTAGTTTTGACCTATAATTTTCTCAACCAGAATTGAGTTGCTAAATTGGTGAAAAAATACTTAAAAATCCTAATTTATGTATATGAATACACATAAAATTCAGTTTTAAGAATAGGCATAAATAACTAGTAGTTCCTTCACAATGGTGTTAATTTGACCCTACCGGAACATGGATATCATGCCTATAATACATGAAACTTTTATGGATGATTAAATATAACAAAACTCATCAAAATATAATTCTACAGATTTAATAACGTATATTCTATAGAATTTTAGCAAAGGTTTTTAGTAGAAAAGATTAGGGTTCTTACCAAAGATCCTTGCTAGAAAGGGTGGTGATGACTTCTCTTCACCACAGCTCCAATCTTTTCCACTATCCTCGCTTGCTAAACCTCTCTTGATGAGTATGGGAGAGTTGATAACATCTATAGAGGGTTGGATGGGGGATGGAGTTTTTTTTTTTTAGGGTTTGTTTTGAGGGGTTGGATGGATGTATGGTGGAGGAGATGAGTTGTTGTGAAGGAGGGGAAGATGTATAATGAAGGGATGATGTATGGAGGCTATGTGGAGGGGGATTGCTGCCAAAAATAGAGAAGGGATAGGGAGAAGTGGTCGGCCACAAGTTGGGGAAAAGAAAAGATTAGGATTTGGTTAAGGTTTGGGATAAGTTGGTATATTTAACATATCCTTAAATGAATTTTAAGCAATCTAGGATTTAAATCCTATTTAATTTGATGCTTTTAGACATGGGAGGTTTGCTTGGCCAAAATTAACATGGTAGGGGTCCACTTGGCATGATTTGGTTGTTTGGGGAGTTGGCTAGTTGATTTGATTGAGGATTTGAAAAGGGATTTCCTAATATAGAACTATTTAATTCTATCTATATAATTACACTACAAAATCTGAATTAAATACAAATAAATATAATTATTAATATTTATTAATGTCCAACATGCCTACATAGGGTTGGGTTCGGCTTGGAAGAGGTTTGGGAAGGTTTGGTGCAACCAGGTCTCCTAAAAAGTCATAAAGGCTTTCTTACTAATTATTTAAATAAAAATTATGACTTGTGCCATGATTTGAATGGTTAACATGCAAGGGACTACTGTATGACCATGTCACTCCTAATATGGCTAGCATGCTAGTTAAAGCACCCAATAATGCTAGGCATGCCATACTTTCTAGTCGTCTTGCATATTCAAACTCAACCATGGCTAAGGTCATCTATAATAATAAGTACTTAATTTAAAGATACTCACAAATTTCATAAAATCCTATTTAAGCCAAATAAATAAAATAATCAAAAAAATTCTGGAGTTTTACATCCTACTCACCTTAAAAGAATTTCGTCCTCGAAATTAAAATTAGGCTCACTGACAAAGAACCGCGCTAGTGTAACTAGGAATGGTTCAAAGAATACGCTATGTCACTACGGTGTCTCCTAATAACTCAAGTAATAATCAATCCTAAATAATTTGGTTTACTACATCTCTATCATAAACTATTGATGGTTATCTCTAGTCGCTATTCTTGGTACCAGCAGTCTTAAAATAATGACGTTGAAGGTTTGCCCTTCTAACTATATTATTGTCACAACTATATAAGTCTCATGTCACCTAATCAATCTAAGTGATACCTACCAATCTGTCTAATCCTAACTTTACAACTGGTAGGGCATAATTCTAAATGGGCTGGGTTAGCCTATATTTAGGTTCTTCTAGTAAAGGGTCAGTCTCTACTCTAAAACTACTACTCTATTCTTGATCAAGCGACTACCATAAAGGGCATAACCTAATATGATCATTTAGCCATTTCTAGAATGTCTACCCACCTTTGGTCAAACTACCACATCAAACACATGATGCCCTATGGCATATGGCATCTATAATTCCCTTTATCTATCAAGCAATCACAATACAATAAGCAGACTTACACTATAACTTAAGAATTCTTTTTGATAAATCCTATATAGCACGATTATTCGTCGTTCCGAAATAGGAAGATGAGAATCAATGGTACGAAAAAGCAAAGAAGAATAATTGAGAACAAATACGAGGTTTTAAAGACGGTAGAGAAATTTCTAAGGGAATTTGCAAGGCAGAGTAGATTGAGATTCTAAGGTTTAGTCATATTCGCAGGCTCGCATCAGTACAGTTACGTAATCGATACGATATGCTCTGACCTGCATGGGCCACCATAAAAACTTGTCACGACCTGCACGTGCTTTTCGGGACGGGAGAGCGTGAGCAAGCCAGCTACGTATCAAGCGGACTCCAGCCCGACTCGAGTACGTATAAGCTGTCAAGATTCATGGTATCATGGCTAATATAGTAATCTACAGTGTATCTCAATCCACAAGAATATATAAGACAAGAATGAACAATTATGGGTCATGGACTGCAGCCCATTAGCATATTGTCTGATTAGACTCCAAGAATGATATGAGTCTATAAAATACGCAGAATACAACATGGTACGGAATGTAAAAGCACGAGACGATAATAAAGAAATATCACAAGTAAATACATGTATCATACATCGCAATCCTCTACCATCCCGCTCTGCTAACTAACTCCATGTAGTCGCTAAACCTGAAGAGATCATCAGGTCCTCAGAGGACTAGCAAGATACATAATATATAGGCCAACATGTAACAGTACAAATATACAAAGAAGTAAGGAACAATCAAGGTTATCCAATGAGACAAAATGGTCCCTGACACAAGATCTAAACACAAGCATCCTAAGACACTGGCATGCCATACTAGAAATGGCTAATAGGTCAAAGCTATAGATTGCAGTCAAGGCAAGTACTCACAATCTATAGTGTCTCAATCGCAGTCAAGGCAAGTACTCACAACCAAGACAGTAGCCAATCCTAGTATAAAATCCTGTAGACCGTAGTCAAGGTAAGTACTCACAATCTATAGAATGTCAAAGTCGAGTCCTACTCAAGTCATGTCAAGTCAAGTCAAGTTATAATCAAGTCGAGGGAATCATGGTGTAGGACTAGACGACTCTATCAAGGAATACATATGAAACTAACACAGTGTAACAGATAGAAGTATCATAACAGAAAGGAACGAGAATGTGCAGGCAACTAGAAACATGTAAAGTAAAACTATATCCGGATGAGTGTACTAGACATGGAGTAAAGCAATCACGAATATAAGAAAAAAAACCACAGCGAGATGATGAACATGTATATAAATTGTACTATACAAGTTGGCAAGGTATACTTGCATGGTTCTACGATGTGAGGATGAAGTTTCGTTCCCGTGTCCACGCCTCTGGAACCCGACGCTCCTAGATAATTAATTAACTAAATTAAGCCACTACTCATAACTTACAATATGAATTAATTAGTCAAAATAATATTTTAAGATTATATTCAATTTCTCGTGGGACCCTTTAGACCTATACAATCACATACAGGCTCCACGAGACACCGAACACAGTTTTTGGGTTTCCAACTCCCAATTAGTCAGTTATGCCCCTACTTCAATACTATACTTAGAAATCATATAAAAATCATTAAAATATTATTTAAACTAATTTTATATAGAATTAACTCTAAAATTATAGAATTAATGTTTCTAAAGGCATTTATGACTAGTTGATTACTAAGTTAGCTAGTTAACCCAAAACTTTGTCCGAAACATAGTTAATTACTCATAATTGATAAAATAATCCAAAAATATAATTTAAATAGAATTATAATACTTTATTTGTCAGAATAACATCAGAGATACAAGGTAAGATTATACTACAAGTTCGGGTCATTCTAGGTCAGCAGGTCGCCCGAAATTAGCTAGTTTTGACCTATAATTTTCTCATCCAGAATTGAGTTGATAAATTCGTAAAAAAATACTTAAAAATCCTAATTTATGTATATGAATACACATAAAATTCAGTTTTAAGAATAGGCATAAATAACTAGTAGTTCCTTCACAATGGTGTTAATTTGACCCTACCGGAACATGGATATCATGCCTATAATACATGGAACTTTTATGGAAGATTAAATATAACAATACTCATCAAAATATAATTTCTATAGATTTAATAACATATATTCTACAGAATTTTAGCAAAGGTTTTTAGAAGAAAAGATTAGGGTTCTTACCAAAGATCTTTGCTAGAAAGGGTGGTGATGACTTCTCTTCACCACAGCTCCAATTTTTTCCGCTATCCTCGCTTGCTAAATCTCTCTTGATGAGTAAGGGAGAGTTGATAATGGCTATAGAGGGTTGGATTGGGGATGGAGTTTTTTTTTAGGGTTTGTTTTGAGGGGTTGGATGGATGTATGGTGGAGGAGATGAGTTGTTGTGAAGGAGGGGAAGATGTATAATGAAGGGATGATGTGTGGAGGCTATGAGGAGGGGGATTGCTGCCAAAAATAGAGAAGGGATAGGGAGAAGTGGTCGGCCACAAGGTGGGGGAAAGAAAAGATTAGGATTTGGTTAAGGTTTGGGATAAGTTGGTATATTTAACATATCCTTAAATGAATTTTAAGCAATCTAGGAATTAAATCCTATTTAATTTGATACTTTTAGACATGGGGGGTTTGCTTGGCCGAAATTAACATGGTGGGGGTCCACTTGGCATGATTTGGTTGTTTGGTGAGTTGGCTAGTTGATTTGATTGGGGATTTAAAAAGGGGTTTCCTAATATAGAACTATTTAATTCTATTTATGAAATTACACTACAAAATCTGCATTATATACATATAAATATAATTATTATTAATATTTATTAATGTCCAACATGCCTACATAGGGTTAGGTTTGGGAAGAGTTGGTGCAACCGGGTCTCCTAAAAAGTCATAAAGGCTTTCTTACTAATTATTTAATTAAAAATTATGACTTGTTCCATGATTTGAATGGTTAACATGCAAGGGACTACTGTATGACCATGTCACTCCTAACATGGCTAGCATGCTAGTTAAAGCACCCAATAATGCTAGGCATGCCATACTTTCTAGTCGTCTTGCATATTCAAACTCAACCATGGCTAACGTCATCTATAATAATAAGTACTTAATTTAAAAACTCACAAATTTCATAAAATCCTATTTAAGCCAAATAAATAAATAAATAAAATAATCAAAAATATTCTGGGGTTTTACACCTTCATTCTATACTTCACCCAAATTCTTCCCTTTCCTTTCTTTGGTGTGCTTAGGACTTGGGGAGCTCAAGGAGGCTTGGTGGAGGCCCTAGCAAGATTTTGGGAGCTACTTTTCCTCCTTCTTCCACAAATTCATGGGTCTTTGTATATGCACTGTTCCACATAAGTATAACCCTCTAACCTCTCTTTTCCATAGTCAAATTTCATGTATACATGTTGGAGACCCTTCTGATGGCTAGATTCAACCTTCTAGATGGTGAAATAGGTGTTAGAGGACTCACTTCTAATAGTTCTATGGGTTAGAATGGTGACATTTGGGTAGTTATGGGATTGTGACCACTAAGTGTTTGTAAAAATAACAAATTGGCCATTTTAGTTTGTCTTTCAGTTTTACACTTAGGTATAGCTTGGTTTGCTCATTAGGATAGGTATATAGAAGTTCTAAGTATTTATATATAGATGTATATATGATTATATGTATGGATACATACGTGTGTATATGGTGGTGAATGTGTGTGTATATATAAATATATATATATATATATATATATATATATATATAAATATATATATATGTGTGTGTGTGTCTGTGTGTGTGTGTGTGTGTGTGTGTGTCAGTAATAGGTAGTGAGGTGAGGCAAGGATACACATATGTGATTGTGTGTTTGTGATGGATGAACGAGTGCTTGTGTGTGTGTACAAGAGGGGTGTCTGTGTTAGGAGCCTATGGCAAGTGTTTATAGGTAGGACTTGATTCTACCAAGAGGAGGGGAAGGAGAATGGTGCAGTTGGTAAATAGTATGACAGTGGAGAAAGAAAATCAAGATTGAGAGTGATATATACATATATAGAGTGTGCATTAGGTACTTTGAGGTATTAGATTTGGCACTGATGCTTGGTATCAGTTGGGACTGATACTTAGTATCAGTTGGGCTTTACTGCAGCTGACTAGGTAGTGCACTAAAGGTATATGTGTGTGTGTCGAGTAGAGAAACAAATAGTACAGATGAGTGCCTTAGTGTATGTATGTATAGGAGAGGCTACGCCTAGAACAGGCCTTGGACAGTGTTTTGTGTATGCCTTTGTATCCTTTAGGTAGAGGGTATCCTAGTGTGCCTATATCAGTGTGTGTAGGTAGAGGAGCATGTGTATTAGACCTGGAAGTTCAATCATTCATGTGCACAGGTCTATGTACCAACTAATAGGTAGTCCGGTGCAGGCTAGATGAGGTACCTACCTGTATTGGTATCCTGGGAGGGCATCCAAGGGTGCATAAGTGAGTGTGAATTGGTTGTGTTAGGAAATCGTGATAGAAGTGAGAGTGTATCAGTGTGTAATACGGATTGCAATATATGTGTATCTTTGTGAGACCGTTCATCCTCGCTTGGGCGTGATACTGTACAATCCTAAGTTGCGCTTGCACAATGCCAAGACCTGTATAACGACAAATTAGACAGGATGTTTAAAGCATCAGTAGACATTTTACAGAAGATAAATTGAACACAATGATAGCAGAAATAATTCTCTTTATTGATATCTTTGAACAAATTACAAGGCTCTCATTCCTCTCTGATACACGCCATTAGTTTACAATCTCTTAGAACATTACAGATTATAATGATCGTGTTCTATACATTATATCCCTTTATATGCAAAACCAACTCTTTGAAGCAGATGTCCATCTCTTGGCATCTCTTCTGACTTTTGGCTTCTGAGAATGAGGCTCGAGATATCGCTTTGGACTATCCGTCTCGATGCATCTTGCACCTGCGTACAGACTGATGGTAGTCAGTATATCAACATACTGGTAAATATGAATAAAGGCTACATCGTCTGAAATGATTACTAATTTATTTAGTAAGAAAATATTTCTGTGATGTTGATCTTGCTACTTTTACGCATGATCATTTCATGCAAATCAGAGTCAGATTACATCTTTTTTAAAACACTTTGCAAAGCCAATATATCATTTCTTTCATTTCAAACATACGAGGGACTGTTTATTTCTTGTGAAGTGCGCAACGTATTTCATGAGCCATACTCTATTCTCAGGGACAATAGCATTAGCATTCTTTTCTCATATTAAAGACATTTTTAGGGTCAGATTACAAGCACTATAATCATATCATTTGTTTTATTGGGACATAACATATTCTTTGCAACAGGTTATTCTCTTTAAGCAAAACGTGAAGAGAAAACTTAAGCAACAACTGTATCACTTTTTCAGTAATTCTTACCATAGCCGACGGTTCGTTCCTGCACAAGACAAGGATTAGCATAAATATAATGTATCCAAAATTGTTCCATGTTCGTTTGTGCATTGTTATCTCTTAGCAACTCTTTACCCATACATGAAACCTGAATGGCAACTGTGTCTTAAGGCTCAGCTCTGTACTAACATATGCCTAGACCAGCAGTTATGACCCAAGGTTCAACTTTGCACTGATAACACACATGGTAGCAGTTGTGGCTTAGGGTTCATCTCTTCACCAATCAATGTCTATCTACATGATGGTCCATGGGTATTCCTATGATTAGCTGCTATGACTCTTGGGTTCAGCTCGACGCTATTGGACGGGATGCAACACTCCTATGATCGCCAGGTTGCTTGTACCTCAGGATGTCAAGACAATCTCTTCTAGGCCAATCGGTTCTCAGTGCCCTAGAAAATGTTGAGAGATTTAGTGACCTTGTGCACAAGTTGTCCGATACCAATACAAGATGCAACATCTATCAGATAAACTTTGGGCAACATTTCATCTTTCTCTATCTCTTCTTCTGTAACAACAGAGTTATGACTATGTCTTCTCTCTTTTCTTTGACTCAGAGCCGAAGCTCCTACATATTTCATTCCTTTGTAATATGTACAAGTCCGTCTGTATATGTCTAACATTCAGAACATCTTTGAGAGACAAGCAATTGTTCATCACTTTGAAGCACAATAATCAGTTCTATATAGATTTAGCATATCATTCTACTTTTGACTTGTATACGAATTCAAAACATGTAAGCAATCTCTTTTCTCTTTTTTATTAAGCATGGCAATAGTTCATTATTTTTTAGGCAATATATCTAACTTTAGCATGGCATCATCTCATTTGATTTAACATGGCATCAGTTCATTTCTTTTTATCGGGCAACAATCTTCTTCTTAGTATGCAGATTAACTCTTTTCTTGTTCTTAGCATAGCAACATGTGAATTCTCTTGTAAGCATACTGGTTTCGTTGTATTAGCATTCTCAATGATTATCATCTTGTTATTAGGAAATAACATTCATTTAAAAACTCAGATTCTTATTAGGCGTGAACGAATTAGAAAATGAGTCTTCATCCACTCACCCAGATCAATCATCTTCTGTTACAAAGCCAACCAATCCAATTTCTTTATTTATCTAGTGCTTTTGCGGAGCAGGGCACTACTATATGCACACCCTAAGCATGTATGTGTGAAATATGTAGAGGTAAAAGAGAGGGACAGGTAGGGTGTGTCCTGTGCACACTAGTGCAGGAGATTTTCCTCTTGGTTTAGCCTGGCTTGGCCTGTTACATAGGAAAGGCAGTCGAGGGTTGTCACGACCCGATCCCAAATTAGTTGGGGACGAATCGAAATCATGCCCAGCCTGCACCGTTGTGAGACGGCGGCAGTAAGCTGTTCAATAGTGGTACACAATATTTGCAGGAATAAAAGCTTTTATTCAAATTAAAACATAGAGTCAATGTTTGTCTCAAGTCACACTTACTACAACAGCATAATGGAATTTTATTCTTGAAATACATAATTTCTAATTGGCACTCTCTGGAATGGTTTCCTCTTGGACAATATCTGGGGTAGCCTCCGGGTACAACTCAGGATCGTAAAAGCTATCATGAAAAAGATCCTCATCTTCGAATTCACCTGGGGGGGTTTCCAGTCAGGAAAGGAGCAAAGTACAGTTTATGAAAATTTAATGACTTTAAATAATAATAGAAATTTGCAAAATTAAACAGTTAAAAGAATGTACCTGATGCAATATTTTTTAGCAATTTGAAAACAATGTGCATTTGAATAGATAATATTTATGACCGGCTTGGGTTGTACAATTGTATCCTAATGATACGATACGGCTTATCCTCGTGTGTTGAGGAGTAGGCTTGCACAATCAATATGCTTTTGGGTATTGGTCATAATACATTATACTATTCCCCCGAATCCCATAACGAACAATATTTCCTCGTATAGCAATGTGGTTTAATTTGCAAGAAAACAATTATCAATTAAATTCGCTAAATAAACATAACCTGTACTTGCCTTTGGTTACTTGTGACTGGAAGTTGGTACCGGAAGGGAAATTCAGACACGTCCTTGAGATCCTGGAGTTTGGAGATTTCGACATTTTAGGGTAGAACAATTATTGGACTAAGTTAGTTGAAATCTAAATTCGAAAACCCTATTCAATTTAATTAGTGCTAAAGGGATCGAAACGCAATTTATACGAAGGAAAAGTTATTTGATAATCATTTATTTATTTGGGAAAAATTTGTGATTTTCTACATTTACATCTATATAAAAATATATTATTTTCTTAAGTGAGAAAATACGATGCTATTTATTAGTAGAATTTATAAGTTTTATTTTCTAGGAAAATCAATATTAATATATTATCTATAACATGACAACAAAATAAGAAAAATAGCAACTACTCTACACATACAAGTCCTCAGAAAATAAATAGAAAATTGGCTTATGCCCTTACAAACCTTTACATAAATGATTAAAGAAAATTAAAACTTTAACAACTAGTCACCTGCTCAAAACAATTTTGACAAACAATAGAAATTCTTTATAAAACCAATTCTTCCAAGTAGACAAAACCATTTCTTCTAACAACAGAACCTACTAATAGAACCATTTTTGTTCTCAACCCAACGAGACCACAAATCTATTCTTCCTAACTATAGAACCTATTTTCCCATTGGAACAATTTTGTTCAAGAGAGTAACAACTAAAACAAACAACCTTTTCCAACAGAACTAATTTTTCCATTCTCCAGTCAATCAAATTGTTCATTTGAACAGTTTGTTTCAACACAACCAACAACCCATTTTCTTTAATTAAAACCCAACTTAAGAAATGTCCAGAACCGAACTAATGTTCTAAAAAACCCAACACAATTTTAATAGAAGGGTTTCGGAACAAAAATCTGAACTATCGAAACTGTTCCGAATTTAACGAAATAATTTAAGAATTAATCAGAACAATACCGAAACCGATCAAAACTTTTCCGAATATTTTTAGAACCAAAAATCGAAACGAAATCGAAAACGAAATCGAACCGAATTCTTTCTAGAATCGGAGGACCGTATCATCATTGACGGGGGCACGAATTGTACCTTGGTGATGAAATCGGCACAGAAAAGACGGCGACCAGGGTAGCCGAGAGGGTCGACGGCCACGGAAGGCACGGCGGACGCGGGGTGGCTGCGGGCTCGGGTTCGGGCGGACGGCGGTGGAGGGCCGCGGTCGGGGTCGCCGGGTTGGCGTGCACAGGGGTCGGCCGCGGTGGTGGCGGTTTGGGAGCTAGGGCTCGGGTTGCTCTCTTTTAGGGATTAGAAACTTATGGGAGATGGAAATTGGAAGAGGGGAAGGGAACTTTATATAGGGAAATAATTTAAGATTTGGGAAAACCTAAAGTCATCCTTCAATTGAAGAACCGAAGGGTTTTCGGTTTGGGTTCCGTAAGGAAACCGAAGAAGATGAATGGAAGGCTTCATCCATTCATTCGAATTTTAATACAACACTTACAACGTTTTCCTTAATAAAAACAACACCTTTGAATATGATAACAAAAGTTGAAATTGTGTATAGTGGTTATGTCCTATGGCTTGATTTGGGAGGTTGAGGGTTCAACTCTTAGGAGAAACATTTTATTCGTTTTATTTCTAGGATTTTATAATTAGTTAAAAATTCAAAAGAATTTATTTATTTTCTTATTTTTACCAATAAACCAATAAAATCAATTTAAAGAAATAATTTCTTTTATTTCTAAATTATTAGTAAAATTATTTCCTTTACTCTATAGCTTCTTTTAAAAATATATATATTCATGTTAAAAATAATTTCTTTTCAATTAATTATTAAAAATTTAATATGTATATATATACATGCTTTGTTTTGAAATTTCAAGAAAATAATAATTAATTGTTAATTGAACTAAAAAGAAAATCTTAAAATTTATTGAAAATTTTGTTTTGGGTTTTACAAGCTTCCCTCCTTAGAAAATTTTGTCGTCGAAATTAGAACGCATAAACAAAGGAAAGAAAGTACCTTCATGCTTCAAACAAATAAGGGAACCTTTCCCTCATGTCATCTTCTCGCTCCCAGGTAGATTCACCCGGAGAATCCTGCCTCCAAGCTACTCTGACTAAAGGAATGACAGAGTTCCTCAGCCTCTTCTCTCTACGGTCTAGTATCTCCACTGGTTTCTCTGGCACAGTGAGACTTGGTCCAAGCTCCAGCTCTGAATGGTCTACAATATGCCTTTCATCTGGAATGTAACGTCTGAGCTGTAAGATGTGGAAGACGTTATGTACTCCTTCAAGATTAGCTGGTAGATCTAATCGGTATGCCACTTCTCCGACTCGGCTCAGAACTTCGAATGGCCTGATGAATCTTGGACTGAGTTTTCCAGCTCTTCCGAAACGGATGGTTCCTCTGGTGGGGGAGATTTTGACAAAGACCTTATCTCCTGCTTCAAATTCCAGTGGTCGATGTCTGCTGTCGGCCCAGTGCTTTTGTCGATCTTGGACTATCCGAAGCTTGTCTCTGATCATTTTCACCTTGTCTCCAGCATCTTTAATCATTTCTGGTCCCAACATGATTCTTTCTCCTACATCGTCCCATGCAAAAGGTGTACGGCAACGACGTCCATAGAGTGCCTCAAAAGGTGTCATGCCAATGCTGGCTTGATAACTATTGTTGTATGAGAACTCCACCAGATGCAGATGGCTTTTCCATGATCCACCAAACTCCAATGCACAGGATCTCAACATATCTTCGAGGGTCGAGATAGTCCTCTCCGATTGCCCGTCAGTTTGCGGATGATAAGAAGTGCTAAACTTTAGTTGAGTTCCAAGACTCTCTTGCAAACTCTTCCAAAAATGGGAGGTGAAGCGACTATCCCGGTCTGATACAATGCTCACCGGTACTCCATGAATTCGAACGATGTGCTGCATGTACATGTTCGCCAGCTTTTCCGTAGAGTCGCCAACCTTGAAGGGTATGAAGTGAGCAGACTTAGTCAGTCTGTCCACAATCACCCAGATAGCATCCTTTCCTCCTTGAGAACGAGGTAATCCCGACACGAAGTCCATTGATGTGCCAACTTCCATTCCAAAATGGGCAGCGGTTTGAAGTAATTCCGCGATCTTTGTCTACTTGCCTTCACCTGCTGGCAAGTTAGACATCTAGAGACATATCGGAAACATCACCTTTGATTCCTTTCCACCATACATGTGTTCGCATATCCTTATATCTTATTTGCACCTGGATGTATAGAATATTACGATCGATGGGCTTCTTTCATCAGCTCCTCTTAATTCTCCAGCAGGTACACATAGTCTGGTGCCACGCCTTAGTACTCCATCTTCTGATATCGAGAAGTTGTCCAGTGTTCCAGCTAACACTTGGTCTCGAAGTTTGCATAGCGCTTCGTCTTGGAATTGAGCTTCCTTGACTTTGTCCATCAGGCCAGACTGTACTTGTAATTTCATCATGGTCGCACCGGCTTCAAGTTCCTTCATCTTCTCTTCTGGCAGCACAATCTCCAGCTCTAGCTTCTCAATGTCCTCGAGTAGATATCTGTTCTTAGTTAAGAACATCGCCATGGGTATCGGCTAAGTGCATCAGCGACCACATTAGCCTTTCCTGGATGGTACTGTAGATCGATGTCGAAGTCCTTCATAAGCTCCAACCATCGTCTTTGCCTCATGTTAAGCTCCTTTGTGTGAAGACATATTTCAGACTTTTTTGTCTGTAAATATCTCCACCCTTTCTCCATACAAGTAGTGCTTCCATAACTTCAAGGCAAAAATTACCGCTGCTAACTCCAGGTCATGTGTAGGGTAGTTCTTCTCATGGGTCCGTAATTGCCGAGATGCATAGGCGATTACTTTCCCGTGTTGCTGAAGAACACTGCCCAAACCTTTTCCAGAAGCGTCACTATAAATTGAAAATCCTCCGTACCTGAGGGTAGTGACAAGATGGATGCCATTGTCAGTCTCTTCTTCAGCTCCTCGAATGACGCCTGGCACGCTTCAGTCCAGACAAATTCTTCATTCTTCCTGGTAAGCTTGGTCATTGGCTCGGCAATTCTTGCAAAGTCCTTCACGAACTTTCTGTAGTAGCCCGCTAAGCCAAGAAAACTCTGGATTTCAGCAACTCATCCTGGTGTTGTCTATGACTCAACAGCTGCTATCTTCTTTGGGTCTACTGAGATTCCATCTCCTGTGACAACGTGGCCGAGAAAGTCCACTTTGTCCAGAAAGAACTCACACTTGGATAATTTCCCGTACAGCTTCTCCTTCCTTAAAGTCTCCAGTACTATCCTCAAGTGCTTCTCGTGTTCTTCCGGGGTCTTTGAGTAGATCAGAATGTCGTCAATGAAGACAAAAAACTGGTCTAGGTATTGATGGAAGACCTTGTTCATGAGATTCATGAACACTGCAGGAGCATTAGTTAAACCAAAAGGCATGACTAAAAATTCATACTTACCATATTTAGTGTTGAATGCCATTTTGGGTATGTCTTCTTCCCTCACCCTGACTTGATGGTATCCGGATCTAAGATCTATCTTTGAGAATACCTTAGCTCCGCTCAATTGATCGAAGAGGTCATCGATTCTGGGCAGAGGGTATTGTTCTTGATAGTGATGTTGTTCAGAGCCCGGTAATCTATGCACATCCGGACAGATCCATCCTTCTTGGACACAAATAGAACGGGTGCTCCCCAGGGTGAAGCGCCTGTTCTGATGAATCCTTGAGCCTTCAGTTCATCAATCTGGTCCTTCATCTCCTTAGCCTCCTTGGGATTCACTCGATAGCATCGCTGGGATATAGGGGCGAGCCTGGTACTAGGTCGATGGAGAATTCAACATCTCGATTAGGGGAAGTCCGGGAAGACTCTCGGGAAAGTCATCTAGAAATTCTACTATGAGGGGATGAGAGGTACAGGATCTTCGTTGATAGAGGTGTAGTTGATGCTTCTCAAATGTTCGGTGCTCGAACTACTTCGAACTCGGGTTTTTCTGGTGGACTAAAGATCACGCTCCTCGTTGACAGTCTATCATAGCATGTTGCTCACTTAGCCAATCCATTCCCAAAACTACGTCATAGTTTGGAAGTGGCATAACTAAGAGTTGGGTTTGAAATTTATGGCCCGCTATGGTGATAGGGCAACTACAAATTCCAGTGATAGGTATGGGTCCTCCGCCAGTCATCATCTACATATTTGTTTACTGATTCCAACATCTATATTGTATGCAGAAATGAAGTCCGAGGATATAAAGCTATGTGATGCTCCAGAGTCGAATAATACTAAGGCAGGATATGAATAAAGTAAGATGGAACCTGTGATGACGTCTCCAGTTGGTTCTGGTTCTGCCTCTTGTACTGCCAGGGCAAAAGCCTTTCCTTGCTGATGTTGCTTGTAGCGTTGCTCCTCAGTTGGAAGTGGAGGCTTCTGTGGCACAGCTCCGCCACGATTGAAAGCAGTTGGACAGTCTCTCACTTGGTGGGTAGCAGATCCACAGTGCAGACAATGTCCAAGCCTCTTCCTACAAATGCTCGCCTGATGTCCATGCCTCTTGCAGAAATCGCAGATGGGGATTGGCTTCTGGAAAGTCTTGATAGGTGGCCTAGTCTGCTGTTGCTGATGTTGAGTTTGCTGGGGGTATGTAGGCTTATAATTGTTGGGCTTCTTAGTATTCCCTTGGTAGTTGCTAGACCCTGGGAAGTCTCTTTTGGGACGGTTAAGTGTACTTGCCTCCAATCCTCGTGCTACCTTCAACATCTTATCATAAGTTCGGGCACCATTTGCAATAACCATAGTGTGCAGTTCTTCACGCATCCCGAAGCAAAATCTCTCAGCACGGATTTTTGGGTCGTCTGCCATGTAAGTGGCAAATCGACTGAGTCGATCAAACTCTGCTGCGTATTCTTCAACAGTGCGGCCAAGTGGTTCTTCGTAATGACCCGTTCACCAAGCGACTTTCGAAGGGAAAGGGTAACATCAGGTATCAACCTACCTTAACTTTGTGTACCCTGTTTTAAACCAAAATTTGTTATTTCCTATCTAGTTGTAGAAATTCCCCTAAAGAAGCATAGAGGACCATAAGAACTGTAGTGCCAATCCATAGGAATCAATTGAGTAGGATATCTGATAGGAAGGGGGACGGGGTGATGCTCATCGATGATTACACAGGTGTGTCACAGTTTTACGTACTAAACGAAAGAGAAAATAGGGTTCCTAACAACGGAATAATGATGAGTATCCAGATATTAATACACACTACCATAGGAAGAAGGAGCCATATATCCATAGACCCAACTGTATTAGATATCAGTTGAACCATCTTGGGGCGGATACATGTTTTGTATCAGTATCCCACTAATATATTGGTCAATATCAGAATTAGTATGTATTTGTTAACCAAGTTCAGTCCCTACCCTATGCACATGGTTGCATGCACACAAAGTATCAGTCAAACCACCTCGTTCCAAGTGTTAGTTACCTATCTCGTGATGGTGAGAATGTCATATTAGATTTGTTCTTGTATCCAATGGATACGGTTGTGTTAGGCTCTCCCAGTTGTTGATTTAGTACTGTCAGTGTATACTTTCATGTATCAAGTAGGTACAGACCTATGAACTTCCTCTTATAATAGACTGATACCGACATATTAGATAACCTTTATGGGCTTTCTATCAGATATCGAATAGGTTTAATAAACTAAGATTGGTAATCCAAGACTACTATAAGCATGGAGGAGTTTTCAATCTTCCCTAGCCTAAGAACAGGACATTAAGTGTAGTAGTGAATAAAAGTAAGGGGGTTTCTAGGTAAAGTCTAGGTAAAGAGGGTAGAGTACCTGTCTCAAGATACATCCTGAGTAAGAACTGCAAGACATGAGGTTCTTGTGCCAAGTGGTACTGGGACTAAGAAAAGTCAGTACATATCCATATAGCATAGGCTGCAAGAAATAACATACAAGCATTGGGGCAAACCAACTAGGGTATATTGTTATGGATGTGTCAAACTGGTTTGAAGTATCAAACACACAGGTATGTAGGTAGGTGTTTGACTGTATGTGTGCTAGGTTAGAGTGGATGTCTAATTAGAGTATCAAAGGTTTGAGAAAACTCTCATATTCCATATCAGTTGGACATCTACATAAGTAAGTTAGTAGCACCCCTAAATAAGATACATGTGCATCAGTAATAGGGAAATTCATCCAGGTTGTTTAAAGAGAGGAAGTATAAAAGGATTAGTACACAAGTCACAAAGTCTATAGTGTTAATTGGGTATTGAAGAAGTGCTCGAGTAGGAGTAGAACAATGTTAGAATATGTGGGCAAACGAGTAACAGAAGTAGTAAGAACAGGCTATGCCTATAGGTAGAATCATATGACAAATAACTTGGACGTCCAATCGTGAGTAGCTGTCTAGGTTAAGTGGGAACCTACAATAGTATCATGTACCTAATGGTAATTGAGATTACTTGTAGGTCGTATATCTAGGGGTAGAGCCCAGTAGATAGAATCAGCTATGTATCGAACTTTGGTATGTAACAGAGGTATTATAATGGGATTCCTATATTAAGGGAGATGTCTGGGAACATGTGGCATAGCAGACTAGAAATAGAAGGGAGTGACAGGTTGGTGTATCAATCACAATAATGTACCAGTAGCACAAGAAAAGTAAGTAGGGTTCTCGTGAGTTAACATAGCAGTATTTTGTGTCCATACCCAGTAAAGAGAGTTGAGCCATCAAATCCTAAGATACCACTAGCTAGTAAGTATGAGTACCTTCTAACTTAAAGGACTACAAGCCTATGTGACCGGGTGACTTATTGGTAAAGGCAGATGTGAGTCCTGTGAAAATAAAGACTATAGACAGTACTTGCTGGTGACAAGTGAGTGTGGAGTGATGCATTAGTAACATGGCTCTACCAAGTGGGGTTGGCTAGGTTAGTGTCCATACATGTTTTCTAGTTAAATCGAACCTGAGAAGCCAACCAATAAACCTATTATGCCATTCACAAATAAATCGTACATGGGAACCCGATTGAGTGTCACACCTTAGGCATGCATGTCATAGGCTCCAAATGGGTCAAAACCATATATTGGGTCAAATGGTTTTCGTAGGATCGATGGTACCTTTAGAGGGGGTGAATAGAATGCAGCAAAAAATATTCCCCAATTAAACACTAAACAGGAAAAGGCAATTTTATATAAAACTTAAATGCGATGAAGTAAAGCAATAAGTAAATAAGGCAAAAAAAGCAGTACGCAGGCACCGAGGTTTATAATGGTTTTCCTCTGAGAGGACTAGTCCAGTTGTGAGAACTCTTGCCCGCTATTTAATCCACTATCTAAAATAGAGGTTACACCGCGTCCTTTTCTACAAAGAACATGCCAACTTCAACATCGTTGTTTTTTTTATCCGAAGCCCACGAACAAACTTCAAACACCTTTCTGAGAGAAAGCTATTATACTCCAAGCTTATACAACTCGAATACTCCTAATCGGAAACAACCAGCATTTAAAAGAAAAGGAGTTGTTTTGGGAATAGGAAGATTAAAGCTTTTTAAATAGATATGAAGGTTTGGAATAAATAGAGAAGATGAAGAATGAATGAGTGAATAGAAATATAAAATTCTTCTCTATTTATAGGATTTTTTGGAACAGAGTTCGGGTAGAACTCGGTAGGGTTAACGTTCATAATTTGGAACGTTGCAGATCTAAAGGAGTAGGAATTTGCTGCTGACCAGGAGTGATTTGACTTGACCGAGTTTGGGCCGAGTTCGGGCAGAACTCTGCCCGACTCGGTTAGATCAAATCTAGGTCATTTTGGTTTGTGGAGTTTTTGGATAAACAAAGGTTTAGGTTTTTGTTTTGGGTCAGGAAACATGATTTTTGTGAGTAGAGTCTTCTAAATTTGCCAGTGATCCCGACGCACAATTTTTTAGACTCAATAAAAGAAAATTACAGAATAAAGATAAAAAATCTGTTGAGACAAAACATGCGATCTTCTGTTTCTTTTTATATCGAGCTCAGAGTTTTAAGTCAATTATTGAAATCGGTTTGACTATGGCTGTATGGGCCAACGATCTTCCTCATTTTGATAATTTGAGAAAACTACGATTAATACTTAGAAACTGTCCAGCATGGTGCAGAAGTAGACTTTGATTGGAACATTGGTACAATACTTGCTCCTCCGTAAAAGTACGGTCAAGTCCGGTTACTCCCCCATAACAAAACAAGTAGGTTGAACATCTTTAAAAGTCTAGAAATAGAAACTCCAAACAAAATTTTTAGAGCATAATAATCATCAATAATCAACAAGAGAATAAGAATTAAGAGCTTTGTTAGTATCACAATCACAAATAAAAAAGTAAATAAATAAGTATCACATTTCTCCCCCGTTTTGTTATATAAGCAAAATGGCCGAAGCAATATAAGAACACATCACAATATAATCCATAAAGCTGAAATAGGAAACTAATATGTAAACTGAAATAGGAGAAAGTGCATACAATCCAAATAGTAACAGTCTAAACTGATAATGCTTGAAAGAAGCATTTATCACTAAAACATAGCAGAAAAATCTAAAACATAATTAAAACATAACTAGTGACGCTCTATCACTAGGAAATATTCCTCAATCGTCATCCTCATCGTCATCGTAATCAGCACCTGCTGTCCTAGAAGGACCAGTCACAGCAGAACGGTTGGGATCATAACGGGTAGCAGTAGGGTCAAAGTATGCTGAACCTCTAATTTATGTGATAGGATTTTAACATAAATGCAAAGGTAACTTAGAAATAGTTGTGTTGAAGAAGTATAATTCATGTTTAATGAACCAAAAAGACACAAACCGTATAGAATATTTCGGGTTAGCTGTAGGGGCCGGATCCCAGCTAGCGGTAGTCCGAAGACACTTGGCATCGTGTCGCTTAGACTTCTACGTCTTTTTGTCAGAAGGGCCCTTTCGGCTTATAACCAAAATAGTTTCTACAAATTTATGAATTTCAATTAGTTACACTTAAATATGAATTTAACATCCAAAATTCCTAATTCTCTTCGTATTAAGTTGAAACGATCTTCAGCCAAGGGGTTAGTGAAGATGTCAGCTAGTTGATGCTCAGTGTCAACAAATTCTAAACTTATATCTCCTTATAAAACCTGGCCTCTAAGGAAGTGATGTCTAATTTCTTTGTGTTTAGTGCGAGAATGACATATATGATTCTTCGTGAGATTAATAGAACTAGTGTTATCGCAGTAAATAGGGATGTGGTTAAACGATAATTGGTAGTCTTCCAAAGTTTATTTCATCCACAAAATCTGAGCACAACAACGTTAGACCGTGATATATTCAGCTTCGGTTGTTGATAATGCAACAAAATTTTGTTTCCTAGAAAACTAGGAGGATAATAATTTTCCTAGAAAATGACATGTGCCACTGGTACTTTTATGATCAACCTTGCATCCAACAAAATTCGTGTCCAAGTAACCTATCAGGTCAAACGAATCAGTTTTGGGATACCATAGACAAGTCGTCAAAGTACCTTTAAGGTATGACAGGATACGCTTGACGGCGCTTACATTTGATTCTTTAGGACAAGCTTGATATCTGGCACATAAGCATACTGAAAACATAATGTATGGTCGACTAGCAGTTAAGTATAGTAAACTACCAATCATATGTACTAACATACTTCTGTTGGTGAACCATTTTCATCTATATCAAGCTTTGTAGATGTTGCCATAGGAGTGCCGATCAGTTTGACATTATCCATGTCATATTTCTTTAGCAGTCTTTTGTATACTTTGCTTGATTGATGAATATCCGTTGTGAACTTTGCTTGATTTGAAGCCCAAAGGAGAATGTTAGTTCTCCCATCATACTCATTTCGAATTCACTCTGCGTACACTTACCAAACTCGTTATATAGCATCTCATTAGTTGATCCGAAAATTATATCATCTACGTATATCTACACTAATAAAATATTTTTATCTAAAGATTTTATAAAAAAAAGTAGAGTCAACCTTCCCTTTTAAAAAATTGTGTTCAAGCAAGAAGGAACTAAGGCGCTCATACCATGCACGAGGTGCTTGTTTGAGACCGTAGAGAGCTTTGCGAAGCTTGAATACATGATCAAATGTTTTAAAAATCTTCAAAGACAGAAGGTTATTTTACAAAAAACTTCATCTTTTATAAAACCATTTAGAAAAGGACTTTTGACATCCATTTGAAAAAGTTTAAAACCTTGAAAACTTGCAAAAGCACAAAGCATACGAATGGACTCTAGTCTACCAATTGGAGCATACGTCTCATTATAGTCAATGTCTTCTTCTTGATTATAGCCTTGAGCTACTAGACGTGCTTTGTTGCATGTGACTAAACCATTCTTATCTAACTTATTTCGGAATACCCACTTGGTACCAATGATCGGATGATCAATAGGTCTAGAGACGAGTTCCCAAACTTGATTCCGTTCGAATTGGTTTAGTTCCTCTTCCATTACAGAAATCCAAAATTCATCATTAAAAACTTCTAAAACATTTTTAGGTTCTATTTTGGAAATAAATGCAACATTAACAACTATATCTCGTGTGCTTGAGCGAGTACTTACACCTCTTGATACATCACCTAGTACCAGTTCTTTCGGAAGATTTGATGTAAATCTTAATCATTTTGGCATACTCTCCAGGTAGGAGGATGGTATATCTTCTGATGTTCTGTTTGAGGAAGTTTTCTCTTCTTCATTTTCACTATTGTCGTTGCGTTGACTGTTCAGCTCGTCGAATGTGATATTTATTGACTCTTCAATAATAAGTAATATTTTGTTGAATACCCTGTATCCTTTGCTCTTTGCAGCATACCCCAAGAATATGCCCTCATCAGCTTTTTCATCAATCTTTCCTATGTTGTCTTTAGTGTTCAGAATGAAACATCTGCAACCAATCACCTTGAAATAGCTAATGTTAGGAGTTCTATTAAACCATAATTCATATGGAGACTTCTTAGAGATTGGTCTAATAAGAACTTTGTTCAAAACATGGAATGTTGTACAAACAGCTTCTGTCCAAAAATATTTTAGAAGATTATGCTAGTTAATTATAACTCTGGCCATATCGCTAAGAGTTCTATTCTTCCTCTTCATAATGCCATTTTGTTGAGGAGTTTTGGGGCAAGAGAATTCATGTGATAACCCATTTGAATCGCAATAGTTTTAAAATTCATGGTTATCAAATTCTCCTCCATGATCACTTTGTATGCGATTAATCTTGAATCCTATCTCATTTTGTACCTTTTTACAAAAAGACACAAATTCAGAAAAGACTTCATTTTTATTTGCAAGAAATTAGACCCAAGTATACCGTGAATAGTCATCAACTATCACGTAATTAAGCATATAGCTGCCAAGACTGGCAACTCTATTTGGTCTAAACAAGTCCATATGCAATAATTGTAGTGATCTAGAGGTACTTACAGCGTTTATTGATGTAAAAAATTATCTAGATGCCTTGTTCTTTTTCATATTCGGCACATATAATATCTTTCTTAAATATAATATCAGGTAAGCCTCTTACCAGTTTTTTGGTGGACAATCTTATAATAGTGTCCATGTTCGCATGTCCAAGGCACATATGCCATACCCAACTTTCATCTTGAGTGGTGAAAAAATACTTTTCTGTACTATTAGTACTTTCTGACAGATATAATACATATATTGTCCTCTCTTATTCCCTCAAAGAAAGTTATTCTAGAAGTTTTATAACAAATAAAACTTTATTCTTAACAAAATTAATTCCATAATAATGATCAGTCAGTTGACTAATACTTAGCAAGTTTTGTTTTAATTCAGTTACTAAACATACATTTTTAATAATAAGTGATGGAGAAGTACCTATGTCACCAACTCCAATAATATGTCCTTTCATGTTATTACCAAAGGAGACATAGCCTTCTTTTTTATCGATAGAGTTGCAAACAATGTGTTATCACCTATCATATGTCTGGAGCAACCACTATCGAGGATTTACTTGCTTCTAGTGGGAGAAGGAAGGTCCACCTACAACACAAGTTGAAGATGTAACCTTTGGTATCCACTTTCTTGAGGGTCATGATTTGTTAGCTTTTGGAACCCATACATACACATTCATATATACTAGCTTTCTAGTCTTACATTGGTGTGATACATGTCTTTTTATACCACAATAATGACATGTAGCAAAAGTATTAGTGCTAGGTGTAGTTCGAAGATCATGCATATGTGTTTTTGAAGAAGTGTGTGTTATCTTGTTGTGTGAAAAGGTATACATATATGCATGGCTTCTAGTAGTTCTAGTAGTGTTGGTCGTGTTGTGTTTGTGCTTAGCCTTATAACTTGTGTTCACTTGAGCTATAGGTTTGACGATTTGTTTGCCCAGCTTAATCTCTAACTTTTTAGAGATGTCACAGGCTTCATTGTACTTGACCGTGAGTGCAGCTATTCTCTGAGCAACAATGTTGTACTTCTTTTTCTCTAATTTATAAAGATCGCTAAGTTTTACATTTCGTGATTTGCTTTCTCAAGCTTTTCAAGAGCATAATGTAGACCTAGCTTTAAAGAAGTAACCTTATCCGTGTGACTAGAAGAGTTTTTAATATCTTCTAGCATATGAGATTGCTTAGAAAACTCAGATTATACAAATTTTAGCTCTTTTTTGGTGCTTTTATACAAATCCATCATTTTCTTTTGATCTTCTAACAGATTAGTGAAGGCATCAGACAGTTCATCAAATATAAATTCTTCATAGAGAGGGTTCGATATTATCTTAGCATTTGTGGCCATAAAGCAGAGATTAGCTGTGTTGCGAGGCTTATTTTCTGTTTTAGAGTCACTAGATTTACTTTCACACCAGATGCTAGTGTTAGCATAGTTTCTAGTCAAAGTCCTTCTCCTGTCTGACTTATCATGCCTGCTTCCCTTTCTTACAACAGGACAATCTTTTTTGATATGACCAGTTCTCTTACAGCTGAAGCAGATCGGTTCTTCGTCGTCTCTGGAATCTTTATTCTTCTTGTTTGACTTCTCATATTTGAGGAATCTTCTGAAGTTCTTCGTCATGAGTGCCATCTGCTCGTTGTCCGAGCTATCTGTCTTACTTTTGTCATCTGAGGCCGTCTTGTGGTTAGCTTTGAATGATATAGCCTTCTCTTTTGGTGCTGGCTCTTCGAAATCTTTAAGTTTTAGCTTATGTGTCATAAGCATTCCCATAAGAGCTTTAAGAGTCATCATGGTGAGATCATTCCCTTCAATAATGGTCGTCGCTTTAGGATTCCAGTTCTTGGTTAGCCCGTGAATTACCTTCCAAATTTTTTCATGATTGCTGTATTCTTTTCCAAAGGAAGATAGAGGACTAACAAAATCTAGAAACCGAGTAAACATATTTGTAATAGTCTCATTAGGCTTCATTTTGAATGCCTCTTACTCTTGTGTTAGTCGTGAGATTTTGGGCTCCTTCACTTGTTAAGTGCCTTCATGAGTAACCTCAAGAAGTTTCTAAACCTCGTGAGATGTGGCACATGTTGATACTATGTTAAACTCGGTTCTATCTACAGCACACAATAAGGCATTAATAGCCTTTGCATTAAGACTGGATTTTTTTTTCATTGTCGGTATATCTGTCAAATGGTTTTTCAACTAGATTACCGTCTACCACAATAGATAGTGGCTTCTTGTAACCATTCATGACAATCGACCATAAATTGAAATCAAGAGACTTGAGGTAAAAGCTCATACGTGTTTTCCAATACGTATAGCTTGTGCCATCAAATAGGGATGGCCTATTTGTTGATTGACCTTCACCATTGCTTGGGTATAATGATGCAATATCGCGAAGGAGATTGAATCCAACTAGAGATAAACCATGATCTAATACTAATTATAGGATCGATGGCACCTCTAGAGGGGGAGGGGGTGAATAGAGTGCAGCAGAAAATATTCCCCAATTAAAAACTAAACAGGCAAATGCAAATTTATATAAATACTTAAATGCGATGAAGTAAAGCAATAAGTAAATAAGGCAAGAAAGTAGTACGCAGACACCAAGGTTTATACTGGTTTCCCTCTAAGAGGACTAGTCAATCACGAGAATACTTGCCCACTAATTAATTCACTATTTGAAATAGAGGTTACACCCCGTGCTTTGCTCCAAAGAACACGCCAACTTCAACACCGTCGTATTTTTATCCAAAGCCCACGAACAAACTTCAATCACCATTCGGAAAGAAAGCTTTTATACTCCAAGCTTGTACAACTCGAATACTCCAAATCGGAAGATTAAAACTCTTTAAGTAGATAGGAAGCTTTGGAATAGATAGAGAAGTTGAAGAATGAATGAGTGAATAAAATATAAAATTCTTCTCTATTTATAGGATTTTTTGGGATATAGTTTGGGCAGAACTCGGTAGGGTTAACGTTCATAATTTTGAAAGTTGCAGATCGAAAGGAGTAGGAATTTGCTGCTGACCAAGAGTGATTTGACTTGACCGAGTTCGGGCAAAACTTTGGCCGAGTTCGGTTAGGTCAAATCTATCTCATTTTGGTTTGTGAAGTTTTTGGATAAACAAAGGTTTAGATTTTTGTTTTAGGTTAGGAAAAATGATTTTTGTGAGTAGAGTCTTCTAAATTTGCCAGTGATCCCAATGCACTATTTTCTAGACAATAAAAAAATACAGAATAAAGTATAAAAAATCTGTTGAGACAAAATATACGATCTTCTGTTTCTTTTTATATTGAGCTCGAAAAGTCACTTATCGAATTTGGTTTGACCATGGCTGTATGGGCCAATAGTTTTGATCGATGTCGAGTTCCTAACTCTCATTGGAAGTTAGGTCTAGAACTAGGGTAAACGGTCAAATAGCAATAATTGACACGAAGTTGTGCAAAATCAAAAGAATGTTAGAGGACAAGTTTGGATGGACATAATATATCAAATTGAAGGTAAACCGGTTTACTTCAAAACTCATAAAGGACGTTCCGAAAGATTGACATTTCTTGTGCTCCAAAAATTAAAGCTACAAAAAGTACATCAATAGTCATAATTAAAGATAAAATATAACCTAATAAAAAAATCATCTAAAATAAAATAAAATAATTTCCAAAAATTAGGGTGCTTACAAGAGGCCTTTGTACTATACTAGTTATGTTGGTTCCATTAAGGTGAATTTAATTCACGTCGATCCGGGTTCATTAGTCAGCATCATCCCTATGAGCCTACTGCGAGATCTGAAGATCCTAATGCACAACTACGCCAAAATTCGTGTTTCTCGACGGACCAAAATCCTCAAAAACTATAAATTTTGATGGTTTTGGTCAGCCACACTGCCCGTCAAAAATAAATTATAGTTTATTGTAAACGATGGTTTTCTGCCGTCGATAAGCAGGTGTAGCAAACGACTGCTTTGGTCTGTCAAACCATAAAAACGAACTTGGTCCGTCAATTACTCCGCTAAATTAATTCTGCATAACTACCCATTTTTGACAGACAATATCCGTCAAATTTCTGTATAATATTCACCATGACTAGTTTTAATTAATCAAACATGATTTTCTATAGACCAGTACTCACTTTTTGAATCTAGAAGTAATTCAAGATACTCAACTGAAAATGCATACACTCAATTCAAATGAATATAACTACCAATCATTCAAGAATCTCAATTGATATTGAATATCACTAATTAGTCATTGTTTTTGTAGTATCCAAGCACTTGCAATTGTTCTCACACATAACATCCAAATCGATAAAGGAATAAAATTTCAGAATACCTACAAGTTTACTCCAATAATTAAAACAAAAAACTAATATTCAAATCCTAATAAACTGTACAGACTCTTTTGGGCAATTGATCAAATCAACAAGCTAATGTCTTCAAACTTTCCATCTCCTTCGAACAAATATACATTGGGGTCAAAGATTTCATCGACGATGATATTATAAACATCTTCCTTTGGTGAAGTATCAGAATTTAAGCATCCAAAAGCAACATATATTTTTTAGGTCCTTTAGAAAACATGTCTTAGAGAAGTTGGATTGTTTAGGTACCTACAATCATTGAAAAGATACAATAACATTAAATAATGTAATTTAGATAAGGATGAAATTTTTATTACTTAGCAAATGAGTTAAATTGCTAAACAAATTAAAACAACATCAAACTAATATATTTGTGATCTACCATTAGTATCCAATACGACAAACAAATTAAAACTATCCACAAATTAAAACTCTCTATGTTCCATACTTGTTAACAAGCAGTCTCGGTAGCAGTATTAATTTTATACCCGTTACTCGATCATTTTATTCTAAAGCTAGCGTTAGCCACTACAGATCCTTATAAAGGTATAGCATGTGTTTATTTCAACAATTACTTCATTCATTTTATGATTTTTTTTGTATGTTTGATTTTCTTGTTTTATCATAAAAATCAGTACCAAAATCATGTTATTTATCATAACCAATTTCTGATACAATATAACCAACTTTTCAGACTAAATAGTTGGTATAAAATCTCCCGTGCCCACTCCGTTAATGATAATCAGCCTAAAAAACAATTCTCCTGGAAAGAAAAGAACACAACAAATTAAAGATACAAAGTCAAACCATATAAAAAGAGTTGATTTGCTGGCTAGTCAAGCTTGTCACAACAACTAGAGTACATAAGTTCCAAACTACTCTCCATATATTTAAGTTCCAAATTGTTTTCTGATACCAAGTTCTGATACATGTTTTTTTATTTATTATTGTTATTATTATTATTATTATTATTATTATTATTATTATTACTACTACTACTATTTATTATTATTATTATTATTATTATTATTATTATTATTATAGCAAAGCATACCAAATTGTTTTTTGATACCAAGTTCTGATACATGTTTTTTTTATTTAATCTTGTTTTTCCAAATCATCATTCATAATTTTCTCTAGATTTAAGAGTGACCACCATCTCTTCTTCATCTTACAAACACATCAGAATTTAAGTATTAAAAGGAAAGAAAAAAATACTATAAATAGTTTGTTTGCTTGATGAATATTTTGAATTTTGATGGAACATAGAGAGTTTTAATTATGGGACTATTATATGCAGATGAGACTATCAGAATCAACTTCATATAGTATCGCACCATTTTTTTTGTGAAGCAGTATCAATATTAGTTCTAAAAGAACAAAATAGTAAATATGTCCAATTCTTTATTAGGGAAGCCAAACCTGTGATTTTCTTGACATTGACACCTAGGTGAAGTGCGATTCAAATTGTTTCTGCACTATCGTGTCTGGGGAGATCAAAGAGCGGCATGAGACCAATAAACTGCCAAGGCCCTTAGAGACTTTCTTTTGTTCTTTCTGGAACATCTTGCATAAACATAATGTACAGAATGGATATCATATCAATACATAGAGAATGTAAAAGAAACAACTAAGTATAAGAAGGAACATGAGATCTTACCTGATATGCCACTGAAAGTGATCTAAGTCCACGCTCTGCAAACTTGTCAATCACATTATACACCCTGCGCTGTATGTAGAATCTCTTGTATCCCACCACGAGCCTTTGTCAGTTGGGTTCAAATTAAGAGTTCATGATTTGTCACTACAGATAACATCCATGCCAGCCATATTTTCTTCTCATCTTCTCTTGAACAATATGATCTGTAACAAAAATTACCAGAAAGTAACAAATGTACATGAAATAAGCATATAACCATATTTATTCATTGAACTTACTACTGAGAAAGTTTAAATGATAGTCTTCTAATAATGAAGACTTGCAATACTCGAGCAAAAATTAGAAATGATAAAGTTTAAAAGATCTGTGTTATAATGCTAAAGACTACAATAGTGGATCAAAGAGTTGATCAGGGAATCAAAAAGTAATCATATAATTACACCGAGAAATCAGTGAAGTTCATGTCATATGTGCTTAGTAGTAGCAACATACTATCATCCGGCAAATCAATATTTAAAATTTTAGGTATATATCACATGAAAATGGGGGATATTGCATTGAACTACGACTGTACGTACGAATTGAGTCACTTGCAAAAAACTTGCAACATGAATACACAACTTTTGAAATATGGTTGTGTAAAAAAATGTCTATAAGAAGAATACATGCAAGGGAGAGAATGATGTATTGAACTTCTATCAAGTTTGAGCTTGACCAAAATGGTTACTTGTTGATATCATCGACTCCATCAGGTGCACCTCCTTTGTACTGAGAAGCATTTTCCTCTACATCAAGTCAGACGACTGTAAGACTCAGCTTTCACCAAATGATCGATTTGCCTCTTATAGCAACAACAATTTGAGATGAGAAGACATAAAGCTTAAAGCTTCAGTTCTATCACGGGAGATCCTTAAATTGAGTTTCTAGTAGTTTGAGAGAATCCTTAACTAAGGCCACCAAAAAGTCTAATCAGAGTTGCCTTCCTAAACTACAATCTCTTTCTTCTGCTCTGCCTAAGGATTAGATGCAAATCCAATATATGCTCAGGCATAAAATCATGCCTCGTCAATATACCAACTTTAGGTGCCCAATGCAATAAAAGACAGAAATAGATCACCAGTATTGTCATGAGAATCCAAAAATAGCACTACTACCAGAAGAAACGTCACAAGTCCTAGCATAAGACTACTGGCAAGGACATAGAGACTACAATTTGTTCAGTAGGAAGATTGCTTACAGAATGGCATCTTGCGATAACCAAAAGGTGCCTTAAGCCAAGTTCACGGAAAAGTAGGAGGGCTTTTGCTAAAGACATTTTCTCCACCACAGTATAAGGTGAAGAAGTTGTGAAGGGATGTAGATCAAGAAACATGTCCATCTCTTCTACGGTGAGACAAATATCATCAATGTTGTCACCCTTTCCCGATCTAGACTTTGCAAAGTCATCAGCCGAGAACTGCTTCGAGGCACTAGAAACTGCCAGCGAGCAAAAATGTAGAAAATCCCTCTTCTTTAGCACATAAGAAGGTGCGCCAAAAGAATAAGGACAAAAAGAACAGGCGAACCAGAAAAAGGGGCTCGTCGATCACAGGAAACCCATTATGACCAGTTGTCTCTAGGATGTGAACTATATTACCAACTTTCTCCACTCGATGAAACATTTGCAATAGGCCGGTAACTATGTCGCTGACTGTAAGTTTCCTCATGTAGGGCTCCGCATGGGCTTCAAGATAAGGTAGCCCCTTCAGTTTCACAAGCAGGTCATAGATATTGGAATTCATGGTATCAGCCACGGTCTTAGATATTAGGAGAACCAGCATGACATGAGGAAGCAGTAGAAGATTATTAGTGAGTTCGAGAATGATGACACATACTGACAGTAATCCTCATTCATCCCCCGAGAAGGGAAGCAGACCTATCAGCAATACGATTAGACTCCCATAAGTGGCACCGATCAGGATAACAAGCATGAAGAGGCCATAGCTGAAGATACCAAGAAAATAGGAGGTAACTAAGAAGAAAAGGACCGAGTAGGTATTGAACACGTTGTTCGTGCCAGTACTATAGAGGTTCCTGATAGTGTCGTCGTTAGTGATGAAAAACAAGGTGGCCAGGTCATTGTAGGGATCGAAAAGGCATTAAAACTTCTTGAAGTTGCCAGACCTGTCGATCAAGGGGCAAGGTTCTGATAAACCGGCTGGACAAGGTCTACAGGTTACAAACCATAGCAATCCAAATAGACAACATGATGTGCATATGGAAACGAATGCGGGAAGTAGTAATTTATATGGACGACCTTTCCTGAAAGATAATGTGTGTGAATGAATTGCCTAGTAAAATTTTCAAATCAACACAAGATATAATTTATACCAAGGAAGGGCTATATTTGTTGATTTTGCAAGAAATAAAAGGAGGGCCAAGTCTGACTTACTCGTTAATAAGACTGTAGACTCGAAGAAGTTTTTCCAGGAGGAAATTGTACAGACTCCCCAGCACTCCCCCGTTGACTCCTAGAATGATCACCGGAGGCAAGTCGAGAGGCCATAGGCAACACCATCGGAAGTTACATCAAACATTATAAGGCCGCCCTTCCCGAACAGTCTGCACTTGCCACTTATGCAGACGTAGATAATAGCCCTGAGCACGACGGCGACCACAGCCGTGGTGAAGAAAGCTCTCCAGAGCAGAGCACTCCTCCACCTGTGCAGGCAAAAAAGGAAATAGAATACCTAACGGATAGTAACACGTACGTTTAAAGGGAAAGGGGGGAATTGGAAGTAGTGAGTGAGTACCAGGACGACATGCTTTTGAGGAAGAAGAGGATGCCCCAGACGGGAGCACATAAAGGGGTCAAAGTGGTGGCAAACATGGTGGGCTGCGTCCCCTCCGCCACTTTGATGCCATTGAGGTAGGCCATGACCTCTGGGATCCCGAAGCCCGCGACGGAGGGGTTGAAGAAGGCGGTGACAGCGGCAACAAATATGGTGTGCATGAAGATGGACCCGGCAAAGGCTGCGAACGCCGACCGGTACCTAAATTCAAGAAAATCAAGAATAAGAAGAAAAATAAAAATAAAATATTATTATTATAATTATTAGTTTTACTTTTGTGCGAGCATGAGGTTGGAGGTGACAACGAACTTCTGGCCGGCGATGTTCTCAACAGAGAGGTTGTTTCATGAGAAGAGAGAGATGAAAATAGGGCTCCAAGTTTTGGCTCCAATTTTAGTCGCTAAAATATTTAGGGAAAGGAGGGAGATCTTTAAATATTTTGATAGAAATGGACAGTTTTAGTTTGTCGAAAACAAAACTACTGTTCGGTCCGTCGTTGTTAGCGAACCTAAAGAGTAAAAAATTGCTGTTTTTGACGTACCACCAAAACTACAATCTTAGGCTTTAATGCTGGACAAAGCCGTCCCCTTGGGAAAATACACTTGAAGATTTAGATAGTTGATCTTCGGATTGAGGTCATATGTTACGTAATCGATGCAGAGGTATCCTACAATCTCCTGCTTGGACGCCCTTGGATATATGAGAACAAAATCGTGCCATCTGCTTTGCACCAATTCTTCAAGTATGTGGATCGTCAAAAGAATATTAAAACAAAGTTTGTTGACACTAACCTGTTTAAGGGTGTTGAGTCATATTACTCTGACTCTGTCCTCTATACACCATAATATCTAGAAGAAGAAGCCAATGACGTCGATGATGAAGCTGAACATGATCTAAGTGAGGCCCCTCTTTTGATCCGAGTGAAAGGACGTATTACTCGTTAAGAGTTGCCGGAGCCTTTTGTTATCCACCTTCGTACATCAGTATGCGAGAAAGGCAAAAAGACCCTTGGTAATAGATATTACTAATCAGAATGAACCGCCACTGATTATTGACCTTCAATGCAACAAGCATCTTGCTCCAGCAGGTCAGCCACTTGTCAGTAATCTTGCTAAGCCTACTGTTAAGACTGAGTCTTCTGTTAACTTTGTAGTAGAGAAAGAAACTTTGTACTTTGTTAATAAATATGACACTCCTTCGCACTATATCAATGTTGATCCTATTGCTACAAAAATTTCAAGAAGCTATGTGTGCTTGTGAGCCTTTGGCTATTCCAGTAGCATCACCATCCCAAATAGGTATGTCATACAATTTATGTGATGACGCCTATTTTGTAGTCCCAACAACACGAAGTGGAGAAAATCAAACAATTTTTGGCAAAGCTAAGGCTAAGAGGATTACGCAAGTTGATAATTTGGGGGAAGATACTGAAAAACAACGGCTCTATCATTATAGACGACCTGCTAAAGACATTATTCAGAGAATGGGCTATAACTTGCAAAGTGCTATGGGCCTGAATTATGGCAAGGGTCGACACCTGCCAATATGTCTTCCGACTCCAAAGGGAAAACCATAAGACTACTCCCACCGCACTCGACGAGACTTAGGTTATGTCAGTCATCCGACAACTTCTGAAGATTCAGAAGCAGACGATGAAACACCATCTCATTCCTTTGAATCATTATCTTGGGATTCTGACATAAGTATAGGTGAAGTATTCAAACTTGCTCTTTCTGTCAACATGGTGTCGACTATTTCAAGCGACGAAGATGACCAATCACTAGAACCCTTTGAGAATGATCTATGTGCACAACATATAGATTCATAATGGGAACTACAGTTTGAACAACACGAACCAACCTACAGAAGATGAGATCATTCAGATCGATGTAGGACAACGTTCTTCTCCAAAACCCATTTTTACAAGTAAAAGTCTTTCTGATGAAGATAAACAAGCTTTAGTAGATCTTATAAAAGAATATATTGATATTTTCGCTTGGAGTTACTAGGATATACCAATTTTAGATCCTCAAATAGCTACACATAAGCTTAATATTCTTTTAATGCTAAACCAGTAAAGCAATAATTGCGACAGTTCCGGCCAGATGTGATTGATGCAATCAAAGCTGAAGTTAAAAAGATGATAGCATGCAGCTTTGTTCAGAAGAACAACACCCTGATTAGGTAGCCAATTTGGTTCCGATAATGCCCCACTCCATGCAGAGGCATTTTATTTGCTTGTTTGGATTCGATCAGAATGTTGGGCCATAGCTTGTGTTGGAAATCAAAAGAATTGAGAATGATGTATTCTCTCTAAGTTGGCTTGATGGAATACGTTATGAAACATGGCTTGCTGGTGTGACTATGTCAGGTGGGGAACATTGTGCCTTGTGTCAAATCATCTCTGGAGGACCCGTTGAGCATATATCTGATTGGAACAAGAAGACCTTTTGTGCAAGTGAGTGGAAATGTCCTTTCTCCTCTACTCCTTCATGCTTAATAAAAGAGGAAATGATACTATATTATGTCCACTAAACTGTTGATGCCTTCTTTGCTATAAAACTACTGATGCTTGAAATCATTGCTAGATAATGATGCCTATGTTGAACATTGTTGAAATGAATAATACTTGATCTGCTAATGTCACGACCCGATCCCAAATTGTTGGGTCGAATCGGATCATGCCCAGTTTGTACCGTTGTTGAGACGGCAGCAGTAAGCTGTATTCAGTAGTGAAACATATGCAGATAAAATTCTAACGAATATAAAATCTTTTATTCAATTTGAAAAGCCTGAAAGACAACAAACATTAATACAACATTCAATTATTACACTTGTTTCCAAAAAAAAAATACTAATCCAGCTCTTAAGATTCTGGGGTTCCAAGTTCTGCGGGACCAGAGTTAGACATCAGATCCTCGACGATGCAATCACCTAAAAGTGTTGGTCTCCAGTCAGAAGGGAGCAAAGTACAATTATAAATGTTCAAAAATTCAAATAATAATTTTGAAATTTGCAATATTAAACAATTTGAAATACTTGAGCAATATTTTCCAACAATTCTACAATCAAAACAATGTGATTTGAATAGGCAACGAACTATGACCGGCTTGGGATGATTCGATTATATCCTAATGATACGGTCTGACCTATCCTCGTGTATAGGAGGAATCAGCTCGCACAATCAATGCAATATGGGGGTATTGGTCATAGACGCTGAACTACTCACCCAATATCCCGAGTCAATCAGATTCAATCAATAAGTCAATATTCGAACTCTAGTAAAGAGTTCCACAATCAATACTCTAGGAGAGAGTTCCGTGTAGCAATGCGGTTTAAAATTGCAATAAAAAAATTACTAGATAAATTACCAAATAGACATAACTGCACTTGCCTTTGTTATTGTGACTGGATCGAGAGTCTGTACCAGGGAACTAGGTCAAACACTTCCTCGAAATCCTATATTTGAGACTCCAGACTTAGAACCAAAGTTGAACCATATCTAGGTGTGCTAGTTGCAATCTCTAGAATTGATCCTAATCAAGTTTTAGTTTAATAATTAATTACCAGAAAAACTGTCTAATGTCATAAGATGCTTTCATTGTCATTTATATGGAATAAACATGTTACTGGTTTAGTTAGAGAAAAATAGCAATTACCGGTTATTTAGCAAAACTTTGTATTTTTGATAATATATATATAAAACTAGACTTTCTTTTAAATGAGAAATCATGAGTTTGTTAAACTACCAATTTGTAATTTAATGTGAGAAAATCTCATTAATTTTTTTATATCAAATAATATTTATTTTAATTCTACGCGTCTACGCTAAAACCAGCAAAACCAGAAAAAGAAAGAAAAAGCTATGCTACAATAATTACAGGCCACAGAGAAAGAAATAAAAAAGCTGGGCTTATGCCCTTACAGCTAATTTGAATTGATGCTGAGAATGAATTGATATTGTTGCTTATGTTAATGCTGCTAAAGGGAATGATATACTTGAATCATGAACACTCTATGTAACTGTTGTAAAGATATGAAATGTTGTATGTCCCAATGAGAACTGAATAATATGATTAATGTTACAATGTGATGAACTGATGCGATATGAAACAATAAGGCTTGAGATCGATGAGATCACCAAGTGGAATGATGGTAGAAATAAAAAGTCGTTGAATACAACTTGGAATGAAATAAATGATGATAAACTATTGCCTTTACTTACCATTGATGTTTTACCATGCGACTATGTTCATGAACGAGTCAGACACACATTCGTATGGTCATGGACACTTGTTCACAAGGTGAGATTGTTTTCTCGGAGGATATGCTTGGGGAAGTAGGGTCGATTCGACTTGGGGGAAAATGTAAGCGTGCTTTAAGTGTACGAGGTATGAGGACATTCATTGAGGCTAGCTACCTACTCTTAATAGTGCATCGCATATCGTTCGAAGTATTATATGGCAACATCCTAAATGGTGGAATAATACTAATAATCGTATTGTAAGGATGCATACTAACGAATGTCTTGTGTAGGTAGAGTAAGTATATCATATATCATATATTTTACACAAGTATAAGGAAGTTGGTTGTTGGTAAGAAATTACTAAAAGTGATATGTCTGTCTTTCATGCTAATTCAACCTTACTGCTTAACATGTTAAACCTAATGATGATACAATGTTGCTTTGCTAAGAACATTGCTTAATCATGCCATACATGCTAAACTATTGCTATAAAAGTGAACTATGAGAATACTTGCTATCGAGGATTAACTGATGTATAAACTGTAACTGATACTAGGCCCAAGCAGAAAGATCACTCTTAATAAATGTTTGCTCACATGACTACTTAGTGTTGGTTTAGGCGAGTTGACTAGTTCAGTTCGCCAGTACACGGCAATATACTAACCCAAGTTGTGGGAATCCTTTTTCAGGTACTCGTGCTTGGGAAGTTCAGTACACTAAGATTGGCATTGATCAGTACCGAGGCATTTAAGATTTGTTGGGTATACAGAACCTCTCCTGATAAAAGATGATGTCTTCTGTTTATAAAGGGCTTAATGTATGAAACATTGTATATCTGTTGTATTATTGAGTTGTGTGAGACTCGTCTCATGATATCGATATTTATATACATATACGTATTTTGTGCGGTATTTAGTATTTTCTTAATTTTTAGAATACTTCGAATTTTTTCCAAAATTGTATATATTTTTCATTGATTGGCATGCCGCCGATGTATCAGTGTATATCGACGGTTGACATTTTCATTGTACGAATTTTTGACAATTGTCAGGTGATCCATATTTTGACTTGTCTCTTTTGTTTTGGTTTAAATATTGACATGGTTTAATTGGTTTGGCTCAACTTGGCTTGGCTTGGTTTGTTTTAGTTTGGTTTGAGATGAGAGGGTTGATATAAAACCCAACTCTCTCTCTCTCTCCTCTATTTTTTTATTTCTCTTCATTTTCTCCTCCAACGTAAGGCAGGTACATCTTGCCAAAACCTTGAACAAAGTTATTTTTTTATTTTATTCTTTTCCTTGTATGATTCTAAGCCTCTTTAGAACTTAGAATTTTTTATTTTGATGGCTAGATTTTTGTAGATCTAAGTTTTGATATTTTCTTATTTTTTTGTTTTGATCTATTAGAAGTTTGTATTTCCTAAAACCAGTGGTCCCAAGTTGTAGGAAATCTCGTTCTATGCAGTTTTGACCGTTGGAAGTCTCAATTAGGACTTGTTTTAAGCAAGTTATGGCATTTTAAAGTTTTCGGGTTCCATGGAAATTTGGCTGCTGTGTTGGAGAAGAAGCACAGTGCCGGGCGCCCAGTCTGGCTCTGGCGGCTCTTCTGGCCCAGGCGCCCAGACTAGATCAGCCGTCCAACACGGCCCAGGTGCCTTGCGTGTCCTGGCGCTTCTTGACTCTAGCAATCACGGGTGCTTAGGCGCCCAATGTGATGCGTCGACCCTAACGCTCATTGGTGCTTAGGCACCCACTATGATGCGTCTTTCCGTCCTGGGGCCCATGCACGCCTAGGCGCCACTTTGGCCCTAGTGCTCATTGGTGCCCAGGAGCCACTCTGGCCATACGCCTACTTCGGCCATGCGCCCTCTTGGCCCCATCATCCATCAGTGCCTAGGCGCCACCTTAGCCCTGGCGCCCCTACGAGTCTAGGCGCCATCTTGGTCTGGCGCCCAACTTACTTTGGCGCAATCTTGACCCTGTTGCCCATTCATGCCTAGGCATCCTCCAGGCCATGGCGCCCAGCTTATCTAGGTGCCCAGTTTGCCTAGGCGCCCTTGTGGTGCACCTACCCCCATGCATCTCCTTTCTTGCAATGGTTTATATGTCCTGTTATATGCATGTACCCTGAGCTTTGAACTGATCTTAGCATGGTTGTTTTGACCTTTTTGACTGTTTAAGCTGTTTTGTAGTTAGAATCTTGAAAAACCTCAAACATGAAAGTTGTAGGTCTTTGTCTTGGCTTCGAGAATCTTCCTGTTTTACCTTAATTAGAGTTCATATGCGATTGATAATTTAAATCATAGTTCTTGATCTTTTGTCATATTTTTTATACTTGGTCGTACCTAATATTTCTTTAACAAAAGAATTTCTTAACATGATTTGATGATCTTGTACAGTTAGAGAATGATCGTACACCCTTTATACAGTCAACACTAGCACATATTCAATTATTTTTTTATGCCAAGTAGCTACTTTTATCTTTTCCTTCTCATATGTTTCGATGTGCCATTTTATCAAGATCTTTCTTACGTACTATCCTTACGTCTAAAATTTGCTTACATGAAAGTGGCCCGTTGTGGTGTACTCATGTTACATGTCTCATTTTTGCCTAGATAGTGGCCCGTTGTGGTGCACTCATGCTACACGTCACTTCTTTGCTTATTCTAGATAGTGTCCTTTTGTGGTGCACTCATGTTACAGGTCACTTCTTTGCTTTACATGATAGTGGCCCATCGACACGCACTCCCGACAAATACTTTTGACATGACAAGTAACCCTAAACATGACATGTGTAATCAAGATGCTGTTGCTACGGTTATTCCTCTCTTGCTAAGATAACTCTTTTTGGACACCATGGTTGAATCTATTATGTATGCGTGAACAAGCCACATGTCTCGTCTGCATCATGTCTAGGACATGAATTCCTGGTTACCACGGTCAGGAATTCATAACGAATCTGACTAGGTTAATGACTAGATTGATCAAGTAGTTCATATAGAGAGATTTCCCAGTTACAGGCGATCCCGTTATCTGGGCGCCTCCAGTGGACTTGTATCCTACCGACGAATAGGGCACATTTCCAGCATTCTGTCATGTGTTGCACCATTCAAGCTACCTAATAACTCTCTTAAGGGTACATTTGTCTCCTAGGTGATGTACCCACTATTGTATGTATGTGGGATACATTGTCTTCTGGGCGATGTATCCACTATAAATTCTCTTGTAACTTTCGTCTAGATAACCTGGATAGTTAGCAGGGCTTGTGTTGTGGGAATATCTTATTGCATCTTGTTAGTAACTAGGCTTGTGATAACCCTAGTTAGTTAAAGAATCAAGCCGTACTCATTGCTTGGTCGTGATTGATGGATGGAGTCCAGTCCAGTCTAGTTTTGTCTAGGCAGTATCCGTATATTTATTTTACTACATTATAGTTATGCTTTACTTTTGTCGAGAAATGATTAGAGAAAAAGTTATGTTCAGGAGAAGGGTTACCATCCCAGTCCTTATTTGGTTTACGGATTGTAACTTAGGTTCCGGAATAGTTTCTTAGTCATCTTGTCATTTATCGTCCTATTCAGTACTCACACGCTATACATGATCCTTAGGCTGTGCAATGATTAGAGACTAAGTTCTGTTCAGGAGAAGGGTTACAACCCCGGTACTTTTTGATTTACAGGTTGTAACTTGGGTTCCAGAATAGTTCCTAAGTCATCTTATCCATTGTCGTTCTATATAGTTCTAACATGCTCACATGTTCCAGTTACCTCACATGCTTATATGACCCGGCTACTTAACATGCTCACATGTCCAGTTTATCTTACATGTTCACATGCTTCCTTTACTGTATGCTCCAGGTTGCTTTGCTTAGTGTCTTTTCTATTCTCGGGATAAGTGCATTGGTAGTGTACGAATCTTGATCCGCATTTACTTATTTCTTTCTCTATCTGTTGTTATGTTAGTTATTGCTGGTTTTAGTTCATAAGTTTGGCTTCCTTTGTGGTACTTACTATTTGGGGTCTGACCCCACTGGTTTTGTTTGACCAGATCTGATAGAGGAGTCAGAAGGATCTTTCGTACCATCTACTCGGCGGTGACTACCCGGAGCACCAGAGTACCTTAGTAGGTTTCTTATATCATCCTCCCACTAGTTATGTACATTATTATTTTGTGGCATTTAGCCTCCGAGCATGTGTTTAGCTCGTATTTTAGGATCAAAACATGTAGCCTACGGGCCTAAAACTTGATGTACGTATTCTAGACTATAGCTAGAGCTTATCATGTATGACTATTACTCATGCTAGTTCTTCACTTTATATTACTAGCTTCATGATCATCCATGTATATATATAGTTTGGGACGCTTTACTATTTTATGTCTGATGATCATCCTTTTTGTAATTTGCATTTTTGCTTGTGATTGAGATACCTAGGATCGTTTGACCTAGGATTGACTGTTGGCTTGTAGTAGTAAAGTCACGACCCACACCCAGTGCAGGGGCACGAGACATGGTTACGTCCAGCCTACGCCGCAGTGTCGATGGTAGAACGCTGTCCTAGGTCACATACATCTAACAGTTTATAAGGTACCTATACAGTTTATACATTCCGAATGGAGGTGACATCAATACGTACAACTCAATCACAGCTAAGGAAGAAAGTACGAAATGATAGAATAGATAAAACTCAGAATCCACAGATAATAATACAAGACAGAGAGATAGCTGAAAACTAAGATAACATCTCCACAATCCATAGTACAACTCCAATATATACAAATGTATTATAACATGAAGTAAATAGAACTATCCTAGCTAACTAGCCTAGTCTACAGGGGTAGTGTCGTCAGCAAGTACTGGATCCTCCTGAGAGTCCAGCTCAAGAGTGTCGTCTATGCCTGCTCCGTAATAAGTGGGACACAGCTCCTCGAAGTCATCTGTATTATTTCAACAGGTCCAGTCAGGACTGGAGCGAGCACAGTACATCTCACGCAATTCATATCATGACATGAATAAAATACAGGCAATAGAGTAAAATACATTAAACGCTGAAGAGTATACATGAGTAAAAAGAGAAGATTGTAATAAAAAATCTACTATAAGTAAAGAGCTACAGTGAACTAGTGATTTAGAGTACAATCTAGACATGCGAACGGCTTGATAATAAACATGAGAGTTTGCACATGACTACACTACTTTGGAAATTGTCCACATGACTATTTATACTCCCCTGTACCCCAATCAATACACAAGGATCCGTTCAAGTTATGTTATTGCACATGAGATTCACATGGGGGACCATAAATGGGTGTACATTAATATAAACATGGGGGCTCCGTGATCATGAGAGTACATGAATCACGAGAGTGCACATGAATGGTGCAAGCACAAGAATACATGATAAAAGTGAAACGCACATGACATGATGTATCTGATACTCCCGAGGGGAATAACATCGTATGAAAAGATCCATATAGTACTAATCCGTGTTTCCATCGTGTCAGCATCAAGTAAAATAATCTAGAGCAAAAAAAATACTTCTAGCAAGTATGAAACGGTCAGAGAATGTACTCGCCTGATATCCTGAATGTCCGGAAGAAAAATACTGCCTAAGGAGTGGTGTCTGGCTCCTAATCAGAACAGTAAAAGTCACAACCTGTCCTGCTAATAAAGTAAGATACTATGATGCAGTCTACATGATATTAGGTCAATCCTAGACCAAAGTCAACCCTGGTCAACTTCTGTCAACTATAAGTCAAAGTTAGGTCAACTAGGTCAACCTAGACTCAAGAAGTCTAACTAGGCCTAACCAGTCTACCCTAGCTAGTACACACCATACACTAGTCTATAGGATATTACACATGTGTGTATTTCATATACACAACACCACCCAAGAGTACCCTAGGCTATGTCATCCAGGTTATAGGCCATAGGCCAACTACATAGGCAATGAGCCAAACACAAGTCTATACATCTAGGTATATATCTATATACACATATATGTATATATCTAGAGGAAACTCTATTTCACACTATATATTCACACCATATATATCACCCTCACCTTATATACATATATAACATACATACACAAAGAGAGAGAGCCATGTAATCAAGGTAATGTGTGTGTACATGAGAGTGTGAGTGTGTGAATGAGTTTGGCATGTGTATGAGGGTGTTCTGTGTACAGGAGAGTGTAGTAGTGTGTGTGAGTATGTTAAAGTGTCATAGAGGTTGTGTGTTCAGGGAAACATAGGTGACAGGAATGTGTTCCTGTGTGTAGCAGTTAACATAGGAGTGTAATGCAACAACCATCTCAGGAAAACTATTTTCAGTGCGTGTGTGTTCATTTGAATGTGACAGGAAGTGTAGTGTGAACCTCAATGTGTGTGGGGAGTGGTGAATGAGTGTAGCATGGTGCATTTCCAGGTTCACATGAACCCAGGAATTCAGACAGTGATACATGGTGACAGTGTCATGTAGGGAAAATAATGTATCATAATGTCTCAGTTTTCAGGATTAGCTCAATGCAAGAGTCTCGGTTTTTCAGGAAACCAATTTCAGTGAATACAAGGTAATCCCAGGTTAATATAATGACAGTAAAACAATGTAGGGTCTCAGGATTTAAACAGTATCTCAGTTATCAGGTGACAGGAAAGTGAAAACAGTGTGTGCTCTCAGGATTACAACTATGCATTCAATAGGAAAGGATCAATTCATGATACAAACTAAAACTAACTTCATTAAATCATAAGGAAGCACATGTGACAGGAAATGATTCCTAGTTAACACTGAAATAGGGAAACATTCCCATGTTCAGGATTCTAATTTCCAGTATTTATTTAAGCACTCATCTCAGTTATGGTTATCACTATCTCAAGTTTAAACAATCAGTGTCTCAATCCTAGTACCCAGGTTCAGAACAGTTTCAGAAATTCGAAGATCATATCATAGGTTTTAAACCAAATGAAACATTAAATAGAAAGGAATCATTTCATGATACAAACTAACCCATCCTAACAGGTTGTCAATACATAACAGTAAGTAACCACATTAATTTATATGCAAAAATTCCATTGCAATTCAAATGGAATAAAACAGTGTACTAAACAGTGTACTCGATCAAGCCACCATATGAAATTTTGAATATAATTAACCAACTAAATACCAAGAATTGAATCCTAACATGATATCTAAATGTACAAGAAATTAAAACACAACTAATTTACCTGATAATTAACATCTAAAGTAAATTAAAAATGAAGAACAGTGCTCATAATCTCACTGATACTCCCAGTATCAGTCGAATAGGAATTTTCTTTTCGAACATTGAAATAGTAGTAATAGGCTAGATAAATGGTTGTTAAACAATCACTGATGTGTGTACGTGCTATACTAATGTATCGTGTCCAAGAACAGGACACGATAGTGTCAAACCTACACGAACCAATGTACACGAACTGGTTCAGTGCACAGCGTGCCTGTGTCCAGTGCGGGTCGAATCCCTTACCCGACATAGACTCAAATGACACGTGGTCTTGGGGGTGTCGTGTCAGACGTTGCCCCAAGGCCTGTGTCAAAGGACACGCGTCCTCGTATCCAAAATAGGTCACACGAACCCACAAGTAGCAGGACAACGCTGTCCACACGCGCGCGGGCATGTCCATGGGTCCGACTCGGTACAAACACGACACAAACTCATATCAGTCGTGTAGAAAACCATAAGCCACATGAAAACCTATTTTTCTATTCAAACACATTCCTAAAACAGGATCAAAATGCCCACTGTGGCATTTCGTCGAACACCTAGGAATCTACACTGATACGTGTCCGATACGGACACGTAAAGGACACGAAATGTCACGAATCCTATCCCTACAATTAGAGGACACCCAGGGTTATGCATCCATGCCAAGAAATCAAAAATATATTAGGGGAATAGGAAGTTACCTATAGGTGCTCTTCCCTCAAGAAAACTTCAAAAAATGGAGATTCCCACTAGCTAGCCCAAAGCTCCAAAGTAGCCCAAATCTGATATTTGCCTCCACCAACAATAGGAGAATAGAAATTAGGTCACCATGGAAGAAGTTTGAATGAAAAATGATCAATATTGATTAAAATAGGAAGGGGTATAAATGAAGAACAAACCTTGCTCTTGCAAAATGAAGGAATGAACAAAAAGAGGCAACTATTTTTGAGAGGGGTTAAATAGGGATGGGGTGCCCTAGTGGCCGGCCATAGAGTCTAGGGTTAGGGTTTTAGGACCAGATCTATGGCTCTCATTCCATCTAGTTTAATCAATGGCCTAAAATCTAGGTTTCACACTTGTCTTATTTTGCAACCTAGTTAGCTCTAACTAGTCATGACTTGACCAAGACTAATCAATACTAACTAATACTAACCATGGCTAACTAAGTCTAGCTATGACTAATCTAGGTTAGGTCCCATCTAGGTTAGGGCTAAACACAACACAAGGCAATTAATTAAATAATATGAATCACACCATTCTAATTAATTATATTAAATTCAAAATAAATATATATTAAATTTAATAAATTCAAAATGACAATAATACCCTCAAACTAGAAATGTGGTAGTGACAAATCTACCCTCCTAAAAAAAATTTGTCCTCGAAATTGAAAGGCGAAACTAGCAATGAGAATGATAGACAATCATACCTCACGGTCCAAAAAGATAAGGGTATCGCTCGCGCATCTTATCCTCCCGCTTCCAGGTAGACTCTCTTGGAGAATGATGCCTCCATGCGACACGAACCAAGGGTATCACCTGGTTTCTCAGTACCTTCTTTCGGCGATCCAGAATCTCCAGAGGCTGCTCTGGATAACTGAGAGTAGGTCCCACCTTAATCTCCGAGTGATCGAGTATATGACTAGGTTCAGCCACGTACCGTCTCAACTGTGATACATGGAATACGTTGTGGACACCCACTAGTACAGGTGGCAAGTCTAGCCTTTATGCCACGTCACCGACTCTCCCGCTGATCACAAAAGGTCCGATGAAGCAAGGGCTAAGCTTCCCACCTCCATCAAAACGTATGGTACCACGAGTCGGAAATATCCGCAGAAAAACTATATCTTCGACCTAAACACAAACAAGGTCTCATGTTACTAAATAATCAAACATGATCAATCAAACAAAACAAACAAACAACCTACTTCTAATCCTATCTCTAATCTGTACCTCAAACTCCAAGGGCCTCCGGTGGCTATCGACCTAGTACCGATATCTGTCCTGCGCCACGCGAAGTCTGTCCCTGATGAGCTTCACCTTCTCGGCTGCATCCACAACCATCTCTGGCCCTAGTAAAGCTCGCTCACCAACATCATCCCATGATAAGGGTGTACGACACCTACGCCCGTACAGAGCCTCGAAAGGTGACATCTCAATGCTGGCCTGAAAACTGTTGTTGTAAGTAAACTCTACCAAATACAGGTGATCCTCCCAGAAACCTCCAAAATCTAAGACACACGTCTGCAGCATATCCTAGAGCGTCTGAATAGTCCTCTCTGACTGTCCATTCTTCTGGGGGTGGTATGCAGTACTAAACTTGAGCTGAAGGCCCAAGCTAGTCTGCAGACTCCTCCAGAAATGGGAAGTAAAGCGACTATCCCGATCCGAGATGATGCTGATCGGAACCCCATGAATCCTGACTATCTACCGCATGTACATCTCTGCAAGCCTCTCTGTAGACGTATCCACCTTGAATGGCAAGAAGTGGGCCGATTTGGTCAAGCTGTTAACGATGACCCAAATCGCGTCTTTCCCTTCTGGTGTACGCGGCAATCCAGATACGAAATCCATAGTGATATGCTCCCACTTCTACTCTGGAATGGGTAATGGCTGCAATAATCCTCCGGGCCTCTGCCTCTCTGCCTTGACCTGCTGACAGACCAATCACCTAGCTACGAAGTGAGCTACCTTCCGCTTCATCCCGTACCACCAGACATGCTCCCTCAGATCTAGGTACATCTTATTGGCACCAAGGTGTATAGAGTACTGAGATCTGTGGGCCTCCTGCATAACTTCCTCCATGAGCTCTCCGCTGGGCACACATAACCTGGAACCGTGCCTGAAGACACCATCCTCTGTAAGAGAAAACTCGCCATCCACCAGCCCTGCTCGAAACTGCTCTCGGAGACACCGCAGAGCAACGTCCTCAAACTGTGTCAACTTGATCCTCTCCACTAAGTCTGACTGAATTGACAGGCCCCACATCTGCATCTGAACTCCGGGCACAATCATCTCAATCCCAGGCTCTCCAAATCAGCAAGCAAGTGACGGTCCATAGTCAAGCACATGGCTGTCGGATACCTACTCAAGGCATCGACAACCACATTGGCCTTCCCTGGGTGATACTGAAGTGACATATCGAAGTCCTTCATCAGCTCTAACCATCTGCGCTGCCTCATATTGAGCTCTTTCTGTGTAAACACATACTTTAAGCTCTTATTGTCATGCCCCAGAACCAGAATACTGGAGAGCGGGGGCGAACATAGCCAGCTACGTATATTGAAATGAAGTCCATCTCGCTATACGGTCATGGCTGTCTAGATATGAGGGTTTACTACAAGCCAACAGTCTCTTAAGGTCAAGCCTACAGTCTCAATCTCAAGCAAGTAATACAATTACAAGATGTTTGATCACCAAATATACAATAAAAGGCGTCCCAAATATTACATATCAGCTGATCATGAAGCTAGTCGTACAAAATGCTATGACTAGCAAGAGTTAAGTCATACATGATCGACCCTAGGATTTGATAATCATGTTTACAGCCCGTAGGCAGACAGAAAGTAAATGTGCATCGAGCTAACAGGTGCTCGTCGGCTAAACGCCTCAAAAGAATAATTTACAATAGAGTGAGCGAAACAAAATAGAAAACCCACTCGTAGCCCGGGTTCCTTCTAGTCGCCACCATCGGGTTGGAGGTTCGGTAGATCCTCGGGTGCTGCTCCAAAATCTGGCCACACAAAACCAGCTGGGTCAAACCCCAGAAAGAGCAAGTGCCACAAGGGAGGCCACGAAAGAAGAACAAACCAGCATATCAGAACATAAGAAATTGGAAAAAAGTACAAGTAATAAAAGTACAGCAGGACAATAAACGACTAGGGACATGAGACTACTCCGGGAGCCAGATTACAACCCGTAAACCAAACAAGGACCGGGGTTGTAACCCTTCGCCTGAATAGCACGTGTCCCTATCAATTTATTGTTTAAGAGAATAAAATAATCATGTACAGGGTACCAGGTATAGGGACTTAGACGAGACTTAGACCAGGCTGGACACCATCCATTCACAAACGGCCAAGCAATTACTTCGGCTTACTACTTTAACTAACTAGGGTTATCACAAGCCTAATTACTAACAAGATGCAAATGAGAATTCTCCAGTCCCAAGCCCTGCAGACCATCCAGTTATCCTTCCGCGGGCTGAGAGTATGGTTGGGTACATCGCCCAGGAGACGATATACCCTTAGGTGACTTAGAGGGTGCAACACATGACAGTGTGCTGGAAATGTGCTCTACTCGTCGGCAAGCTACAAGTCCAATTAAAGCGCCCAGATAACGAGACTGCCTGTGACTGGAAATTCTCCATGAACTATAGTTAGAACTAGTCATTAGCCTAATCTATGTTCAGTACAAATCCCTGACCGTGGAAAACCAGGGAGTCACGTCCTAGACATGATGCAAGACAAGACAAGTAGATTTCACAAGCAAGCAAGCAGGAACACCCACGGTGTCAAAGTTGGTTATACAAGTCAAGTTAGCCATCGCAACAGCATTAAGTCAGGTCAAGTTACAAGTTACAAGTTACGAGTCAAGAGTGCGCCGCCACGGGCCACTATCAAGTTATCTAGTTACCGAGATAATTCATGAATCACAGGTTACAAATCAAGTGTGTACCCCATCAGGTCACTATTAAGAAGACCAGAGGTACTAAAATCATACTTCACAGAATCAGGAAAATCGTATTAATCATAAGCAAATCATCGAAAATTATGCCAGGTCGTGTTGGGTCAAGATAGTCGTGCTGTGTGAAACAAGATCTCAAAATCCAATCCACAAAAGAGAAGCCAAGCTTAAAGAAATAAAACCAAAATTCCAAGAGCCGATGGGTTGCACAAGGGGTCAGGGGGTTGGATTGCGCAGGGTGTCAACTGCGCAGGGTGCCAAGTGCACAGGGGCACAGGGTGCAGGGTTGGGTGGCACAGGATGCAGGTTGCGCTAGGTCGGGTGGCGCATGGACTGGATTGCTCTAGATCGGTTAGCACAGGGGGCCAAGTGCGCAGGGAGAAGCAGGGGGAGCAGGGCCAATGGCGCAGAGGCCAATGGCGCACGACCGAGGAAGCATGGGCCAATGGCGCATGGCCGAAGGCGCAGCTGCCGAAGGCCGTACGGCCGATGGCGCAGGGGGCCAAGTGCGCATAAGCCGATGGTGCAGGGGGCCAAGTGCGCATAAGCCGATGGCGCAGGTGGCCAAGTGCGCAATCGGGCAACGGCCAGGCTGCGCGGTCAACGACCAGCGCTAAAGAACGCGGCGCGGGAAATGCTGCGTGGTTCAGCCCAGGGGGCATGAGAGCAAGTCAGTCCTGCGCTAAAGAGCGCAGGCCGAGGGGGGTCTTCTTCTCCAAGGCTGAGATGAACTTCTCAAGAACACCTAAACTTTAAATCTTCATATCTTGGCCAAATTAAAACGAAATCTGGATTTTCAAAGTTCTAACTTGTGTAAAATTGAATTCTCTTTCACATGGAAGCATCAAAACAAGCAAAAATCAAAGTTTGATAAATCAAAACCAAAAATTTCCAAAAATTTTTAAAACTGAGATCTAGAACAATGGAGACTCCAAATCACAAAATGCCAAGTTCTAATGTTGATCTCTATGTCCTAATCTAGCTAATGGACAAATAAAATACGGTGCTTATTTGTTGGCAAGGTGCACTTGCCTATGGGTGGAGGTGTTGTGTGGAGGAAGGAAGAAGAAGATGGAGAAAAATAAATAAAAGTAAAGAGGAGAGAGAAAAGTTAGGTGGGATTTAATGGGGGTGGTTGTGGTGTGTTGAGGGTGAAGCATAGGCTAAGGTGGTCCAATGCATGCTAAACCAAACCAAACCAATCCTACTCCACCAAATAAAACCAAGCCAAGTCAAAACCCATTTTACGAGAAAACCCAAAATTCCACAAGTCCAGAAAATAAAATACTTACCAAAATCCGATTACGAGTATTGATACGAAATACGAAAAACGGAGGTGACAACTCTACCCACCTTAAAAGAATTCTGTCCTCGAAATTTAATCAAGGAGCTAGAGATTGCCACAACAAGCTACACTAAGCAGTTCAATCATACAATCATACATGCAAGCAAGGGATGGAAAGCAAAAGGCATAAGGAAGACATTATACCTTACGAGTCAAACAAGTCGGGATATCGCGATCGGATGTCGTCCTCATGCTCTTACGTTGACTCACCTAGAGAGTGATGACCCCAAGAAACACGGACTAAACTAATAGTCATGTTCTTGAGTATCTTCTCCCTCTGGTCCAAAATAGATACGGGCTTCTCCACATACGAAAGGTTGGTACCAACAACCAATTCCGAATGGTCTAGGATATGGCTCGGGTCCGGGATGTACCGTCGTAATTGGGACACATAGAATACATCATGCACCTCACTTAGCGACGATGGAAGAGCAAGACAATAGGATACATCTCCTACTCGCTCCAGGATATCGAACGACCCTATATACCTAGGACTAAGATTTCCCCGCATGCCAAAGCGAATGACGCCGCGGTTAGACGAGATCCTAAGGAATACATGGTCGCCGATAGCAAACTCTAAGGGACGCCGATGGGCATCGGCCCAATGTCGCTGGCGGTCTTGGGCAATTCGAAGATGATTCCTGACGTTTCTGACTACTTCAACTGTCTGGGCAATCATTTCTGGACCGAGCATCTGCCTCTCTCCGACATCGTCCCATGCTAGCGGGGACCTGCACTTCCTACCATACAGAGCTTCGAACGGAGCCATCTGAATACTGGCCTGGAAACTATTATTGTATGAGAACTCCACTAGGTGCAGGTGATCTTTCTATGAACCACCGAAGTCAAGTGTACAAGACCGCAACATATCCTCAAGAGTCTGGATGGTGCGCTCTGATTAGCCATCTGTCTGCGGATGATATGCTGAACTGAACTGAAGGTGAGTTCCCAAACTCCCTTGCAGGCTACGCCAAAAGTGTGACGTAAACCTTGAATCTCGGTCCAAGGTGATACTGACGGGCACACCGTGAAGCCTGACAATCTGCCTGAGATACATATCTGCCAACTGAGCCATTGACTGCCCAACTCTGAATGGGAGAAAATAAGCCACCTTCATGAGCCGGTCAACTATAACCCAATTAGCATCTCGACCAGCTAGGGATCTAGGCAATCCAGTCACAAAATCCATGGTCACATGCTCCCACTTCCATTCTGGAATTGGCAAGGGCTGAAGAAGTCCAGCGGGCCTCTGATGTTCAGCTTTAACCTGTTGGCAAACCAAACCCCGTAAGACAAACCGGGCTATCTCTCTCTTCATGCCATTCAACCAGAAATGCTGACGTATATCACGGTACATCTTCGTACCACCAGGATGAATAGAATACTGCGAACTGTGAGCTTCTGTCATAACTTCTTGTCTGATATCTTCACTAGGTACACAAAGACGAGTGCCATGTCGAAGTGTACCATCTTCATGAATGCACAACTCTGGTCTTCTTCCTGACTCACACTCTACTCTGAGCTGCTGAGTTTTGGAATCTGTAGACTGCGCCATCCGGATTCTCTCAACTATACTGGACTGAACCTGGAGACTGGCCATCAATGCCACACTGGTAGAAAGAACTACCTCAATTCCCATCTTCTGAAAATCTTCCAATAACTCTGGTTGTGCCGTTAGGAGGTAAACTCCGGCTCTCCAGCTCAACGCATCTGCTACAACGTTGGCCTTTCCGGGGTGATATTACAAGTCCACATCGTCGTCCACCAATAGTTCAAGCCATCTTCTCTGCCGCATATTAAGGTCCTTCTGGATGAAAACATACTTCAGGCTCTTGTGATAAGTAAATATCTCCACTCTATCTCCATACAAGTAGTACCTCCACAACTTAAGTGCAAACACTACTGCTGCCAGCTCCAAGTCGTAGGTCGGGTAATTCTTCTCATGATCAGGAAGTTGACGTGATGTATAAGATATTACCTTCCCATGCTGCATCAAGACACACCCCAATCCTCTGCCTGAAGCGTCGTAATAAACTGTGAATCCTCCAGTCCCAGATGGAAGTGTGAGAATGGGAGCCGTTATCAAACGTCACTTCAACTTCTCAAATGATTTCTGACACTCCGCTGTCTAAGCGAACTGCACATCCTTGCAGGTCAACTGGGTCATCGGCGCCAAAATCCTTGCAAAATATGAAACGAATCGCCGGTAGTAGTCGACCATTCCAAGGAAGCTGCGAACCTCTGCCACTGAGCTAGGTACTGGCCATGACTCGATAGCCATAATCTTCTGGAGATCCACTTCCACTCCTCCTCGAGTAATGATGTGACCCAAATACGAAATGCGATCGAGCCAGAACTCGCATTTGCTGAACTTGGCGTACAACTGATGCTCTCTAAGCGTCTGGAAGACGATTCTGAGATGCTGCTCATGCTCTGCTTTGCTCTTGCTGTAGACCAGGATATCATCTAGGAACACGATCATGAACTGATCCAAGTAAGGCATGAAAATGCGATTCATGAGGTCCATGAATACGGCTGGCGCATTGGTCACTCCAAAGGGCATCACAAGGAACTCCCAATGTCCATACCTAGATCGAAAAGCTGTCTTCGGGATGTCCTGCTCTCTGACTCTGTTATGGTGGTATCCTGATCGCAAGTCTATCTTCGAAAACACTGAAGCCCCTCTGAGTTGATCTAACAAGTCATCTATCCTCGGGAGAGGGTATCTGTTCTTGATTGTTACTGAGTTCAAGGTACGATAATCTACACATAACCTGGACGTACCATCCTTCTTTTTCACAAGAAGCATCGGGGCTCCCCAAGGCGATCCACTTGCACGAATGAATCCCTTGGTCCTGAGTTCTTCAATCATCTTGTACAAAATCTCTAGCTCTGAAGGCACCATCCTGTAGACTCGCTCTAATACTGGTGCTGTTCCGGGGATTAAGTCTATAGTGAACTCAATCTTCGGCTCTGGCGATATCCCTGGAAGTTCTTCTGGAAAGACATCTGGAAACTCTTCAACTATCCTGGGTAACTGCACTGCTGCTACTGCCATCCGCAAAACTGGAAAAGATGGCTCCACCGTGCCTCTGGAAAATGAGAACTCTGGCTCGTATAGAATGCTGAAAATGACCCTGCCAATATGGCAGTCTATCCTAGCATACTGGTTCCTCGACCAATCCATGCCTAAGACTACATCATAGTCTGCCATAGGGAATTCTATAAATCTAGCGGGAAACTCTCTACCGCTAACTACGATCCGACACGAGAAAAATACTCGATCTACTTCCACAAGACCATTACCAGTAAGTATATTAAGCCTCACTGCTAATGACTCGGGCTCCAATCCTATCCGTGTCGTGAATCGTGCATACATGAATGAATGCGATGCACCAGAATCAAATAATACCAATGCTGGAGAGGAGTTGACGAGAATAGTTCCTGCCACTACCTCATCTCGTACAACTTGTTCTTCCATAGCCATCATCATAGCCTGACCTCTAGCTGCGGGTCCCCTCTGCTGGAAACCTCTCTGCCTGCTCTGCACTTGGGCTTGGGTATACTACTGCTGGTTCTGCTGATGAAATGCCTGGGCCTGAGGCAACAATGGCCTCGGGTACTGCTGCTGCTGCACAGGTGCTGGTCCCCTAACCGATGGACTGGTTAGGTTGGAAGAGGAAGAACTACCCCTATTCGGGCAGGCTCCTATCTTGTGATCTGCCGCTCCATAAGCCATGCACAATCCCTGCGCCCTACGACAATCTGCCACCACATGGCCTGGCTTCCCACAATGAGAACATCCCATCGCGGAAGTCTGCTTCTGTTTCTGCTGCTGCGGGTACGTCGGGGTCGAATGCTGAACCGACGTTACTGAGGCCGCCCGCCTCGGAGTTCCAATAGTCAAACTCCTAGCTGTCGGGGCTGGAGCTGATGATTGGTGCATCTGGCTGTGGGACTGCTTCCTACCTCCGATCCTATCCACGATCCTCTGGAAGGTGTACTCATGCCTCCTAGCCGCTCTTAATACTGCATCGAATGTCTGGTGCTCGAACTGCTCGACTGCCAATAAGATCTCCAAATGCAGTCCCTGCTGGAACCGCTGGGCCCTATCAAACTCGGTCGCCACCAAGGTGGGGGCAAACCTACTGAGTCTAGAAAACTCAGATGCATAACTGTCGACCGTTCTGCCTCCTTGCTTTAAGTTGGTGAATCTCGTCTGCAGGTCGTGCCGAGCTACAGCATCGAAATACTTTATCTGGAATCTTTCTCTAAACACTGCCCAAGCAATAGGTGCCACTAATCCCATGGCCTGTGCTGCCCACCAACTGCGAGCTAAGTCCAACGACTGTAGCCGTACCACGGCCACCTTCTCATTCTCAGGTGTTCTAGCTGCTTCCAGAATCACCTCGATATCCTGAAGCCAAGCGTCTGCGGCAATCGCATCTTCACTGCCGCCGAAGAAGGGAGGGTTCAAGCGCTTAAAGCTGTTGGCCGCACTGTTCCCTGGATGACCGCCTCTGGTCAAAGCATCTGCCACTACCTGATGCAAGGCGTCTCGTCGACGATCCTGGGAAGCTATTAAGGTCCTGATAAGACCTACCAAAGTGCCATCATCCGGCTCGACAGGCTGAACGGGCTTGACTGGGGGCTCTCCTCCAGTAGACACAACTCTGGAGGCTACACAGGAGTGCTGGGCTTGATCTCCGGACTGCTGGACCGCGGGAGTTGCTCCGCCTTGCTGATCGGCTGGTTCATGAACAATGCCGCTGAAGAAAATGACATAGGAAACAATAAGGAAGGACCAGGACAGATCAACGACACAAGCATGTGATCAGGTCAAGATTCCAGAGATTTAGAGGATATGAAAGGAGATCAAGGATGAGTACTGATTGAGACATCTATTCGGTAAACCCTCACCTTTTTTGATTAACAAGACCTGCATGGGCCACCACTTAAACCATGTCACGCCCCAGAACCAGAATACTGGACAACGGGGGCGAACATAGCCAGCTACGTATATTGAAATGAAGTCTATCTCGCTATACGGTCACGGATGTCTAGATATGAGGGTTTACTACAAGCCAACAGTCTTTTAAGGTCAAGCCTACTGTCTCAATCTCAAGCAAGTAATACAATTATAAGATGTTTGATCACCAAATATTCAATAAAAGGCGTCCCAAATATTACATATCAGCTGATCATGAAGCTAGTCGTACAAAATGCTAGGACTAGCAATAGTTAAGTCATACATGATCAACCCTAGGATTTATTAATCATGTTTACAGCCCGTAGGAAGACAGTAAGTAAATGTGCATCGAGCTAACATGTGCTCGTCAGCTAAATGCCTCGAAAGAATAATTTACAATAGAGTGAGCGAAACAAAATAAAAAACACACTCGTAGTCCGGGTTCCTTCTAGTCGCCACCATCAGGCTGGAGGTTCGGTAGATCCTCGGGTGCTGCTCCGAAATCTGGCCATACAAAACCAGCTCGGTCAAACCCAAGAAAGAGAAAGTGCCACAAGGGAGGCCACGAAATAAGAACAAACCAGCATATCAGAATATAAGAAATTGGAAGAAAGTACAAGTAATAAATATACAGCAGGAGAATAAACGACTAGGGATATGAGACTACTCCGGGAGACAGATTACAACCCGTAAACCAAACAAGGACCGGGGTTGTAACCCTTCGCCTGAATAGCACGTATCCCTATCCATTTATTGTTTAAGAGAATAAAATAATCATGTACAGGGTACCAGGTATAGGGACTTAGACGAGACTTAGACCAGGCTGGACACCATCCATTTACAAACGGCCAAACAATTACTACGGCTTACTACTTTAACTAACTAGGGTTATCACAAGCCTAATTACTAACAAGATGCAAATGAGAATTCTCCAGTCCCAAGCCCTACAGACCATCCAGTTATCCTTCCGCGGGTTGAGAGTATGGTTGGGTACATCGCCCAGGATACGATATACCCTTAGGTGACTTAGAGGGTGCAACACATGACAGTGTGCTGGAAATGTGCTCTACTCGTCGGCAAGCTACAAGTCCAATTAAAGCGCCCAGATAACGAGACTGCCTGTGACTGGAAATTTTCTATGAACTATAGTTAGAACTAGTCATTAGCCTAATCCATGTTCAGTGCAAATCCCTGACCGTGGGAAACCAGGGAGTCACGTCCTAGACATGATGCAAGACAAGACAAGAAGATTTCACAAGCAAGCAAGAAGGAACACCCACGGTGTCAAAGTTGGTTATACAAGTCAGGTTAGCCGTCGCAACAGCATTAAGTCAGGTCAAGTTACAAGTTACAAGTTACGAGTCAAGAGTGCGCCGCCACGGGCCACTATCAAGTTATCTAGTTACCGAGATAATTCATGAATCATAGGTTACAAATCAAGTATGTACCCCATCGGGTCACTATTAAGTAGACCAGAGGTACTAAAATCATACTTCACAGAATCAGGAAAATTGCATTAATCATAAGCAAATCATCGAAAATCATGCCAGTTCGTGTTGGGTCAAGATAGTCGTGTTGTGTGAAACAAGATCTCAAAATCCAATCCACAAAAGAGAAGCCAAGCTTAAAGAAATAAAACCAAAACTCCAAGAGTCGTTGGGTTGCGCAAGGGGTCAGGGGGTTGGATTGCGCAGGGTGTCAGCTGCGCAGGGTGCCAAGTGCGCAGGGGCACAGGGCGCAGGGTTGGGTGGCGTAGGGTGCAGGTTGCGCTGGGTCGGGTGGCGTATGGACTGGCTTGCGCTAGATCGGTTAGCGCAGGGGGCCAAGTGCGCAGGAGGAAGCAGGGGAGCAGGGCCAATGGCGTTGAGGCCAATGGCGCACGGTCGTGGGAGCATGGGCCAATGGCGCATGGCCGAAGGCGCAGCGGCCGAAGGCGCAGGGGGCCAAGTGCGCATAAGCCGATGGCACAGGGGGCCAAGTGCGCAATCGGACAACGGCCAGGCTGCGCGGTCAGCGACCAGCGCTAAAGAACGCGGCGTGGGGAATGCTGCGCGGTTCAGCCCAGGGGGCATGAGCGCAAGTCAGTCCTGCGCTAAAGAGCACAGGCCGAGGGGGGTCTTCTTCTCCAAGGCTGAGATGAACTTCTCAAGAACACCAAAACTTCAAATCTTCATATCTTGGCCAAATCAAAACGAAATCTGGATTTTTAAAGTTCTAACTTGTGTAAAATTGAATTCTCTTTCACATGGAAGCATCAAAACAAGCAAAAATCAAAGTTTGATAGATCAAAACCAAAAATTTCCAAAAATATTTAAAACTGAGATCTAGAACAATGGAGACTCCAAATCACAAAATACCAAGTTCTAATGTTGATCTTCATGTCCTAATCTAGCTAATAGACAAATAAAATATGGTGCTTATTTGTTGGCAAGGTGCACTTGCCTATGGGTGGAGGTGTTGTGTGGAGGAAGGAAGAAGAAGATGGAGGAAAATAAATAAAAGTAAAAAGGAGAGAGAAAAATTAGGTGGGATTTAATGGGGGTGGTTGTGGTGTGTTGAGGGTGAAGCATAGGCTAAGGTGGTCCAATGCATGCTAAACCAAACCAAACCAATCCTACTCCACCAAATAAAACCAAGCCAAGTCAAAACCCATTTTACGAGAAAACCTAAAATTCTACAAGTCCAGAAAATAAAATACTTGCCAAAATCCGATTACAAGTATTGATACGAAATACGAGAAACGGGGGTAACACTTATGATCTGTGAAGATCTCCACTCTCTCTCATACAATTAGTGCTTCCACAACTTCAGAGCAAAAATTACTGCTGCCAGCTCCAGGTCATGGGTAGGGTAGTTCTTCTCATGGGGATATAATTGCTTGGAAGTATAGGCAATCACCTTCCCATTCTGCTGTAAGACACAACCCAGCCCCTTCCCTGAAGCGTCACTATAAATAGTGAACCCTCCTGAACCAGATGGCAATGTCAGAATCAGAGCTGTCGTAAGCCGCTTCTTCAACTCATCAAAATCTGCCTGACACTCCCCTGACCAAACATACTCAGCATCCTTCCGGGTCAGCCGAGTCAGCAGCTCTACAATCCGGAAGAAATCCTGTACGAACCTCCTGTAGTATCCTTTCAGCCCTAAGAAGCTCCTGATCTCTGCCACTGAAGTCGGCGCTGCCCAAGTCTCAACTGCTGTGATCTTCTTCGGGTCCACTGAGATCCCATCTCCAGTCACCATATGACCCAAGAAGTCAACTCTATCCAAGAAGAACTCGTACTTTGAGAGCTTCCCATACAGCCTCTCCCTCCTGAGTGTCTCAAGAACCACTCTCAAGTGCTCCTCGTGCTCCTCCTCAGTCTTGAAATATACCAGAATATCATCAATGAACACCACCATGAACTTGTCCAAGTACTGGTGGAACACCTTGTTTATTAAGTTCATAAATACTGCTGGTGCATTGGTTAGCTCAAACGGCATAACCAAAAACTCAAACTGTCCGTACCACGTCCTGAAAGCAGTCTTCGGAATATCTTTCCCCTTCACCTTCACCTTCACCTGGTGTTAGCCTGACCTCAAATCAATCTTGGAGAAAACCTGAGCTTTGCTCAACTGATCAAAGAGATCATCGATCCGCGACAGTGGATATCTGTTCTTGATCGTCAGGTTGTTGAGTGCCCTGTAGTCGATACACATCCGTACCGACCCATCCTTCTTGGGTACAAATAGTACCGGTACACCCCAAGGTGAAGAACTCGATCGGATGAAGCCCTTGTCCTGCAGCTCATCAACCTGCTTCTTCAGCTCCTCCAACTCACTGTTGTTCACCCGATAGACATGCTAAAAAATCGGTTCCGCGCCGGGAACCAAGTCTATCAAGAACTCTACATCTCTATCCGGTAGAAGCCCTGGCAACTCCTCTGGGAAGACGTCCATGAACTCTGTGATCAAGGGATGTGGAGCCGTCTTCTCCTCAACTGAACCTCCATAGAAAAGTCCTCCGTCCTGCTCTGTCTGCCGTCGGGTGTACTTAAACTCTTGTTCTCCTGGCGCCCCAAACAGAACTCTACCCCCTCGACAATCTATGTTAGCGTGGTGCCTGCTCAACCAGTCCATACCTAATACGATATCGTAGTTCGGTAGTGGCATGACGAACAGGCTCACCTCCAACTCTCGGCCTCCCAAAATGACACTCTGTCCTTTACAAACATCACTCACAAGGATAACTCCACCCCCGGTTGGGATCTTGCAGGTCCTAGGCAATGATTGAGATACTAGGCGGTGTCTAATAGCAAATGATACTGATACGAAACTATTGGAAGCCCCGAAATCAAACAGTACAAAAGCTGGAATGGAGTCGAGGAGAACCGAACCTGCAATCAGCTCTCCGATGGCCTCTGCATCTTCGGCCGCCAAGGCAAAAGCTCGTCCCTGCTGGCCTTCCCTGGCTTGCTGCTGGTGCTGTACGAACCACTGCTGCTGAGTCGGCAACGGTCCCTTCTGCGGTCCCCCTGGAGCCTTGGCTCCGGCTCCCTAAGATGTTCTGCCCGCAAAGAGGGAACAGTCCCTCAACTGATCCTCTGAAAACCCACACAGGAGGCACTTCCCCAGCCTCTTCCTGCACTCAGTCCATCTGTGCCCCAGCTTCTTGCAGAAGGTACAACTGATAGTCTGCTGCCTCGGGGCCTGCTACTGCTGCCTCGGCTGCTGATGCTGCACTGGCTGATGCCACGGCTGCTGAAACTGCTGCAGCTGGAATCTCTGCTGCTGGTGGTGCTGCTGGTGCTGCTGCTGAAAGTGCGGCCTCTTGGCTCGTCTTTCGCTACCGCTAGCTCCCTGGATGTCTCGCCCCCTTTTGAGCCTAAGCTCAAGATCATCCTCCGCGGCTAATGCATCCACTAGGATCTCCTCAAAGGTAGCGCTGCGAGCACTCTTGGTATAGGACTTAACCTCCTTTACCAATCCCTTCCTGAACCTCCGGGCCTTCGTCGCCTCGGACAGTCCCTCCACAAATTTGCCCAGACTGTAGAACTCCCCTGCATACTCCTCCACAGACTGGCTCCCCTGGACTAGGGTCTCGAACTGAGTCTCGAGGGCTCCTAGTGCTGCATCAGGGAAGAACTTCTCCTTGAACAGCTTCTTGAATGCTGCCCAAGTCTGCCCCAGAGTACCAACCCGCGGGTCGGTCTGGTACCATGTGCGGGCCAGATCCTACATCATGCTGGCCGCTGCCTCAATCTGAATCCTCATCGGAATCTCAGCCAATCTGAATATCTCCTCCATGTGCTCTATCCACTCGTCGGCATACAGGATCCCCTCTGTCCCTCGGAAGTCCTTCGGGTGCATCTTTTGAAAATCCTGGATGCCCTTCTCCCTCGGCTGGTACGGCTATTGAACGGCCGCTGGCTGAGCTGCTGCTCTCTCCACTGTTGTCAGGGCCAGATCAATGCCCCGACTAAACTTTGCTGTCTGCCTCTGCTGCTGGGCCTGCTGGCTCTCCATGAACTGCTGAAAGAACGTGAACAGCTGAACTGCATCAACTGTCCCCGAAGGAGGCTGCCACTGCTGAAGCACCTCTGGAATCACCAGACTTGTCCCCGAAGGAGGCTGCCACAGGCGGAGGGGCTCCTCCGAAAGCAGCTGAAACAGCTACCCCAGTCGGCATGACTAGGGTTGCGGTACTAGGGGCTGGCTGCTGAGTATAAGAGGTGGCAGAGCTCTCATCGGCATCCTCCTGGCCCTAGCGATGTGATCTCGTCTCAACCATCTCGGAGACAGATCAAAAGAAACAATTGCCAAGAATAAGTCGAAATAGCAAAGGAGGACAGTTATATTCAAAGGAAGATAATAAGCAGCAAAATTTAGATATACCGAATCTGATAAAGAGTTTTTCCTAATGTGATTAAGTACCTTCAAAAATTATCCTATTCCTACTACAGGCTGCAGTGATACTCTAGTTCGAATACCACTGCATTTCTAATCTAGGACCTGCATGGGCCACCACTAAAAACGTGTCACGACCCGCACCCAGTGTAGGGGCACGAGACGTGGTTACGTCCAGCCTACGCCGCAGTATCGACAGTAGAACGCAGTCCTAGGTCACGTACATCTAACAGTTTATAAGGTCCCTGTACAGTTTATACACTCCGAATGAAGGTGACATAAATATGTACAACTCAATCACAGCTAAGGAAGAAAGTACGAAACGATAGAATAGATAAAACTCAGAATCCACAGATGATAATACAAGACAGAGAGATAGCTGAAAACTAAGATAACATCTCCACAATGTAAAGTACAACTCCAATATATACAAATGTATCATAACATGAAGTAAATAGAACTAGCCTATCTAACTAGCCTAGTCTACAGGGGTTGTGTCGTCAGCAAGTACTGGATCCTCCTGGGAGTCCAGCTCAAGAGTGTCGTCTATGCCTTTTTCGTAATAAGTGGGACACAGCTTCTCGAAGTCATCTGTAATATTTCAATAGGTCCAGTCAGGACTGGAGCGAGCACAGTACATCTCACGCAGTTCATATCATGACAAGAATAAAATACAGGCAATAGAGTAAAATACATAAAATGTTGAAGAGTATACATGAGTAAAAAGAGAAAACTGTAATGAAATATCTACTATAAGTAAGGAGCTACAGTGAACTAATGATTTAGAGTACAAGCTAGACATGCGAATGGCTTAATAATAAACATGAGAGTTTGCACATGACTACACTACTTTGGAAATTGTCCACATGACTATTTATACTCTCCCGTACCCCAATCAATACACAAGGATCCGTTCAATTTATGTTATTGCACATGAGATTCACATGGGGGCCCATAAATGGGTACACATGAATATAAACATGCGGGCTCCGTGATCATGATAGTACATGAATCACGAGAGTGCACATGAATGGTGAAAGCACAAGAATATATGATGAAAGTGAAAAGCACATGACATGATGTATCTGATGCTTCCGAGGGAGATAACATCGTATGAAAAGATCCATATAGTACTAATCCATGTTTCCATCGTGTCAACATCAAGTAAAATAATCTAGAGCAAGAAAATACTCCTAGAAAGTATGAAACGGTCAGAGAATGTACTCGCCTGATATCCTGAATGTCCGAAAGAAAAATACTGCCTGAGGAGTGGTATCTAGTTCCTAATCAGAACAGTACAAGTCACAACATGTCCAGCTAATAAAGTAAGATACTATGATGCAGTCTACATGATATTAGGTCAATCCTAGACCAAAGTAAACCTTGGTCAACTTCAGTCAACTATAAGTCAAAGTTAGGTCAACTAGGTCAACCTAGACTCAATAAGTCTAACTGGGCCTAACCAGTCTACCCTAGCTAGTACACACCATACACTAGTCTATAGGATATTACATATGTGTGTATTTCATATACACAAGACCACCCAAGAGTACCCTATGTCATCTAGGTTATAGGCCATAGGCCAACTACATAGGCAATGAGCCAAACACAAGTCTATACATCTAAGTATATATCTATATACACATATGTATATATATCTATAGGAAACTCTATTTCACACTATATATTCACACCATATATATCACCCTCACCTTATATACATATATAACATACATACACATAGAGAGAGAGTCATGTAATCAAGGTAATGTGTGTGTATATGAGAGTGTGAGTGTGTGAATGAGTTTGGCATGTGTATGAGGGTGTTCTGTGTATAGGAGAGTGTAGTAGTGTGTGTGAGTGTGTTAAAGTGTCATAGAGGTTGTGTGTTCAGGGAAACATAGGTGACAAGAATGTGTTCCTGTGTGTAACAGTTAACATAGGAGTGTAATGCAACAACCATCTCAGGAAAACCATTTTCAGTGCGTGTGTATTCAATTGAATGTGACAGGAAGTATAGTAGGAACCTCAATGTCTGTGGGGAGTGGTGAATGAGTATAGCATGGTGCATTTCCAGGTTCACATGAACCCAGGAATTCAGATAGTGATACATGGTGACAGTGTCATATAGGGAAAACAATGTATCATAGTGTCTCAGTTTTCAGGATTAGCTCAATGCAAGAGTCTCAGTTTTTCAGGAAACCAATTTCTGTGAATACAAGATAATCCCAGGTTAATATAATGACAGTAAAACAATGTAGGGTCTCATGATTTAAATAGTGTCTCAGTTATCAGGTGACAGAAAAGTGAAAACAGTGTGTGTTCTCAGGATTACAACTATACATTCAATAGGAAAGGATCAATTCATGATACAAACTAAAACTAACTTCATTAAATCATAAGGAAGCACATGTGACAGGAAATAATTCCTAGTTAACAGTGAAATAGGGGAACATTCCCATGTTCAGGATTCCCATTTCCAGTGTTTATTTAAGCATTCATCTCAGTTATGGTGATCACCATCTCAGGTTTAAACAATTAATGTCTTAGTCCTAGTACCCAGGTTTAGAACAGTTTCAGAAATTCGAAGATCATATCTCAGGTTATAAACCAAATGAAACATAGGAAGGAATCATTTCATGATACAAACTAACCCATCCTAACAGGTTGTCAATACATAACAGTAAGTAACCACATTAATTTACATGCCAAAATCCTATTACAATTCAAATGGAATAAAATAGTGTACTAAACAGTGTACTCGATCAAGCCACCATATGAAATTTTGAATATAATTAACCAACTAAATACCAAGAATTGAATCCTAACATGATATCTAAATGTACAACAAATTAACCATAACTAATTTACCTGATAATTAATATTTAAAGTAAATTGAAAATAAAGAACAGTGCTCATAATCTCACTGATACTCACAGTATCAGTCGAATACGAATTTCTTATTCGAACATTAAAATAGTAGTAATAGGCTAGATAATTGGTTGGGAAATAATCACTGATGTGTGTACGTGCTATACGTAATGTGTCGTGTCCAAGAACAGGATACGAAAGTGTCCAACCTATACGAACCAATGTATACAAACTGGTTCAGTGCACAGCGTGCCTGTATCCAGTGCGGGTCGAATCCCTCACTCGACACGGACTCAAATGACACGCGGTCTTGGGGGTGTCATGTCAGACGTTGCCCCAAGGCCTATGTCAAAGGACACGCGTCCTCGTGTCCAAAACAGATCACACGAACCCACGAGTAACAGGACAACACTGTCCATGCGTGCGCGGGCATGTCCATGGGTCCGACTCCATACAAACACGACACGAACTCAGCTTAGTCGTGTAGAAAACCATAAGCCACATGAAAACCTATTTTTCTATTCAAACACATTCCGAAAATAGGATCAAAATACCCACTGTGGCATTTCGTCGAACACCTAGGAATCTACACTGATATGTATCCGATACGGACACGTAAAGGATACGAAATGTCACGAATCCTATCCCTACAGTTAGAGGACACCTAGGGCTATGCATCCATGCCAAGAAATCAAAAATTTATTAGAGGAATAGGAAGTTACCTATAGGTGCTCTTCCCTTAAGAAAACTTTAAAAAATGGAGATTCCCACTAGCTAGCCCAAAGCTCCAAAGTAGCCCAAATCTGATATTTGCCTCCACCAATAGTAGAAGAATAGAAATTAGGTCACCATGGAAGAAGTTTGAATGAAAAAAGGATCAATATTGATTAAAATAGGAAGGGGTTTAAATGAAGAACAAACCTTGCTCTTGCAAAATGAAGGAATGAACAAAAAGAGGCAACTATTTTTGAGAGGAGTTAAATAGGGATGGGGTGTCCTAGTGGCGGGCCATAGAGTCTAGGGTTAGGGTTTTAGGACTAGATCTATGGCTCTCATTCCATCTAGTTTAATCAATGGCCTAAAATCTAGGTTTCACACTTGCCTTAATTTGCAACCTAGTTAGCTCTAACTAGTCATGACTTGACCAAGACTAATCAATACTAATACTGACCATGGCTAACTAAGTCTAGCTATAACTAATCTAGGTTAGGTCCCATCTAGGTTAGGGCTAAACAAAACATAAGGTAATTAATTAAATAATATGAATCACACCATTCCAATTAATTATATTAAATTCCAAATAAATATATATTAAATTCAATAAATTTAATAAACTCAAAATAACAAGAATATCCTTTAACTAGAAATGTGGTAGTGACAAGTAACCCTCATGTCTTGATAGCTTATACGTTATTTTAGAGTACTTGAGTACTTTGGTATTACGCAGTTGGCCTGGTGCATCTCCACTTGCCAGTATTCTGGTTTTGGGGCGTGACAAGTTATAAGCCAAGTCGGCATATCCAGTTGTAAGCCAATGTGTCAAGTATCAAATGTAAGCCTAGATGTCTTCGATTCTATCTGTTTTTGTCTAGTTTCTTGATCGTTGTTGAATTTGATTCTTGGTGTTCATTGTTGACTTGATTTTCTACCAAGATAAATCTTATGGGCTAGGTTACCTAAGATATAGAATCTAGAGTTTTCTATAGCCATATTAGCTGGTATGGCAAAGATATAGAGTCTGATTTTGGATGTATTTCTCGAGTGTGGAAATTTAAAGTTTTTGCAGCCAAGAATGCGACAATGCAAAAAATTTAAATACCATGATCCTAGAGGTATGTACCTTAGTTACGAACTCTATGGATTATTACCGTCGTACTTACTACCATGACAAGGATTCTGGTAGCATGGTTCTGGATAGACGGGTATGATTATCAGATTGCAGAATAGATACCATATAGATGGTGACCTAGTATAATGGAGTAAAATATCAGTATGGATGTTACTCAAGTATTATGGATTAGATAGAGGGAGCTAGGCCACCTGTGGCGCAGCACCATGTCCAGCACCATAGGGACGGGGCTTTTGCGCTGACGGTCGAGGAGACTGATGCTGCGGGTGACGGGTTAGCAGGTCTGTCTTTCTTGTTCTTCTTCCCCACCTTGATGTGTGATTTTATTGTACCTGTCAGGATATTCTTGTGACGTGCTAGATAGTGTAGTGACCATGTTCGAGACGGTAAAATCACGACCAGTAGGACCATGATTTGCATGTTATAGGATATTTTTCTTGACCTTGATTGATTGGGGATTTGACCTAGAAGGAGTACGACCATCTTAATTTCGAGGACAAAATTTTTCTAAGGAGGGTAGACTTGTAATCACCACTTTTCTAAAACAAGGGTAAATTTGAACGTTTGTAAATTTATCATTAAATAATAGGATTTAATGATGTTAATGATTTATTGGTGAATTTAGATTAGTTTAATACTATTTAATTTAGTGTATTATGAATTTGGCATTTTACTAGTGTAACCTTAGGGCTACTTAGCCTAGAGACTAACCACGACCATGGAGGCCTAACCCATGTGATTAGATTAGCTAATTATCACTTTTTAGGCTAAGCATATTTTGGTCATTTGTGACATTTAAATTAATTTGAATTTTGATTAATTAATAATGTGCTAAATGATATGTTAGTCCTTAACCTAGAATTGCCCTAATCTAGATATTGATCATGAGCCTAGATATTAGATTAGTACCTTCCAACTAAATAACAAGATTAGTAATATCTAGATATTATGTTTAAAGTAGATGTTTAGCGTGGAAACCCTAATTTAGTTGGGCCTTTAGTTAGAAGGCTTGAATTACACCTAAAGAAAGCCCTTAAATCAAACTTGGACCAAAACCTAACCCTAGAACCTATTGTGGCCGGCCAAGAGGTGTACCCATATATAAACATCATGTTAGTCCCTTGCCTCTTTTCATTACACCCTTCAAACTCTAATTTGTGTTCTTCTCCAAATTCACCCGCTTTATCCAAATTAACTCCAAATTAAGCCCAATCAATTGTAATACACTCCCCTAGTGTAGAGGAGGTCTCTAGAAGCTAGCTAGCAAGGATTTGGAGCAAGTTAGCCATTGGAAGTGGTGTGATTTTGAGCTCAAGTGCAATTTTATTGAGATTCCAACTCTCAATAGGTAATGGCCTCTAAACCTATTAATTTTCTGATTTCTTTCCATAGATGTGTTCATTTAGGGTCCCCTTAGCCCTAGGCTGAGTTTGGTTTCAATTCGTGTCCACTTAGGGTACGTATCGAAGGAGTATCAGAGCGTTGTATAAAGTGTTTGATGAAATGCCACGAAAATCATGTTAATAATTTTCTAAAGTAATTACATGGATTTGTAGCTAATTATGTGTAGATTGTAGAACTTCATGATTGAGTCGATTTTGGACACGTTTTATGTCATATTTTGGACACGGGGATACTGCACATACTGTGGTACAGTGCCCTGCTGCCACGAGGCTATTACGCACTAGACACGATACTTGGACACATGAAAATTGGTGTGTAAGTCAGGGCTATGACTGACAAGGTGGCCCTAAAGTTTGAAGGGAATTGGTTTAGTATCCAGGGAATAATCGAGTGCACAGTGATCGCACACACACATGCACACGCGATCAAACCCCTACTGATACGGGCTTAGAAACGACACTGGACACGACTTGGACCTAATACAGTTGGACACACACACACTTGGATACCTAGCTACCTACTAACACGACCATGAGACACTTGGGTGGACACGCTGTGTCCCAACTCATTCGACACACACGCACGAGACAGTGCTATGCACATGTACTAACACTTAGGTTTGACACTGTGTTCGACACTTTTGGACACAATGTTTGGATATTGGGTTGACACTGGTATCTGGACATGACTCTTAGATACGTGCTGACACCTTGTAACACTCACACCCTCTTCCTTTTTTCAGTTTACATTTGTATAGGCATTCGAATGTTGAGTTATGTCTGATACATTATTTGGATTTTTGAATGTTATTTCTGATACTTAAGTTCAGTTTAGGTTTGAATTGAAGAAATTGAGTTTACATATGTTTCAGTAAGGTTTGCATGATACCTAGGTTTTAATTCAAAATTGTATTTGGGTTGGTGATTTCAGTGGTATGTACATATACAGGTATATATATATATGGGGTTAGATAACCCGGTAGTATTGGATGTATATGCATATATATTATAACTGGTGTGTATACGTATTGCTAGAGTATGAAATATATGTATAGATGTATATATACTTTCGGCAAGAGAGTGACGGAGCCAAGAGTGTAAGTGAGTGCCATAGTGTTTGTTAAAGTGTGAGTATTTCAGAGATTTGCCAATTAGTAGGTTAGTATATTTGGGAGTTTAATTGGTTTGATTAGATGTTAGATGTTTCAGGTTTGGGGTTAGTGCTAATTTTCAGATAAGTTACATAGGATGATTGGTTAGTAGAGGTTAGAATTTGTGATATGTTAGTAGAGGATTTGAGAAGTTAGTTCAGTGTGTGCAGAGTTTGGCTCTGATCAGTGGCAAGTTGGCCATTGGTTTGAGTATCAGAGTTTAGGGAAACCCCTAGGAGCATTTGAATAGGAAGGAAGGAATTCGTTTGGGTCTTTGGTATCTGTTTGGCAAATGCAACTGTAGCATGGCCTTTAGCCATGTGAGATATGGGTTTTAAAGTTTTGGAGGCCTGCACTGGTCAGGCAGTGTGGCCCAATTGGCATGGCCAACTGTCCAAGAGACATGGCATGTCCTTGGGGATTTCAGACCTCTGTTTGAACCATTATTGGTTATAAAGGTTGAGGAGTTGGCCTTGGCTACATTGTACAGATCATATGTATAGTAGTCCACCTGATATTCCTTTATTAGTCCATAAATGGAAATGTGAGTAGTCTTTTTGGGTCTTGTCCAACCACTACACTAGTAGTTTAGGGCTTTGCTTGTTGTCCAGTTTTTGTTTAGCCTGCAGTTATGTCCAGATCCAAAGCTATGTTCATGCCCTAACATTAGGATAGTATGAGATACATTCCACTCCCTGCATTCATTTGAATGCCCTGCATGTAGATATGTTATCCTACATTTTAGATTTATACTATCCAACAAATAGGATATCCAGGTCAGGAAAGTAAGTTCAAGTAATGAACTCTGAGTTCAGATTTGAACTCAGATACCTATCCTACATACCTGAGTTGATGCCTGCATCTGAGTTCATCTAACTGTCCAGGACACTTCATCCTTACTTACATATATACTACCTACCATTCCAAATCACTCTCTAGTCAGTCCACCTACCTAATGTCCTACACTAATTGTTGTTCCAGTTAGTAGTCAGCATGTATAGATATATAAACATAGTGTGTAATATATGTACTAGATATGGATATTATATATACATGTATATGTTGTGATGGTTAGTCTTGAGTAGGGTTGGTGGTATGGTTTGTAAGTATGAAGTATAAGTAATGTGGAGTAATTGGTCACCATAGGGTAAGAAGTGGATATGTTAGGGTAATATCTAAGGTTAGGGTAATGTTAGATGTTGGTATACTAGTGCCTTCATACATATGTTGTTTATTATTCCTCTTCTTAGACGTTGTTGACTAGCATTAACTTTATAATAGCTAAGTTTCAATTTGACCATTGACTTAGTTGACTAGAATAATTGACTAAAGTTGACTTTGACCTAAAATCATGTAGATTGCATTGTAAACTTCAATATCATATAATTTGAACTCTTTATAACATGTGTTGCTCTAAATAGGACTCTGTGACTCCAGCTTGGACATCTATACATATCAGTTGTTCAGGTTATCAGGCGAGTACATTCTTTAATCATTTTCATTCATGATAGTATCTATATTCTGGCTTTAGACTACTTTACTTGATGCTGTCACGTTGTTATCACGGATTGGTACTATATGGATCCTTTTATGAGATGTTATCCCCCTTAACGGGTACATCGGGTACTTCATGTCTTGTGCTATTTCTGTGCATCCTGTACTCCTTGCTCTTATGTTATTCGTGTACTCACGTGTGCTCTCATGTACTCTCATGTTCATATGTGCTTCGTGTATAACCAACAAATCGTGTACGTAACGTAACTTGAATGGATTCTTATGTATTGATTGGGGTAGGGGTGAATAGAAGTGGTTATGTAATCTATCCATCTTGTGTAACCTTGTTACTTCGTGTGCTACTCGGTTACTTTTCATGTGCTACCCAAGCCGACCACATAACCATCTTGTGCTCTAAATCACTTATATTTCATTTATAGTTCTTATTTTCTATAAAACTGTTTTATGTACTCAGATTTGTCTATTTTAATTGTTATTCTTGTACATCCCTCTCTATAGAGTTTTATGTATTTCATGTTCTTCATGTACATTTCTTTACCGTTCATGTATTTTATTCTACTGCTTGTTCTATATTTTCTGCCATGTTTTGGATCTATTTTGGAGATATGTGCTCGTTCCTGTCCTGATTGGACCTGTTGATAAATTTTACAGATAACTCGAAGGTTTCAGGCTAGCCTAGAGGAGTCACAGTAGAGCTTAGAGTAGATGGCTAGTGTTTGCTTATCTTATTATGTTGCCTTGAGTTTGTATCTTTCAGGTGTTATGTAGTAATATTGATAACACTTAGACTTATTTCATTTCTGGTTGTATCTCATTCTGTGGATTTTATATCTATCTTATCGTGCCATTTATCTACCTCTAGTTTATGTGATTGAGTTGTATCTTCTGAGATTGTCCACCATTTGGAGAGTATATTATATTGTGTGGTTGTGACCTAGAACAGCGTTCTACCGTCGACACTACGACGTAGGCTGGACGTACCCACTTACTTGTGCCCCTAAGTCGGGTGCGGTTCGTGACAGTATTCCAGTGCAAGCTTTGTACTTCATTTCAATTATCAATAAAGAGAACATATTTCTATATGCCTTATTGTGACTTCAAGTTATTTGCTCATTTTTGCTACTATAAAATAATAACATGCTATGTTCAATAAGCGAGGTATGTCCTTATCATCTTCAATTTGTCTGCTTGTGTCACTGCGATGTGTTCTCAACTTGAAAATTATCAATTATGCACTGTCTTTGTCTTATAGAAGTGCAATTTAGACTTGTGCGACATCACGCCCAAGAGAGGACGATCGGTTCCCGGAGATAAGGGCGATGACGAATGACTCTACAAAATCGGGGAGTGACAATTCCAGTCATGAAAAAGAACAGAAAATTTTGAGTTTACATTGACGACCGAGATCTTAATTCGACTTGTCCTAAAGATGAATTCCTTTTACCCATTACATATGTCATAATTGATAATACCTGTGGCTTTGAGCGTATGTCGTTTATTGATGGGTTCTCTGAATACAATCAAATTAAGATGTTACCTAATAACGAAAAACATACATCGTTCCGGATACCATTAGGAGTCTACTGCTACACAGTAATGTCTTTCGGCTTGAAGAAGGCAGGGCAACATACTAACGAGCCATGAGTATGATTTTCCATGAGTAGTTGCAGAACACCGTTGAGTGTTATGTAGACAATATTGCAATGAAGAGTCATCTTAAAGATGATTATCTCCAAGATTTGAAGATGGTATTCGACTTAATGCATCAATATTAACTCAAGATGAATCCAACTAAGTCTTTTTTTGGAGTCTCCAGTAGCAAATTCCTTTGGTTCGTTATAACTTCTAAGGGTATCCATCCTGACCCTGACAAAATGAAGGCTACTCTTGACATTCACCCCCCACGTAATCTTAAAGAGCTTCATGGATTACAAGGTCGATTGGCATATATCGGGAGGTTGATTTCAAACCTCTCAGGACGTTGCCAACCATGCACTCAACTTATGAAGAAGTAACATTTGTTTGGAATGAAGCATGCCAGCGAGCATTTGATGACATCGAATAATATCTCACCAACCCTCTGTTCTAGTGACTCAAGAGTAGGAAGACCACTTTTGTTATATGTTCGAGCAATGGATCATTCCCTAGGAGCTCTTCTTGCACATAAGAGTAATGAAGGGCATGAACAGGCTATCTACTATCTCAGTCGTATGATGATGGGTGCTGAACATAGGTACAATCTAGTAGAAAAAGAATGTCTTACCTTAATGACCGCTATTAAAAAGACACGTCATTATGTGACTGGTCAAACAATTTACATCATATCCAGAGTGAATCCTCTTCGAGTGCTGATAACCAAACCAAGTACACTCAACTCTTGCCTGGCTACACATGCAATACTATTAGCACCTTTTGACATGATATATTTCCCACAAAAGGTAGTAAAAGGTCAAGCCCTAGCTGATTTCTTAGTGGCTCATCCAATACCGGAAACCTCAAAGCTATACGACGATATTCCAGACGAAGTATTAGAATCTTGTATGGAAATGGAGGACGATACAAGGCAACTGTTCTTTGATGGTGCATCAAGAAAAGAACCCAAGGGCAATATTGTTGCTAGGGTCGTGATAGTCCTCATCTCTCCTGACAAGTTGCTGATACATCGTGTATATTCCCTCACAAAACCTAGTTCTAACAACAAAGAGAAATATTAATGCGTTACTCATTGGTCTCCAGGTAGCCAAACAGTTGGATGTAGAATATCTTGAAGCTTATGGAGACTCTAAGCTGATAACTAATCAGATTAGAAGAGAATACGAAGTTCGTCATGAAGAGCTTATTCCTTATCATCAAGCTGTAATCGAATTAGCTTCCACCTTCAAAGGGTTCTTCATTGAATATGTGCCCCGGCTATAAAATATAGAAGCGGGTGTGCTCGCTGGTTTAGTAGCTTCATTGGCCATTGTAAGCCCCCTAGATTTTTAGAGTTATTATTTTTATTATTTTTATTTTGCTTAATATAGTTATTAATATATATTCTTCCGCTTTTATTCATGATCATGAAATGTACTCTTCCCTAGCTTTGATTTTTGGAGCACAAAAAATACCAAACTCTAGAAACTTCATTCATGAGTTTTGACCAAGACAAGTTTATCTTCGATTTGGTATATCATGTGCAACTCAAATATGTATTCTTCTATTCTATTTGCTTCGCACAACTCGGGGTCAATTTAGGCCAAAACAATCTACCGTGAGACTTGTCGTAACTTCCAATCTAAATTCCGGACTCGACATCGATCCAACCTAAATGAATCAATATATGATTTCTACTTTTTGAACCTACTACACACATGCTTATGGTGTCCCACTCAATTGAGTTCCCATGTGCTATTTATTTTCAAATGGCACATAGGACCCGTTTTTAGCCATTTCGGTGTTTATTTCTCTTAGAAATAATTTTCGGACTTAACCCTAGTCAACCTAACCTAGTGGGGACCACTTTAGGGTGCTAACTCAAGGAAGAACACTATTAAATTAATTTAAATTAATTTATGAGCAGCCAATGTGCTCAAATCTCTACTACTTTGACCAAAATCAAACATCCTATCCATTTAAGGAAACCTTTTCCACTCAAATTTAAACTAACTGATTGGAGGACCAAATAAACCAAATCTAATAAAACCAAATCCTATATTTCCAAAATTCCTTAAGGATCAAAACCCTATATATGCAACCTCTCTTGGCCGCCTACTCTTTCCTCCACTGCCTAAAATCAGCCAACCTATAATCCAATACTGCCCACTACATAGTCTTTGGTTGACCACATCAACACCCTAATTTCTCCACTTCCAAAGCTATTCAAAGCACCCTTCAAGACCCCCTCCATCATTCCAAGGCATCCCATAGGCTAGCACAACCTGTGCAAGTCAGAACAACCGACTGCAAGTCAAATTAGGGTCGACCGACCAATAGTAGAATCTGGATTGTAAGTACTGCTATTTTCCCGATTTATTTGACCTATCTATTTATGTCCGTTTTTGATGAAATAAATTTTATTGGAAAGCACTAGATCTCTAGTTTTCTTAAAAAAAATTCACTTTCAAATTCCTTACTAATAATTAAAGAAAAATTTGTCTTTGCAGCGTGTCCAAAACTAGCACTGTTCATTGTGGGACAGTTATGAACCATATAACTTCACTTTTACCATTGATATCATATATGAGACCTGGGTGCAACAATGGAAAAAATAATCCAGGTAGGCTATTTCGCTTATGTAGCGTATATCACAAATGGCCTTAATTATATTCATGTATGCATGTGTCGATGTGACCTCCAAGATAATCAAAGCAAGTTCTAGAGAAAGAAATCTATGAAAGAATCTCTCTCATCAAAGAAAATAGTGAGACTGATGTGTCAGTCTAAAGGCTCAAAACCTCACCGGCTTTTGTCTACCAATTTTAGTCACTACCACCCTCAAGAAAAGTAATTGGACCAATTAATTCTAAGTTGAAAGATTATTTATTCAATCGTGTTATGAATTTTTTAAAGTTAGTTGAATCTGGCTCATGACATATACAACAAAAAAATTATAGAAAACCACAAAAAACAAAAATTTTATGTATATTTATTTATTTTAAAAAACCATGCATTGAAAAAAATAAACAAAACATAAATCTCCTATGGTATTTGATGAGAACATAAAATGTCATATTAATTTCCTTAAAAATTACTCTTTTATTCTCATTTGATGCCTAAAGGTACTAAGTATTCTTCTATTTTTATTTAGGATGCAATTTGAGACATTAAATGTAAATGGAGCTAAATGACAATTTTGGATAGTTTTGACACCTTTTAAAAAAATAGGCATAAATTTCTCACCCAAACTTTAATTGAGGTGATTCAAAAAGATTTGGAAAGCTACGACAAAGATCTACCACTTTCATATTTTGAGTTTTCCGAGAATCGGGCTGCATCATGGTCGAAATTATAAGGACTTTTCATGGGTTAAAACGGGGCTAAGGATCAAGGTAGGATATATTTGGGAGTGTAGTTCAAAGGCCATCAAAACTAGTAGAGTAAAAATGATTTAACTAAAAGCTCAAATATATAAAACATGAAAAACAAATCACTGCATTCACTAGCTTCTTCAATTTTAATTCAAAGCATTCAATATACCCCTTTATTAAGATTTTAAGGGAAATTAATTATCTAGTTGGGATTTATATTTTGGCTTATTTACTAAAATGATATGTCTATTAATTTATTGCTTACATTCTGGAATATTATTGTATGTTTCTACTTCATATTTTCTTTTGTTTATTGTGGTTCACCGATTTCGGGGGAGCTATCCATTTCGATAAATGACAACATGAGAGAAACACTGATACGTCAAATGTTAGATAATTTATTCATTGCTGGGGAGTAATCTATTTTCGTGAACATTGCTGCATCTACTTCAAATTTTCGTATGTATCTGTTACATTTTATCAATTATCAAACTAGGGAGATTGTTGGCCCATTTGGTCATGATCGATCCAATTTTGATAATAAACTAAAATACGGTTCAATGCACTGCAATGTAGACAACGAAAGACTACTTCGGTTCAAAGTCTACTTTAATACAAGATTTATACATCATAAGAAGACGACTACCATCGGTGTCTATCTTTCTACACTTTATTATGTATTTTTCTCTTTATTGAGTATAGGACTTATGTGAGTAGTATTGTACTTCTACAGTTTTAGTAGCACTCAAAGTCCACTAAAAAACAACCTACCTAACCCAAAATTCCATCTTGACTCTAACCCAAATTCAAACCCAAACTCAAATAGGCTACAAACCAAACCAAGAAATTTTGGAATTAGAAAAACTGAACTCGGACCGAGTTATGTCTGAACTCTGACCGAACTCGAGTTTCCAAAAGAGAAACCCTAGTCATCTTACAACGGTCAAATTTTTGAACGTTTGGTGACCGAACTCGGCCCGAACTCGGTCTCAGGAAACCCTACAAATAGATAAGCTTTCCACACTTCCAGATCACTCAATTACTCTTTCATTCTTCTTATCTATTCTCTTTGCCTATAAACCTTCCTATCTACTCAAAGCAACTTCATGTGCTCTAAAGTATTGAAGTGCGAGTAGACTAGAAGTTGCTTCAAGAGTTGTACAAACTTAAAGGAGTCCAAGTCAGCTTTTATTTCAAAATCTTGATATTGAAGTTGGAGGTGTATGTACAAAGTTGCAAGACTTCGGATCAAAACTTGTATTTTCACAGATAGTGGATTAGCATCGAGCAAGAGTTCTCGAGACTGTATTAGTCATCTACAAGAAAAACCAGTATACATCACGATATTTGTGTTTGATCTTCTAAAGCCTATTTTCATTTTATATATCTGTGCTTTACTACTTAATTATTTACTTGGTACATTGCCTTCAGGTTTTTATTAACGGATTATTATCACACACTCTATTCACTCCCGTCTAGAGTTGCCTAAGCTATCGTCAACATCGAGAGATAGAATTGGTTCGATCGACCTTAGTAAGAGTTTTATCTGTAAAGTATAGAGCTGTGGTAGCTAGTTTGAGTAATTGATTCGTTTAGTTACATTCTTTGGATTCATAAGTGTTGAGGCTTGATTTTCAATTTTTTTCTTCAAATTAATGAGTGATAGGATTGGAATAAATAATGATTTTGGATATTGGTGTTTGATGGATAGATAGCTTACTATCGAAGGAATGAGATTGTAACGAGGATTAGTCTAATCAATTGCATATTGTTGGTTTATTTTATTTGTGTTGTTCAATGTAAGAATGGTGGATTAAACATTAATGACGAGTTGATGGATGATTCTAAATCGTGTGCTCGGAGGAATTACTGACAGATGTGCGATCGTTGTAGTGGAGTGGACTTAGATTTTGATCGATCTAGTTCAAGGTAACATGTTGTTTGCATAGACTGGATACTTAGGTCATGGATGTTGATGTCATAAGGATTAATTGATCGATAGAATTGTCGTTGGTTGAGCGGATGAATCGAATATATTGGATCGAATTTTCTAGTATAGAAAAAGTTGAAGATGAATTTGTGTTTCGATAAAATCAAATGTATTCTAGAGGATGGAATGAAAGAAAAATTATACTGGTGTCACGCCCCGATTTCGTCGAATCGATATTCGCCCCCACCAGTCATGATACCGTGCGCGCCTAAGTTGCAGTAGCACAAGGCATGATCATAAGGTTATCCAAAACATAAAAAAAAAGAGTACGCAGAGAAATTGAACACTTGCATAAAAGAAACTTGCTTTATTGATAATAACATCATTACAAGACTATACTACAAAAAGGCTTCAAAACATTCTCTGGACTTTGTATTGGGGAGAGTTGAGGTATTGCACAGGTCTTGAGTAGAGTCTTCAAAATGTAGAAATTGCCTTCGTAAACTAGGAAGGCTTTAAAATATTCCGAACGTCGCATCTAGTTCCTTGGCACGCTTTTATAGTTGCAACACCTATGGAGATCGAGAGTCAGTACATTGTCGTTTACTTGAATTATGTCAGCATGTAATTATTAAGTGACCTTTTTAGCCATTCTAGTCAATTTCATGTAAGCAGTTCATAAGGGATAAATAATATAAATTACGATAGAACTTACCTATGGTAGAGCGTGCTGTTGTATTACTATAACTTACCAATGTCTTCCTTGTTCAATTAGATAATATTATCTAAAGCAGTATGTACATGTGAAGGTCACTAGCATAATAAGCCATTATGGACATAGCGTGAAGATCATCTTGAATAGTGAAGTTCCAATATACTTAGTTGAAATGAGTGAAATTTATCAGATAATTTTATTGATGGGCACCTGCCACTACTTATAGAGAGTACACCTCCTCTTCACAATACAACTTCCGATGTGGGACTAAAGTCCCTTATTAGTTCTCAATACTCCCCTTAAGATAGGCGATAGATATTAATCATCCCCATCTTGTTACATAGCTTTGACAGACTCAATGAACTAAGACCCTTAGTCAGACAGTCTACAACTTGTTCTTCTGAGCGAACATGGTCAATTTTCAGTATCCCTTGTTTCAGCTTCTCATTAATGAAGAATCGATCGATCTCGATGTACTTCGTTCTGTCGTAATGAACTGGATTATTAGCTGTACTTATTGCAGCTTGACTATCGTTCAGAAGACGTAATGGTGCTCCCTTGTCCAGCTTCAACTCTTTCAGCAGTGCTCTTACCCATAGCAACTTTGACACTCCCAGAGCTATTGTCCTGTATTCTGCTTCAGCTGTCGACCATGCTACCACTGGCTGTTTCTTGCTCCTCTATGAGACTAGGTTTCCTCCTACAAAAATATTCTGTCGTCTATGCAGCTTGCCTAGTCTGCATCGCAGTATCCCTCAACTTCTATGTGTCCATTCTTCTTGAACCAGTCCTTTTTTCGGCATCCCTTTTAGATATCTCAAGATCTGAAACACTGCTTCCATATGACCCGTTCTTGGATCATGCATGTAGCGGCTCACTACACTCACCGCAAATGAGATATTCGGGTGAGTGTTCCCCAGATAAATCAATCTTCCTACAAGCCTTTGATATATTTCACGATCAACAGGCTCTCCTGCTTCTGCTCCCAGCTTGTACTTCTGGTCAATTAGAGTTACTGCTACTTTGCATCCCAGCATCCTTGTCTCCTTTAGCAGATTTAGTGCATATTTTCTCTGTGAGAGAATAATTTCATGTTCGACGTCACACACCTCGATACCCAAAAAATACCTCATCGCTTCTAAATCCTTTACCTCAAACTTCTTCGCGAGTTTTGACTTCAGCTTAGTAATCTCGACTTCATCATCACCAGTGCTTATTATATCATCCACATATACAACAAGTATAGTAATGTGGCCTCTTGTATGCTGGAGAAAGACCGCATAATCTGCATTTGTTTGATGGTACCCCATGCCTGTAACAGCCTTTCTGAATCTGTCAAACCAGGTTCGAGGAGATTGCTTGAGTCCGTATAGTGACTTCTTTAGTTTACACACTTTACCATGCGACGTCCCTCTGTCTGATTCTGCCGCATAGCACACTGGCGGGGGTTCCATGTATACTTCTTCTTGCAGGTCCCCATGAAGAAAGGCATTTTCATATCTAACTTGTATAGCTTCCACCCATAGTTTGCTGCAATGGAGACCAGAGTTCTTACCGTGCTCATTTTCGCTATTGGGGCAAACGTCTCATCATAGTCAATGCCATATGATTGTGTGTATCCTTTTGCAACCAACCTCGCGTTGTACCGCTCTACTTTTCCTTCTAGCGTCTCCTTTACTGTGTACACCTATTTGCATCCCACAGCTTTATTTTCTTTGGGTAATGGAACCAGCATCCATGTCTTATTTTTCTCTAGTGCCCCAAGTTCTTCCATCATTACAGCTTTCCACCTTAGATTTTTCTTTGCTTCCTGCCAACACTTGGGCAAAGAAGTAGAGTCTAACGATACAATAAAGGCTCGATAATTTGGAAAAATGTTAGAATAAGACAAGAAGTTGGCAATGCCATGTTCATAATCATCATAACGACGAGGAGCCTTACCCGTATTGATGCGAGAAGATCTCCTTAAAGGAGCAATAAGTGGTGGAGAGGACATACCATCAGAGTCAGAGAGATCCGCATCGAAATCAGAGTGATTCAGTATGGGGGTAACATCTTCAAGAGCCGGGGCAGGAGTAGACGAGGGACTTGGTATGGTAGGCACTGGACTTGGCATAGTACACTGGACACGGCTTCTCCCCCTGTGTAACATATGTATCGTCTTCTTCATCGGAGTCACTGCTATCTCTCCCTTTCGTCCAGTTCTCCACGACCGGGCACGGACCGATCCGACTACCATGTTTGGACTTATTCACTCCCCTCACGTCTAACACCATCCGTGTTAGGTGTGTCACCAAATGCTGAACCTTCATCTGAACCATAGTATGGTTCCAGTTCTCGGAATGTAACGTCCATGTTTACTAACAGTTTCCGCTCAACCGGGCTCCAACATTGCATATCCCTTCTGAGTCGCCGTTTACCCGACAAAGACACATTTAACCGCTCTAGGATCTAGTTTACCAACTCCTGGCCTATTATCTTGGACAAAACACATACACCCAAATACTTTCGGTGGAACTGTGTAAGTTGTTACACCAGTAAGCATTTCCAACGATGTTTTCTAGCCCAATACCTGAGATGGCATTCTGTTGATGAGATAAGAGGCCGTCAAGACAGCTTGTCCCCATAAGTGTTTTGGGACATTTATAGCCAGCATCATCGTCCGTGCGACCTCCAGCAGGTGTCTGTTCTTCCGTTCGGCCATACCATTTTGTGCCGGTGTATAGGCACATGAAGTTTGGTGTAGTATTCCATGAGTGGATAAATACTCAACAACCTTCTTATTAGTATACTCCGTCCCATTGTCAGACCGTAAGTACTTAATTTTAGTGCCATATTTTGTTTCTACCCGGTGATGAAAATCTTGAAATGCCTCAAAGATGTCACTTTTATTCTTCATAAGGTAGACCCAAGTCACGCGAGTATAACAATCAATAAAAGTGACGAACCATCGAAAACTGTTAATATCGGTTGTAGGACAAGGCCCAAGACGTTCGAATGTATCATGTCAAATGCAGCTAAACTTTTATTCCCGGAGCTCACATACGAGCTTCTGGTATATTTTTCCAACTCACAATCATTACAAAATAACTGCTCTTTATTAGCCCTTTGATATAAGGACGGATACATTCGACTAATAACTTTAAAGGAAGAATGCCTGACATGTTGGTGATGGAGGAGCAATTCATCTTCTACACTGCTACGTGAAGCGTCCGGTTGCGCGTCTGCTACTAGAGATGCCAATGCTTTGTCTAGTCCTGTCCTGTCCAAGTACCATAGCCCCCTTTATGCCATGTGCCAGTCCCTAGTCGACATCCTGTCACCTTCTCCTAAAAAGTTACCTTAGGAATGTCAAAGAAAACAATACAGTTTAGATCAAAGATAATGGCACTAATAGATATAAGATTGACAGGAAAAGAAGGAGCATGTAAGACATTATTGAGAGTAAGGGAAGGGGAGCATGCGACAGTGCCTTTACCCATTATAGGTCTGGAGGTACCATCAGCAATCTGAATACTCTTCGGCAACGATAGGTGAGTATAGTCATGAAACTCACCACGGAACCCCGTGACAAGACGAGATGCCCCAAAGTCCATAATCTAACCTGGCTGATGGACAGATGCAAGAGCACGTGCAGGGATACTTGTGCTGGGTTAGGCAAAGTAAGTGATGTGATCCCCCGAGGTAGATGACGCCCCAGGAGTGACATGACTGTCGACCGAACCCAGCTTTGTGTCTCGCAACTTTGTAAGGAACTCCCGCTCAAGCGGGGTTATTTCTGCCAGTTGTTTTTCTCTCCCTTCCTCTGCCAGATGTGCTTTGTGTCCTCCGAAATAATCTTCCCTTCTACCAGCATATCCTCCTCTACCACCACGACGTCCTCTACGTCCCCATCCGCGATCACTAAACTGACTTCGCAGGGGTTTTGGATAAAATCTGATGTAATGTCCGGAGTCACCACAGTTGTGGCACATACACTCACAGATGGAGGCTGAGAGAAGGCAGCAAGGGCAGACTTTTCAATCGTGACTTGGTCCCCCTGGAAGGAGCCCTTATTGGACATCAACTTCAATCGAGCTTCTTCCTGTGTCATGACCGCTATAGCTTCCTCTAAGGCTGGAAGCGTGGGTTGGAAAAGGATAATATTCCTTCTCTGCTTAAACACAGGGTTGAGCCCCTTCAGGAACTTCATCATTCGCTGTCGCAAAATATAAGCCAGGAACGTCTGAAAATACTTCACAAATGCCAGTTCAACTTGTGTATCTTCCATACCAAGAGGATCATAGTGATCCAGTTCAGACCAGTACTTCTTTAACATGGCTGCGTACTCAGAGATGGTACGGTCATCTTGGGCCACACTATCTAGTTCATCCTGAAGTTGGAAGACCCGCATAGGGTTGCCCGAGCCTGAGTACATATCCTTCAAAGTCCTCCATATATCAGCGACAGCCTCCATCGCCTCGACATTGCCCGACACCTGCTCGGTCAAGGAGGCTGTCAACCACCCAGCTACGACGTTGTTGACAATCTCCCAGATAGCAAACTCCTTTGAGGAGGGATCGGATGGCACCTTCGTTTGGCCATTGACATAGCCAACCAAGCCACGTCCCTTCAGCGTCCGTATCGCCTGCCTCGACCATTTCAAGTAGTTGGACGTTCCTTCCAACTTTGTCTCCAGCTTTTCCAACTTTCCTATTTTGTAGGGTGACGAATCCACATCAGTATGGGTCACCCGTGGGGTTACCTCGGTTAATCTCTTTGATAAGATCTCATCAACGAGGGCCTTCATCTCTTCTGCCGTCAGTTTACCACTGATAGAATCTATTGCATCTTCAAATGTGAGTAGGAAGGTCTTAATGTATTCCTAGTCATCATCCTCGTTGTCGTCTGCTAACTGCTGGGTGTCCTGATCTCGGGTGTCTATGTCATGAACTATAGAGACCGGAGGGAACAACAAGTGGCCTTCCACAAAAATTCTTCAGGCATACGAGCAATTAGAACTGCGTCATGATGACGAGGGTAGATAGTGCAAGCATAACCAATTGGACCGTGACTTCGTACATGATCGATATTTCCAGAACTCCGAGTAGGAGCTGTGCGAAAATAATAAACTTTTGCAAGCACTTCCAAAGAAGGTGCAAAAAACAAAAAACTGGGGCGTTGCACAGCAGTTCCGGGGGGGCAGGTCCGGGGGCGCTGCACAGCAGGACCGGGGGGAAGGTTCGGGGTGCTGTACAGCAGGTCCGGGCGGGCAGGTGGGGGGCGCTGGAATAGTAGATCGGGGGGTGGAGGGCTGGCGTCAGGGAGGGAGGGGTGGTCCGGGGTGCTGCAGTGCAGGTCCGGGGGGAAGGAGCTGGAATAGTAGATCGGGGGGGTGGCGTCAGGGAGAGAGGTCAGATCTGGGGAGCTGTACCGCAGGTCCGGGGGAGGGAAGGAGCTGGAATAGTAGATGGGGGGTTTGGGGGGGCTGGCGTCAAGGAGAGAGAAATTTTTTTTTTTGGGAACCTGGCTCTGATACCAAGTTGAAATGAGTGAAATTTCTCAGATGATTTTATTGATGGGCTCCTGCCACTACTTATAGAGAGTACACCTCCTCTTCATAATACAACTTCCGATGTGGGACTAAAGTCCCTTATTAGTTCTCAACATACTTATATCCCATTAAAAGGACAAGGATCTTTATATAAGTATATTGCATTTTCTTTCTCAGTTAGTTGATCTATATATCTGACTGTAAGGGAAGTCCAAATTGACAGATGATCAAATATGGCTATCCAAATTAGATTTACATAACTAGGGCTCAACAAGTTCTCAATCTTTTCTGTAAGCCCTCTGATTGTTTGGATTTATTTTTTAATTATTATTATTTGTTTAATATGATTATTTATTGGTAAACTATATTTTTATTTTCAATTATGACTATAAATACATTTTATCGTAGCTTTGACTTTTGAAGCACAACATTCGCTAATTTTTTGAAACCAACTTCATATTCATGTTCTACACGAGTCCATCTTCGTTTAGGCATATCATGTCTCACTTAAACATGTTTTTTTACACCATATTTTTCTTTTGCAACTTTCGGGTCAAAATGATCATTTTTACTCTCTACCTTAATATCGATGTATTTTTTAATTGGAATTTGAGACCCAAATCCGATCCAAACATTTTGACCCAATAAATTATTTTTAACTATTTTGAGCCTACTCCACACAAGCCAATAGTGTCCCACTCAATTGAGTTCTCATGTGCTACTTATTTTCAAATAGCACACAAGATCCAATTAATAGACTTACGGAACCCAATTAAACCCAATTAGTCGTACCGATCCGAAACTAACCCAACTATGAAAGGTATAGCCTATTCTAGGTTACCCTAGCATAATGGGACCACTATTAGTTGATTCTTATTAATATTGTACAGCTACCTATAGAGAAAAATGTAAATATGCATTATGGAGATTGAGAGGGGGTTATTTGGAAATAACAAATCTCACTCAATTTTTTCCTTTCCTTTTTAATTCAAAACAAATCTAAATCTTGACCATATCCTATCAAACCAAATCCAACCCTCTCCAAATATCTCCCTCGAGTAACCTGTGCCCCCTCTCCTTTTTTTTGTACATATATTATATTTTGATAAATCGAGCGACTCTCAAAGTTTCCCAACCGTGCGCATATTTCTTTCCAGCCAACCAAAATCCTTCTTCCTGACACCTTCCAGCCCTTCTACCTACTTTATCTTGACCCCAAGAAACTTTCCTAACATCCTAGCACCTTTTCTAGGAGCCACAACCCCAAATTTGGTCGACAAAAGGCGTGGAAGGCACTCGAAGTCGGTCGAACTCATTTCTAAAATTCCTAGTAGGGATGTGTTTTCCTACTTTTTATCGATCTATTTGATGCGAGACCAATTCTAACACATAACCCTACATATCTTTTTCCTTCTCCAAGATGCACGGTACGTGGTTTCATCCCGTTTGTCTGTGGCGCTCGTTGCATGATCGTTGGTCCATACTGAACCTATTTTGGTGCATTCTTGATTCCGGCGGCTTACGGAGCATTTTGACCTCAAAAAAAATATTGGTATCAATCCTAACATCTTGTTACATCATCTTAATATGCTCGTTTGTAATTTCATTGAGTATTTCATATTTTTGTAAATCTGTTTCCATCTTACAAGTTATTGAACGTAGAATTTCAACGGTTCTATTGTTGTTATGGAACTCAAAACATTATATTATTTTTATAAAATAGTTATCATGTATCTTTCATCATAGAATTATATTTTCCCCGATTATTCTAATTTATTTTAGAATTAATAATTATAAAATTTTATTTGCTTTTGGGTTTGATTAACTCGACAAGTTGGCTATTGTAGATAGTAGTTTAATATAGTAACTAGATATTTATTTTCTTGTGAATATTATAGTCTAAAAATGTTTTTAAAATATTTTTAAATAAATTTTAGTATTAAAATCTTATATTTTTATTTCAAAAAGGTAATATTTTATTGTGATGACTTGATACTATGTATATTAGATGTGGCTATGTATATGGTATAATACTAGTCTAGTTAGAATATGCCGAGTCGAGGCTATATATAGTATGGTTGTATATATTGTGTGTGCATTGCATCAATGTGTCATTAATTAGTAGATAATTTATTCATTAGGAGTACGTGACGGTATGATTGAGGATATCGGAATTGGACCGTTGTACTCATATTTGGAGACTACAGGCAAGTATACTATGCCAATATTTCAATTTAACGTCCTTTTTATTGTTGTATTTTATTTCTTGATTCAATTAAATTGAGGATGTAGGATTAGTTGATACTTTGCATCCATTTTATACTCGGACGCCGATGACAACTTGTAGTCATTGAGTATTGACTCTAGGCATAATGATTACTTTATTCGTTTTCATTGACATGATAGACCCCAGGACACTGACATGATTCATGAGACGAAGTCATCCATGAGGATTCGTGGTTATGGACTTCGTGATAGGATACTAGATTGTTTCTTGCAGTTGTGACATGTTGTACTGGACTTGACTCGACATTCTAGTTTTAGACATGGGGTGGGGAAAACAATACCGCTATATCAGGCTATATATATATATATATATATATATATATATATATATATATATATATATATATATATATATATATATATATATATATATATATATATATCCTCGTTTCCATATAGGGATTTGGATGGTATTCTACTATGGCAGAGATTAAGTGGTTATCTACTCGTATGCCCTTGGTCCCACGACACGGTGCCATAGCGCAATAGCCTGCTAAGGAGCTTGTGAGCCTCAGTGGCTGAAACCTGATATCCGAAACATATTCTCACATGCATATCATTAGATAGTTATGATAATTACCCTTCACAGTAGTTGTCATTATTTTACTGTTACATAGGCATGTTGTATGTACATTGCTATGTCTCCTAAGGACGTGGTGGCCTCTCAAGATGGTCGACTGAGCAGAGTTAGTTTGCTGGCCATGATGGTGTTGGTACTTCTGATTCAAGTATCTTTTAGATTACTTTTTAATCTTATATTTACTTGTATTCTACTTGTTAGCCTAGTATTTGTAGACTCATATCCTTTCCTTTGAGTCTATTCAGACAAGTGTAGTATAGGGTGCACCCCATGATATATATTGTCCATTCTTGTATTCTACATTAATGTGGATTGAGACTTAGAGATATTATTGATTTGTATTGATAGATGGTCGTCACTATACAACTTATACGTATTCGAGCTGGACTGGAGTCAACTTGATACATAGCTGTCATGTATACGCTTTCCTAGTCCTACGTATTTTAGGACTGGGACATTACATTTTCCATATAGATTTGTTCTTTAGCATCTTCATGTCATCAAGATTGAACTTGTAATATCTTACATATTCTTTAATTGAAAATGGGATCTTATGGAGCCAGAGTGCAAGACATGGGCAGCTACTGGTGTCAATATTAAATATGAGATTGGGAACAATAGATTCAGGTTTACCTTAAAAGAAGGGATGAAGCACGAATACATGAATCACTGTAATTTTGTTGTAATATTTATGCAAATTTTTTACTGATCCCGATTTTGATGCAAACTGTTCCATTTATTGTCCATAATCCAGACATAGCTCTAATTTAGGCACCAGGCATAGAATTTGGTCAGTACTTAAACCTTTAAATTATGTTGAACATTCATCTCTATAAACTCTATAACTATCAAATTATATCTGACATTTAAAAAAGTTGTTGCTTAGTTTATTTTATTGCTTCTAATATTTGTATTGCCTAATATCATTTTTGCAATGTTTATTATCTTACCTTTAGTTAACTCTAATGATTGTCTAATGACAAGGATAAAATAAATGTCAATGGATTACCATTTCAAAGTTAAACAAGAAACTGGTTCAACTATGTTCTCGTTATTTGGTTCAAGTGGCAAAATCTAATGGGTTCCACTTAGACTTCTTTGATCGGAGGCATCTCTAGTTCAAAAGAGAGTATATTCAAACTTCTTCATATAAGTCACTTCTCAGGGGGATGAACTAGTTGTTCTTCTTTGTAAGCTGATAAGTTATGTTCTTTAAATTCTAGTGCTTAAACCGGAGGGAACTCCTAAAGTTGTTTCGACTACAACAAAAGGTAACCATATGTTCTTAAGTTCTTCTTTTCTCAGTGTTTGACATGAGTTAAAAGTAAGTATAAAGAGAGCCTCTTTTTTTGAGTTTTTTATTACCAAGCTGATGGATATTTCTATTCAATCGGCATAAGGTAATCCTAAAGAGATTCCTAATGTCTTGTTGAAACATAAGGAAGGTAAGGATATGCTCTTTTAAACTTTTTTTGTTTTTTGTTTTTTGTTTTTTGTTTTATAGATATGCTATAGATTTATTTTATTTCATTTTTTGCTTTCAATTACGACCTTAATTATTTATGAAGTATATGAAAGGTAGCATAAATGGCCAAATTGAAGTACATACAATTATTTTCACATTTTTTGTGTATCATAAAATGAACTTCATATTACATTATAAGTTATATTATGATATTTTTGCTGTTTTAAATTGTTGCATATTCTATGAAGTATATGGTAATGATCTTCTAGTTTATTTCAATCATATTTTTCTATTTGTTGAAAGAACATGGAAAGTTATTTTTGATGCAAAGTTGTCATTGTTTATTTTTTTACAGTTTAGGTTGGCTACCGATAAACTTGTTTGCTTCCCCTTATTAACACTCTGTAACACCCACTTTTCTAAAATGAGGTTAATTTTGAACTTTTGTAAAAGTTTATTATTTAATAATAGAATTTATGATTTATGGGAAATTTTAATTAATTTAATACTATTTAAAATTGGTACATTATAATTTTGATGTGTTAGCTAGTGAACCCTAGAACTGTTGAGCCTAGAGACTAGCCATGACCATGGGGACCTAACCATGTGATTAGAATAACTATTTACAACTTTTAGGCTATGAGTATTTTGGTCATTTTGTGACTTTGAATTATTTAGGATTTTGATTAATTAGTAAATTTTATATTATTTTAATAATATTTAAATTGATGTATTATGATTTTGGTTATTTTTTATATTTTAATATTTTAGGAAAATTTTATATTTTTAATATTATTTTTATTGGATTTGTTTAGTCGGGTTTGATTTTCGTCTCGTTTCGACTTGTATTGTGACCCCGGTTGCTTAAACTCTAGATGGGACCCAATATTAGGTTAGGCATGGCCCACAAAACCCAACATTTAAGTTAGTTAGTTAGACTAATTTTTATCATGTTAGAATGGTTAAGTTAGAGACTCAAAACTTAACCATATGAGACTAGAGATGGGCAATTAGGATATTTCCCATTAGCGCTAATGGACTCTTTATGGCAGCCACCTTCAGGGGAGAATGATTCATTTCATTCATTACAATATTGCCTCTTTTATTTTCCTTTTGTTCTTCCCTAATTTTAGAGAGCCTTCCCTTTGATTTGATCTCCAAATCAAATCATTCCTTCACCAAATCTTTCCTCAATCATTCCCATTCTCCAAGGGAAGGGTGCTACCAAGGATTGGAGGAGAAGTGCAAGGAGGAGTGTCCACTTTGAGGGATCTTCATATCGGAGCCGTGTCCTAAAGGATTTTATTGGAATTCCACTCCCAATAGGTAAAACCCATCCTCTAAATCGATTTCCTTTACATATAAATTAGTTTTGAATCCGTAGGATCCATTCTCATGCATGTGTCCCCTTTAGATTCAAATTTGAGGCCATTTAGAGCTCTCTTGAGGATTTTAGATATGTGTCTTTTGTCATACTTGATAGATCCCAAATTAGGACACCCCATGTGCATGTATGTATGATAATAGTTTAAATAGATATTTAAATTTAGTTTTAGAATGGTTAGAGAGTGGATTGATCTTTGTTAGGATGGTTAGAATGAGTTTCATTTGGATACCTATGTTGGTATCTAAGTATCTTGGCCTACATGTGTTTCTTTTGTCCAAAATAACTCAAATTCGTCATAATATTCATCCACGTTTTTATTAACCAAAACAACTTAGAAATGTCATAACTTTTAGCTTAGAACTTCGTTTAATCTTCCGTTTTTTTTAAAGAACCATATCAAAGTTAGATTTCTAAATATATATTTTAATAAGCCAAAATCGTTCTGGAACTTTTTGTAAAACTATTTGAGTGTCAGTTGTCCGAATGACAAACGCGTTTCGGTGTTTTCGTGATTCCGGGAGCTTCCGGACACGAAAATGCGATCCGTTTAAAGTTTCGGAAAGCTAACACAAAGGGCTATGGCATACTTTAATCCTAGAATTTATTGAAGGCCCAATTGGTACAGTATTGGTTTTAAGTAGAAGAGTGACTATACGACATAGGCATTTTGTGTAACCTATGAGCCTATGTAGTATGGATATTAAATGAATGTAGAGTACGTAATGCATAATATGTTAGATAAATGAAATAATATATATATGATATGTATTCTCTTTACATTAATGTATATATATGGTTGAACGCAAGCATGTAGGAATGTAATCAATGTAATGTATGTAAGCAATGCATAAATGCATGAATGAAAGAATGATATACAATGTATGCATGAAAGTATATAATGAATGCTAGATATGAATGCATGGTATACATGTAATGATAGATATGAATGCATAATGTATACATAATGTAATGCAATATATAATGATAGCATGTATGGTAATGTAGAATATATGATGCAAGCATGTATATGTCCATTGTTTTCCCTTTTTTTACATTTTTTCTTCCCTTTCCTTTCTATTTCAGTTCTTCCCTTTTTCTTTCTCTTCTATTTTTACATGTTGTATACAATGTATATAATGTATAGATGCATGTAAGTATGTAATATGCATGAATGACAAGTATGTAATTGAAAATAAGTATATGTATGCAACTTAACGATATGTGAATGGATATAATGCCTAAACTGAAGTATGCATGTATATAAGATATGAATGAATGATATATATATAAATATATATATATATATATATATATATATATATATATATATATATATATATATATATATATATATATATATATATATGTTAAGGTAATATAATGTATATATTCACATATATTTTGAGTTAAATATATGAGTTTGTATGCATATATTATATGTATGCATGTATGCAGGAATGAATGTAATATAATGTAGAGTATGCATATATAAATATAATGTATGCAGGTATATAATGTATTCAAATATGTATGTATGCATCTATGTATATATGTGTAGGTGCATGAATGAATGCAAGTATGTATATATGATATGTATGTATGCATGTATGCAATGTAAGTATGTATGTATGCATTTCTATAAACTGAGTTAATCTATAACCTTTTACACATATGCATTCATACACCCTTTGACACCATGTATCCTATGTCACATACACCTACCTATCACTAAATCTGAGAACATTAACACATATCCTTTAACACACATACACACACACACGCACTTACTCTTTTACCTCTCCTTATATATATATATATATATATATATATATATATATATATATATATATATATATATATATTTTTATATATATATATATATATATATATATATATATATATATATATATATATATATATAAATAGCTTTCCTATATATATCTATGTATATGAATATGTGAATGTGAATAATATATATACATTATATGACTAAGTTTGTGTGCCTTGTTAGCTTATGGTTCAGTTTTGTGCTTGGTTTAGCAAGTGACTTAGGCTATGAGTTAGTACCTGTAGCTCCCCTTCCCGAAAATCTTGCAAAAATCTAATTTTTTTCTTATTTTAATTTAATGGTAATTTTTAGTTTTTTATAAAAATTAATTATCATACTTAGTTGTTATATTAAATCGTGATAATGTGGTTTTTATTTTATGAGTATATAAATGATATATTTGTGTATGTGCATGTATATATATATAAATATACATACTAATTGTGCATGTATTTATATATAAATATATATTATATTGATATGTAAATGAGAGTACATATATATATATATATATATATATATTTTTTTTTTTTTTTTTACATATATTTATGTATGTATATACACATAGATATGGTGTATGAGTATATATATATATATATATATATATATATATATATATATATATATATATATATATATATATATATATATATATATATATATATATATATATATATATATATATATATATATATAAAGAAGAAAAAAAAAAATATATATATATATACATATATATATATATATATATATATATATATATATAATATATAGAAAATTGTGTGCATGTGTATATATATAAATATATATACATATATGAATATGTATTCGTGTGCGTATAAGATATATATAAGTATTTGTGTGTACGTATATAGATACGTGAAATGTATATATATATATATATATATATATATATATATATATATATATAGTTACTAAGAATAGGAAATCCCAACCGAGCCCAGCTCACCTTGGCCCAAGCCCAATCGGCCAGGCCATAGGCTTTGCTTCCCAGCAAGGCTCGGGCAACCCAGCAATCAGCAGTACAAACCGAGAATTCCCCGGATCAGTTCTCAGCAAAACACCCTAAATCCGATCCCTACTCTATTCCCAACTCAGGACTAAGCTAATTTAGCAAAGTGTCCTTTATCCTAGGATAGAATTTTTAAACTCAAAGTTTTCATAGCAATTTTCATTAAACCCAACTTGAACTTCTCTGCATTGCAGTGTTAGCATAGCATGCATCAAACATACATGAGAAACACCTGGGATCATGTTAGAACTTAGAACTGAACAATACCTGGATCTTGTATATATAAAATAGAATAGGAATAAGAGGCAAACCGAGCTCAACAAGCCTAATCCCCACAGCCGAGAACACCCCTTAGATTCCCAACTTAGCTGACTAGTATTACAATAGCAAATAAAGCAGAGAGCAGGCCCGAGCCCAGCCCTCTACTGAGAACCGCAGTACTTTTCCCCCCTCCACAACAATTAAAATAGCAGCAGCTAAAAGCCAAACCAAACCGAGCTCTTCCCAGCAGCTCTAACCCGAGTTTCCTATTCCACGTTGCAACCGCTCCTCCAAATACTCGAACCAAGAGCAGCAGCCTAGCCTGGCCAGCTCGAGCCCGAGCCCAGCTTAGTCGAGCCCGACCCACATAAGCGGATGTCCCCAGCACAGCATGAAATGCTTTCTTCTCATCCGCTCGGCACAAACCGACCCCGAGCGGCAAACTCTATTTAAAGATAGAGAGGAATTCTCATCTAACCCTAACTTCCTCCACGCCGCCACCACGTGCCACCCTCCCCCGACCGTGGGCGGCCGTTCGTAGCCGTCGCCGCCACCACGTGCGGCCAGGACCGCCGCATCCGCGCACGCGTCGACGAAGAAAAAGACAGCAACAGCGACCGACACCCCGACTTCGCGGTATGATTTCTCAATCAACGATTGATAATTTTCGATTCCGTAAATTGCGTTAGAGAGCCTATATGAACCCCTTCAAACCCCCGAAATAGTTTTGGGTAAAACCCCAGGGATCGCTCGAGAGATCGAGCCAAAATTCTCGAGAAAACTTGTGGAAACAGAACACTATTTCAGTCCAACCATCCACGTTCGAAGATCGATTTTGATCAATCCCGTACAGTATTTGAAAAACTATTTGAACACATATTTAGACAACCTATAGGGCTTAGATTCCCTTTTTGTAGAATCAGATTTCGTCGACTCAGCGTCGAGAAATCAAATCCCGAAGTTTAACAAAAATCTGTTTTCAATACATAGAAATTCATCCACACGACGTGCGTCCCGCCATTCCGGACGACGTAGTCACGCACCGAAGGCATCGAAAGATGCGTAACGGCTTCGTGGTCGTGTGGGCTTTGACGGAATTCAAATTGGTCGCGTGTGCGCGACGAATTTGATGCGTATCCGTCAAAATTCACCGTATCGACCTCTGTTCAAACTTCTCAATTACGTTGTGCACGCTCGTCAGATCGAGACGAAACTTGTGCCAACAGAACTAAATCATTTTTCTGGTCCTATATGCCAAGTTTGGTCTGATTCTGAGACCGTTGACAAAATCGTTGTTTTGCGGGCCCCACGGTCCCACTCAACGGGCGGTTTTGTGCACGGCCCGCCGGAATCCAACTCTGGACATACCGTTGAGTTTGTATCGAAAAACTGGATCTGTGGACATGTAGTTTGATGACTTTAGAGACCGTAGACTTTGGCACGCTTTTCGGTACAAAGCGGGTCCAACGGCGGACATCGTTTTTGTCCAAAATTACCGTTTTGCCCCTGTGTCCAGAATTAGACTTAAGGACAGGCAATCCAAGCTAAATTGACTATTCTGAGATCATTGGTATTGTCTATTTCAATGTCCGGGGACTGTTGTACGGGTTTTGACTATTGTGGCATATTGAGTGATTTGGATCATCGGTTTCACCAGCACAGGACCACAGGCGAGTATAGTTTATTGTCTGCATTTCGATATTGATCTTTACTATACTTCATTGATTAGTCATTGGTTATGTGATTTTTATACTCTATTATAAATTGTTGAGTCGGAAATGAGAAGTACCAAGGATGTGTGATCCGACCATAGACAGTGTTTATTTTCGTGCAGTAGACATCGTAGACAGTGCTTACTTTTCTGCAAGTAGACATCGTAGACAGTGCTTACTTTTCTGCAAGTAGACATCGTAGACAGTGCTTATTTTTCTGCAAGTAGACATCGTAGACAGTGCTTATTTTTCAGCAAGTAGACATTGTAGACAGTGCTTATTTCCTGCAAGTAGACATTGTAGACCGTGCGGTGTAGTGGCCCAGACTGATCACATATCAAAGGTACTTCTAACGGTGGAAAGTATATTGGTCTATTTATTACTATTGATTTTCTCACGGCTTACTGTCATTTTCAAAACTCATCATTAATGCCTAACCTTTGTTTTATAGTCATTTTCTTTATTTGAAATTGTATTCAGTGAATTGTGCTCGTTCCATTCCTGACTGGAAACCAACATTTTCAGGTTAGCCGTGGATTCACTTAGCTTGGAGAGTGACGGGAATACTTGCAGACAAAAGCCTAGAGACTAGCTAGATAATTGAGTTGTAGCCATTCTATTATTTGTACAAGTTTATATTCTTCTACAAATGTAAAGCTTGTAATCATTGTAAGTTAAATTAGTTTCTGTGAATGAGCATTGGATTTTTGTGATTTTGATCCTCATGGCCGTGACAGCGTTCTACCGCCGACACTGCGGCGTAGCTGGCTTGGACACGTCTCGTATCCGTTTTTAAAAAAAAAAAAAGGGTGCGGGTCGTGACAAGTTTTTGTGGTGGCCCATGCAGGTCAGTTTTTGCAAGTCATACGAACTCGTGATAGTACTTAAGTTAGTTGTACTATTGCGAGCCTGCGACAAGGAAATGCTCATTCACGAGCTAGGAATTAATTTGATCTAAGAGAAAGGCTAGGACTAGGAGTCCCTTATACAAATTTACCGATGGGTAGTCTAGGCTATGCAATTTAGATGAGGATCATTAATTTTGATGATCCCCATAGGTACACTATTACCCTTGATATGACGATATGATCCAAGGAGGATAGAGTATTCTCTTGGTGAGACATGACTTCATAGAGTTAATGGTCTAACCTTGGTAAATTGTTAATTTCTTCTCTTTGCCTTTGAGAAATCACCCTCATATCTTAATTTGAATTGCCTATTCAGTTTCTATTCTTGCCCTAAGAATTATTATTTTATAAAATTTTGATTATGTTACCCATATACGAACCTCGAGATTAGTTCGATTCAAGTTTTTTCTACATGATTTGAATACATATAAAATAGATACTAGGATATTTGCATTTCTTTATCTTCAATTATTTCCCTCCCTATTCGATCTTCTATTCTAAGGATTATGGATGATAGACACTTACGCTTTATTTTATAGTCGACTTGTTTGAATCTCTAGAAGCTCAGGATATCTTACAGATATGGTTAAAGGAATGTTAGTTAACTCATAATGGCAGGACAGCAGCACACTGTCGCCATTTAATTAAATTTTGGAGACTATGGATACCCTGCAGCCAGCAGCGCACTGGCGAGACACGACCCCAAAAATTGAAATTTGTTTAAGAAATATGGGTATAGAATATTGCTAGAACTATGGCTAGTGGTCCTCTACTGATTGTAGCTACCCTTGAGCCAATATTGGATAGAGTTAAGAATGGTTCGATTTTGTATCATGTTGAGTTACGAAACCAAGGGTTTACCACAGCCAGAGTATACTGGCAAGGCGTAATCCGCGGTGAGATGACTTCAAACACGATTACAAGTTTGGGATACCATAGAGGATAGGATGGTGCCCTGTATGTTCTATAAGATCCAAAGCCGATATTAGTGGAAGTTTTGTAAGTTGGGTAGCATGTCTCCAGACCTAGCATTCTGTAGTCCTCGTGACTTATTGACGAGGAAATTGATTGACACTAATAGGTTTACCTAGAATATGGAATCTAGAAGTCCATAACCCTTTAGTCGACCAAGGCTTTGCGGATAAGAAGATTATAGGATGACCGTGTAAGCAAGGACACCGGATAAGGTTTTGATTCTCACAAAACTCGAACTACTTGTGCCTCCTTTCAAAATCTCGCGTACGCGTATTTTGACTATCTTGACCAATGCTGTTATTACAGCCTAATTTTGCAAGCTTACTCTGTTCTTGAGCTTGATTCAAGACATATGCTTAGTAGGGACGCCTGCTAACTTATTGTCTAATCAGAATCAGTGTATTATGGTCTGATCAACCATGATGCATTTGGTTCGCTCTTCATTTAATTTTACTACGTGGATGGAGATATATATAGGTATCTAGGATCTCATCCGTGACTGCTTGACAATTCCTCTTGAATTATACATTCGCCTTTGAATCACGTGATTGTATTCATTGACATCTTTCTTGAACTCTTTATTACTTTTGTCTTTCACTGATTGGAAAAGACAGAAGTTCGTAATTGGTAGAAAGATACCGAGTGACCCCATAGCTATGGTAGCTGTATGCACAAGTATAGCCATCCACGGCCAACCAGTGACTGGAACCTTGCCTTGAGTTTTTCGTTCTCCATTTATTGAAGAACGATCCTTGACTTGACTTATATCTCTGTATTCCGTTCTGCCGTGCCTTATTCTTATTTAATAAGAGTCGAGGTAAATATCTGGACTTTGGGATCCTTCTAAACCTCACCATTTCCTAAAAACCATGTCCTAGCTTCTAAGGTGGGTAGACAGTAAGCTCTCTAGAATTTTGGAGTATACCGAATGATTAGGATAAAATTCCATTAGGATGATAATTAGTGCCCTTGGACTCCCACTTTCCATTTAGATTATTTTGTGTTCCCGGCTGTGTCATTAATATTTGGAGCACGAGACTAGTTGTTACCTTCCAACAAACTTTATATGCAAGATCTAGACGAGTCCACCCTCATCTAGGTATATCATGTCCCACTCAAATCCGTCCCCTTGTACTCTATTTTTATGGTACGACTTTCAGGATAAAAGGCCTAGCTATAACCTTTGCCATAGTACCGGTATCCATTCATGACTTCCATTAGAGCCTCAACCTTGACTCAATTCATTCGACCCAATATATGGTTGTGATCTACTCGAAGCCCATTAAGCGCATGCCATTAGTGTGCCACCCAATTGAGGTCTCATGTGATCCTTAAACACAAAAGTCACTGAAGACACATTTTGAGCTTTAGGGACCTAGCTAACCAACCTGACTAGCAACTAGCTCAACCCCTTGGATAGAAACCTATTCTAGAATACCCTAACCTAGTAGGAATAGTTTTATCATTGGAATCTTTTCCAGTCCATATAGATTACAATCCAAGGTTTTCCCAACCAACGAGGGATGTCCAATTAGGAAGCCCATTAAGACCCAGTAACACCCATCCAAGCATACTCCCATATTCAGACTATAGGACTGAACTATTTGAAATCGGCCCCTGTATCAATTATGTAATCTCCACCCCTTAGAATGTGAATCCATTCGTAAGATTTATCCATCTACCTGGAAGCCGAAATACGATCTTGTATTGCAATATTATTCCTTGCTCGTGTGTTTAAATAACCACGAAAAGATCAAAATCTTGGTTCTGTTCTATTTTGGAATCTTGATTAGAACTTCAAGAACAAAATTTCTGTATTGCATGGATTGCAAGCCCTCTAAGAGCGAAGGGTTCTTTGATGTAGCAAGTGACTGGACTAGAGTAGCCCAATCTAGCGAATAAGACTATAGGTTCATAAATACTCTTTCTACCTGTATTATTGTAAATTCTCTACCGCTCTTTAAACTTCATAATTGCCCTTGATTGTTCCTTCTTATATTCCTGTCCTCTCTATTGCAGATAGACGAAGGTCATACTTATTAGAATTTACCAATATTTCTTAACTACTTGTGTGAATTACTGCTTGCTAAGTTCAGGTTGCTCGATAGATACGAGAGGATTATAGATACCGTATGCCTATATATTTGTTGGTAGGATTGTTAGCACCAATTAGAAGATTTTAAGATTTTAGTGTGAGGAGTAGTGTGACCAAAGGTGGGTAGAAGTCCTGGAGGCTATTTGGCTAGGAGAAGAATACAAACTATTTTTGAGGAATTAAAATTTGAGAAGATTGTGGTAATAGTGGATTTATTCCTTGACTTTTTAAATTTTAGGCATGGTTATGAGTTAGAATTTCGAGGACGAAATTAATTTTAAGGTGGGTAGATTTGTAGCTCCCCTTCCCGAAAATCTTGCAAAAATCTATTTTTTTACTTATTTTAATTTAATGGTAATTTTTAGATTTTTATAAATAATTAATTATCATACTTAGTTGTTATATTAAATCGTGATAATGTGGTTTTTATTTTATGAGTATATAAATGATATATTTGTGTATGTGCATGTATATATATATAAATATACATACTAATTGTGCATGTATTTATATATAAATATATATTATATTGATATGTAAATGAGAGTACATATATTTATGTATGTGTATACACATAGATATGGTGTATGAGTATATATATATATATATATATATATATATATATATATATATATATATATATATATATACATATATATATATATATAGAAAATTGTGTGCATGTGTATATATATAAATATATATACATATATGAATATGTATTCGTGTGCGTATAAGATATATATAAGTATTTGTGTGTACGTATATAGATACGTGAAACGTATATATATATATATATATATATATATATATATATATATATATATATATATATATAGTTACTAAGAATAGGAAATCCCAACCGAGCCCAGCTCACCTTGGCCCAAGCCCAATCGACCTGGCCATAGGCTTTGCTTCCCAGCAAGGCTCGGGCAACCCAGCAATCAGCAGTACAAACCGAGAATTCCCCGGATCAGTTCTCAGCAAAACACCCCAAATCCTATCCCTACTCTATTCCCAACTCAGGACTAAGCTAATTTAGCAAAGTGTCCTTTATCCTGGGATAGAATTTTTGAACTCAAAGTTTTCATAGCAATTTTTATTAAACCCAACTTGAACTTCTCTGCATTGCAGTGTTAGCATAGCATGCATCAAACATACATGAGAAACACCTGGGATCATGTTAGAACTTAGAACTGAACAATACCTGGATCTTGTATATATAAAATAGAATAGGAATAAGAGGCAAACCGAGCTCAACAAGCCTAATCCCCACAGCCGAGAACACCCCTTAGATTCCCAACTTAGCTGACTAGTATTACAATAGCAAACAAAGCAGAGAGCAGGCCCGAGCCCAGCCCTCTACTGAGAACCGCAGTACTTTTCCCCCCTCCACAACAATTAAAATAGCAGCAGCTAAAAGCCAAACCAAACCGAACTCTTCCCAGCAGCTCTAACCCGAGTTTCCTATTCCACGTTGCAACCGCTCCTCCAAATACTCGAACCAAGAGCAGCAGCCTAGCCTGGCCAGCTCGAGCCCGAGCCCAGCTTAGTCGAGCCCGACCCACATAAGCGGATGTCCCCAGCACAGCATGAAATGCTTTCTTCTCATCCGCTCGGCACAGACATACCCCGAGCGGCAAACTCTATTTAAAGATAGAGAGGAATTCTCATCTAACCCTAACTTCCTCCACGCCGCCACCACGCGCCACCCTCCTCCGACCGTGGGCGGCCGTTCGTCGCCGTCGCCGCCACCACGTGCGGCCAGGACCGCCGCATCCGCGCGCGCGTCGACGAAGAAAAAGACAGCAACAGCGACCGACACCCCGACTTCGCGGTATGATTTCTCAATCAACGATTGATAATTTTCGATTCCGTAAATTGCGTTAGAGAGCCTATATGAACCCCTTCAAACCCCCCAAATAGTTTTGGGTAAAACCCCAGGGATCGCTCGAGAGATCGAGCCAAAATTCCCGAGAAAACTTGTGGAAACAGAACACTATTTCAGTCCAACCATCCACGTTCGGAGATCGATTTTGATCAATCCCGTACAGTATTTGAAAAACTATTTGAACACATATTTAGACAACCTATAGGGCTTAGATTCCCTTTTTATAGAATCAGATTTCGTCGACTCAGCGTCGAGAAATCAAATCCCGAAGTTTAACAAAAATCTGTTTTCAATACATAGAAATTCATCCACACGACGTGCGTCCCGCCATTCCGGACGACGTGGTCGCGCACCGAAGGCATCGAAAGCTGCGTAACGGCTTCGTGGTCGTGTGGGCTTTGACGGAATTCAAATTGGTCGCGTGTGCACGACGAATTTGATGCGTATCCGTCGAAATTCACCGTATCGGCCTCTGTGCAAACTTCTCAATTACGTTGTGCACGCTCGTCAGAACGAGATGAAACTTGTGCCAACAGAACCATATCGTTTTTTTGGTCCTGTATGCCAAGTTTGGTCCGATTCTGATTCCGTTGACAAAATCGTCGTTTTGCGGGCCCCACGGTCCCACTCAACGGGCGGTTTTGTGCACGGCCCGCCGGAATCCAACTCTGGACATACCGTTGAGTTCGTATCGAAAAATTGGATCCGTAGACATGTAGTTTGACGACTTTAGAGACCGTAGACTTTGGCACGCTTTTCGGTGCAAAACTGGTCCAACGGCGGACATCGTTTTTGTCCAAAATTACCGTTTTGCCCCTGTGTCCAGAATTAGACTTAAGGACAGGCAATCCTAGCTAAATTGACTATTCTGAGATCATTGGTATTGTCTATTTCAGCGTCCGGGGACTGTTGTACTGGTTTTGACTATTGTGGCATATTGAGTGATTTGGATCATCGGTTTCACCAGCACAGGACCACAGGCGAGTACAGTTTATTGTCTGCATTTCGATATTGATCTTTACTATACTTCATTGATTAGTCATTGGTTATGTGATTTATATACTCTATTATAAATTGTTGAGTCGGGAATGAGAAGTACCAAGGATGTGTGATCCGACCATAGACAGTGTTTATTTTCGTGCAGTAGACATCGTAGACAGTGCTTACTTTTCTGCAAGTAGACATCGTAGACAGTGCTTACTTTTCTGCAAGTAGACATCGTAGACAGTGCTTATTTTTCTGCAAGTAGACATCGTAGACAGTGCTTATTTTTCTGCAAGTAGACATTGTAGACAGTGCTTATTTCCTGCAAGTAGACATTGTAGACCATGCGGTATAGTGGCCTAGACTGATCACATATCAAAGGTACTTCTAACGGTGGAAAGTATATTGGTCTATTTATTACTATTGATTTTCTCACGGCTTTACTGTCATTTTCAAAAGTCATGATTAATGCCTAACCTTTGTTTTATAGTCATTTTCTTTATTTGAAATTGCATTCAGTGAATTGTGCTCGTTCCATTCCTGACTGGAAACCAACATTATCAGGTTAGCCGTGGATTCACTTAGCTTGGGGAGTGACGGGAATACTTGCAGACAAAAGCCTAGAGACTAGCTAGATAATTGAGTTGTAGCCATTCTATTATTTGTACAAGTTTATATTCTTCTACAAATGTAAAGCTTGTAATCATTGTAAGTTAAATTAGTTTCTGTGAATGAGCATTGGATTTTTGTGATTTTGATCCTCATGGCCGTGACAGCGTTCTACCGTCGACACTGCGATGTAGGCTGGCTTGGACACGTCTCGTATCCGTTTAAAAAAAAAAAAACGGGTGCGGGTCGTGACAGTACCTATCTTGGATACTTGATTTGCATAGACTTAGTTTGTTTAGACCTAGAATTGACTAACCAAGACTAGTTGACCATTGTTGACCCAACCCTAGCTAGTTTGACCAAAGGTTGACTTCCCTATCTAGTCCCTCATTCATGTATATAAATTTCTCTATATGTTTAAAGATTTGTTGTCGAATCTTTGTAGTTTTGTCGCCGTAATCGATTGTATCTCTTGTTAGGTTTTGTGCAACCAATTGCCATGAAATTCTTGATGTAAAAAACTATGAAATCTTGAGATTTAATTTCTGAATATTATTTTTATTTGTATAATATTTTAGCATATCACTACCAAAATAAGTCAAATCTGCGACGCAATTAGGGATGCGTGTCAAGACATTACTAATATTTCTGATATTAGCGACATAAAATTTATATGTCGCTAAACGTCGTTGATTGAAAAAAATAGCGACATTCTGCAACGTTTAGTGACTACAGTTAACTTATTGGTGCTAAGAAGTCACTAAAAGTTGCTGAACGTCACCATACTTTTTAATATTTGCGACGTTTAGCGACGTCGCTACCTGTTTAATATACATGGTACCTGCCCTATCCCAAATCCAAAAAATTTACCCCAAAATTTTTCCTCCTTTCGACCGTCGCTCCTCCTTCGACCGTCGCTCCCCCTCTCGACTTCCGCTCCTCCCTCGACCGTCTCTCCCCCTCGACCGATCCCCCCCTCCGCAAGCTCCCCCTCCTCAGGGATCCTCCTGTCACGCCCCGATTCATAGAGTCATTTATTCACATACTTTATCTCTTGGAATCGATCGTCCTCGCTTGGGCGTGATGCCGTACAAGTCTGGTATTGCACTTGTACAAGGCAAAGATGGTACATAATCGATTATTATTCAAATAGGAACACATCGCAGCGGCAGAAGCAGATAAATTGAATTTAATGAGGACAATCTTTCTCATTGAATAGAAGCACATCACTTTATTATAGCAGCGGAGAAAAGAGTAACTTGAAGCCACACAGAGATATATAGAACTTCATCCTCTTTATTGATAATTGAAGAAGAGTACAAGACTTGTATTGAAGTACAATGATTACAGCATATCTCACTTTATAATGGAAACCAACTGAACAATGCTATACAGCTTACATATGATATTTGGATACAATGGATTACAACTCGATACACTGACTTGGCTTACAATCTCACTGGTACAACTGATTACAATGTTCCATACATTATGCCCTTTATAAACAGAAGACATCATCTTGTACAAGGAGAGCTTCTGTATGCCCAACAAATCTTCGATGCCGCGGGACCAATCCAGCTAATCTTCGTGTGTAGAACATTCCAATGCACAAGCACCTGCCCACAAAACGTGGGTCAGTACATCATCTATGTACTGGCGAGCAGAATCCAACCCACTCGCATAAACCAACATTTTAAGTGATCATTTAAGCAAGCATTTATTAGAATGATCTTTCTAATTGGGGCCTAGCATCAGTTTACAGTTCATGGGCAATAGTCATAGTGAAGCATGTAAACATAATCTTAGTAGCATTCATGTGGACATATCTTTTAGCATTCTTGGTGTTATCATGCAAAGGCATCATTGAGGCGTACCAAGTATTATCATGAAAAGGCATCATTGAGGCATCGTTAACACTAACATCTTAAACATGTTATAACAGTTCTCACTTCAAGCATCACTTAGCATGTATATTATGTTTGAGCATTGATTATAGCATGGCATCTTTCTAGCATACTGAATTTAACATGTTAAGCAGGATCTCATACTGAAAGGCTACAAACCATACCATTTACTTATTTGGAACGTAAGAATGCAAGTTAAACCAACACATATATTGAATTATCACATTTAAGTGATTTCTTACCGATAGCCAACTTCCCCGTACCTGCATTGAAATACAGGATAATATGATATACTTACTCTGTCTGCACAAAACATTCATTAGCATGCATCCTGACTACATGGTCGTTGGTGAAACTGCACCATAAAGGACTTTCCAATGGGTATTACGACGTACCATTCCAGGGTAGGTTGCAAGCCTAGCCGAATGTCCCGTAATACCTCGTGCCACCATAGCACGACCAATGTTTCCTCCCGGGTCGAATCGGTCCCAGCGCCCCGGGTACCGTTCGAGGAAACTTACTCAGACTTGTACAAGTACGTCCATGACCATGCGAATGCGTGTCGACTCGATAACACAATGCATGGTAAAGCAACTAAAGTAAGTAGAGCCAACAGTTCGACATCTCATCTCAATCCCAAGCCGTGTTCAACGACTAATCATTACCATCATTCTACTTGATGATCTCCATGATCCCAAGTCCCATCATTCTACTTGTTTGTTCCATTGCAACATTTCTCATTACGTTCCTTCTAAGGAGAAACAACAACATTCATTCATTTCAAAGGGACCTGTAACAATTCATTCAATTCATAGGGACAATAGCATATTCATTTCATTTCACAGGGACAGTATTCTTTCTTTCATTGCATAGAAGTAACAGGCAACATTGCAGGATGTACATGATTCTAGTGTTTCTTTCCATTCTTTGTGTGAATAGCATAGCCAGTTCATTACTCATGTATCATTCTCATAGCATCTCATTACTCAAGTATTCATTTCAAGCGTCAAATCGCATTAGCAGTTCAAGTGTGAATCATTCGGCAGCTCAATAATTCTTAGCATAACATCTCAATTACTCAGCAACTAAAACATGGAACATTAGGGGCAAATCATAGCATCACATTATTCTATTTATTAAGCATGCAGGAATAAGGAGGAAGGAGGACAGTTCCACTTGCCTTATATAATGGTCTTCCTGCTCCAATCCCACTAAGCGTAGCTCCACCAGCGAGCCACGTTCCAATACCCATTCCGTCTAGCCAGCTAAGAAAGACTGCATCAGTCTCAATTCTCCTGATCTCCAACACAAGTCGCGGTCCAACATTCTGATCCCATCCAACAAGCCAACCAAATGCCTCGTGCGGAGCGGGGCATTACATAATATACCACTCAGAAAAAGTTTCGTCCTCGAAACTTAAGGAAACAACTCTTCTTACTAATGCACTTAGTCATTACAAGTTACTCATTCAGCTTCAATTCAATATTCATTTAGTCCACTCGGTCATTTTCAAAATAGCTATCCAATTGTATTATGTTAATCCATCAATCATTCGATCTGTCTATCTCTTTTTCAATTACTTACAACTTTTCATTGATTCGCCAACATTTTCCTTACATTCTATCTTTGGTCGCAACACATCACTTCGTTTGGATTCATACACATATTCAGGCGTTCCCAAAATATGTGCATTTCAGCCAAAGTCCGTACTAGTGCGATAAATTCTTCCCATAATATTATCTCAGTCGCAACCTATCACTTCAGCTAGATCCATACACATATTTCAGGCGTCCCCAAAACATATGTACTTCAGCCAACTTTCATGATAGCATAATTCGATCAGCCACAATATAACTCTTTTTCCTAATTCAGGCTTAGCATCCCTTCAATTGACTTATCACTTTATTCACTTGCCACAAACGCTATCTTCCAGGCCACAACATTTAATATCTGGGACAGCTCTCTATCCAAGCATAACATTTCTATCATTCGATCAAAGGTCTAACTTAGAGCCAATCATATCAAGGTTTCACAACAACAATCATATTCCTTCCCAAATCCAACAATATTTTTCACCGAGGCAATTCATCTTTTCTAAAAGATACAATCCGACATCACCAACTATCGATACCGATCCAACATTTTCGTCATGAGCAGCCAATTCCATCTTATATAATAATTTACTATCCGATACATAAAACTCAAGTCGCATCCCACGACTCAATTTCCCGCTATAGGCCGACATATAATCCTCAAGGGTCAAACATCTCTAAGGTTCACATTGGATCATATACTTACAACTTATCATTCTTAAGTCGTACTCATCACTATCTCTCGTTCAATGCCACAGGGTCATTCTATGGGTTGCCAATAGCCATCTATTGTTCGGTCCAGTCTCAATGGTTAGCTATACCGACAGCTATACCTAATCATTCAGGTGACTTCCCTAGAGTGGACGGCTACTAGGGATCATGCTAGTTTCTTATTCTCAGGGCCAATAAGCAACTGACAGTTCTAAGGAACTCTACCCAAACCTATGGGTATCAACTAAGTCTGAATAATGAGTCGCCAATTGGGCTAAGCCAACAATTGGTAATTCATCAACTGGTCGCTAGGGTTAAGTCTATCTATCCAGGGTCTTCCTCAAGGAAATAATTCCCACAGAGGCTCATTCTAGACTTACCCAACGATCGACTAAGATCGAGCTATCAACATTACGGTCAATTTCTAATCCGACATATGATCTTCATCGTTCTAATAATCCATCAAGTAAATTTTCCAATGATTCAATTTCTATTTCCATTTCTTTGTACCCACACGAATCCATAAACCAAGGTTAACTATTCAAGGGTCATCGATTCCGATAGTCTCATCATAACTATGGAATTAAACTATTTGATCCGTATGACAGAGTCACACCACCAAGTCATAAGCCAACAATCTATCTCCCAACCAACAATCACTTATACCGACATTATCCAACACATTTGCAATTTCTCGTTCCCATTCGTTTCTCAATCATCAAACTATCTTATGGGCATTCTTAATTCTTATGCAGCAAGGGTCGAGTAGTTCATTCCTTTCAATCCGACAATTTATGTATCACTTAACCATCATCTAGGCAACACAAATATTCAAGGTGGCTACTTGTTACTTTTCTAATCCCATTAAATTTCTCAGCATACATGCACATAGGCAACGACTATCCTTTGGTGATCAAGATGGATTAACATCTATTACACCTCAGGGTCAAAGCATAGATCTCTAATATTCCTTTGATTCACCGACAATATTTTCTAAAACTTTCAGCTACGCAACCAACTTTGTATTAGCCACATTTAATTTGCATCCAACCATTCAAAATTAACATTCAAATATTTTAAGCCACAACATTCTCTAGCCAAATCCATTTACCCATAGCATACTAACTGTCTCGCTAGTCTGAGTCATCACTCGACTAAACAATTTCTAGCCAAAGCCACCTGTTACAATTCCAACAATCTCGCTACCCAACATAGCATAACCGTCAAGGGACACTCGAGTCATCTAGCAATAATACATGACTTCCAGCTAAGTCTCGGCATTACCCAATACCCACAGATAGTCTCCTTGCTATCCTATGGAAAGGGTCAACAAACATCTTGTTCTGAGGTGATAGAGGCAATATACCACTCAGAAACGAAGCCATCCTTAAACAATACCAACTCAATCTATTCCGGACATTCGTGATCTATAATGATCACAATGCTCAACCAACATCTCGGGGTCTCAATATCACAAGCCAACATTCTTAGGGTCTCAAAAGCAGTAGCCAGCACACATGAGTCAAGTCATCAATTCTGTTGAACTCATCCATCAATTATTCCATTCATAATTCTTTCCCAATGTCACATGCAATCTCAACTTGTTACAGCATACATAGCCACTTTTCTTTATTCCCACATTCCAAACAGCAATCACAATATTGCATACTATGGCATCGAGTCATTGTTGGGTTATTTGTGTCCAAACCAACAACAATCATTCATTCAGGGGCATCACAATGTATATAGACTTATTGTATGGAACATCCAGTGAGCAGCCAAGAGGGTCAACGAACTTTCAAGCACAGATACATAAGGATAATTATCGAACAACAATAGCACAATCGCGGAAACAATCTTTGATTTAATCGCGGAAGCAACGTTGAGTGATCGCGGAAGCAACTTTGGTTTAGAAACGAATCAAAGAAGAGACCAAGGACGTAAAGCCGTGCTTTGATACCAATTTGTCACGCCCCGATTCATAGAGTCATTTATTCACATACTTTATCTCTTGGAATCGATCGTCCTCGCTTGGGCGTGATGCCGTACAAGTCTGGTATTGCACTTGTACAAGACAAAGATGGTACATAATCGATTATTCTTCAAATAGGAACACATCGCAGCGGCAGAAGCAGATAAATTGAATTTAATGAGGACAATCTTTCTCATTGAATAGAAGCACATCACTTTATTATAGCAGCGGAGAAAAGAGTAACTTGAAGCCACACAGAGATATATAGAACTTCATCCTCTTTATTGATAATTAAAGAAGAGTACAAGACTTGTATTGAAGTACAATGATTACAGCATATCTCACTTTACAATGGAAACCAACTGAACAATGCTATACAGCTTACATATGATATTTGGATACAATGGATTACAACTCGATACACTGACTTGGCTTACAATCTCAATGGTACAACTGATTACAATGTTCCATACATTATGCCCTTTATAAACAGAAGACATCATCTTGTACAAGGAGAGCTTCTGTATGCCCAACAAATCTTCGATGCCGCGGGACCAATCCAGCTAATCTTCGTGTGTAGAACATTCCAATGCACAAGCACCTGCCCACAAAACGTGGGTCAGTACATCATCTATGTACTGGCGAGCAGAATCCAACCCACTCGCATAAACCAACATTTTAAGTGATCATTTAAGCAAGCATTTATTAGAATGATCTTTCTAATTGGGGCCTAGTATCAGTTTACAGTTCATGGGCAATAGTCATAGTGAAGCATGTAAACATAATCTTAGTAGCATTCATGTGGACATATCTTTTAGCATTCTTGGTGTTATCATGCAAAGGCATCATTGAGGCGTACCAAGTATTATCATGAAAAGGCATCATTGAGGCATCGTTAACACTAACATCTTAAACATGTTATAACAGTTCTCACTTCAAGCATCACTTAGCATGTATATTATGTTTGAGCATTGATTATAGCATGGCATCTTTCTAGCATACTGAATTTAACATGTTAAGCAGGATCTCATACTGAAAGGCTACAAACCATACCATTTACTTATTTGGAACGTAAGAATGCAAGTTAAACTAACACATATATTGAATTATCACATTTAAGTGATTTCTTACCGATAGCCAACTTCCCCGTACCTGCATTGAAATACAGGATAATATGATATACTTACTCTGTCTGCACAAAATATTCATTAGCATGCATCCTGACTACATGGTCGTTGGTGAAACTGCACCATAAAGGACTTTCCAACGGGTATTACGACGTACCATTCCAGGGTAGGTTGCAAGCCTAGCCGAATGTCCCGTAATACCTCGTGCCACCATAGCACGACCAATGTTTCCTTCCGGGTCGAATCGGTCCCAGCGCCCCGGGTACCGTTCGAGGAAACTTACTCAGACTTGTACAAGTACGTCCATGACTATGCGAATGCGTGTCGACTCGATAACACAATGCATGGTAAAGCAACTAAAGTAAGTAGAGCCAACAGTTCGACATCTCATCTCAATCCCAAGCCGTGTTCAACGACTAATCATTACCATCATTCTACTTGATGATCTCCATGATCCCAAGTCCCATCATTCTACTTGTTTGTTCCATTGCAACATTTCTCATTACGTTCCTTCTAAGGAGAAACAACAACATTCATTCATTTCAAAGGGACCTGTAACAATTCATTCAATTCATAGGGACAATAGCATATTCATTTCATTTCACAGGGACAGTATTCTTTCTTTCATTGCATAGAAGTAACAGGCAACATTGTAGGATGTACATGATTCTAGTGTTTCTTTCCATTCTTTGTGTGAATAGCATAGCCAGTTCATTACTCATGTATCATTCTCATAGCATCTCATTACTCAAGTATTCATTTCAAGCGTCAAATCGCATTAGCAGTTCAAGTGTGAATCATTCGGCAGCTCAATAATTCTTAGCATAACATCTCAATTACTCAGCAACTAAAACATGGAACATTAGGGGCAAATCATAGCATCACATTATTCTATTTATTAAGCATGCAGGAATAAGGAGGAAGGAGGACAGTTCCACTTGCCTTATATAATGGTCTTCCTGCTCCAATCCCACTAAGCGTAGCTCCACCAGCGAGCCACGTTCCAATACCCATTCCGTCTAGCCAGCTAAGAAAGACTGCATCAGTCTCAATTCTCCTGATCTCCAACACAAGTCGCGGTCCAACATTCTGATCCCATCCAACAAGCCAACCAAATGCCTCGTGCGGAGCGGGGCATTACACCTCCTCCACCGTGAGCTCCTCCTTCACCGCGAGCTCCCACTCCTCTCCGGGCTCCTCCTCCACCGGCCCCCCCTCCGCGAGCTCCTCCTCAACCACCTATGCCGACCTCCTCATTCTCTCGACAAACCCCAAGAATTGGTCAACCCTAACCCTATATTCTATCTGAGTTTAGACACGACACAGACACGAATATGACAAGATATACTTACACGATACACTATATTATATTCATACACTGACACTGATACGATACATTTTTGTTATTCCTTAATCACATTACCAAAGTTAATATCAAATTATATTCGTACACAATATTATCAATGAAGTAATTATTTTGAAGGTAAAAAAAATACTAGCATACTTAAATGTAGTCTACTACCAAATAAGAAAGCTTTCAAGGAAAGTTGTATACACGAACACGAAAATGACTCTTCAACTGATAAAATCCTGCTAAGGATACACACTCACAGTTCCCTCACAACTGACCAGAGTATATCCTATGTCCCAAATAGCAGTAAAGCAAGCTACTACAGCTGCTTGCACTTACTGTTGCTGCACAAGGCAAGCCAAGTGCTAAGGCATGTTGCAAGTGCCCTGTACTCTAGTGCAGGGCATCCCCTGTACTTAACCCAATATGCTCTCTGCAGGAACTCTCTCAACTTCCTATAGTGAGCCTCGACCCCCTCCTCATCTAACTAATTTATACCCATCCTAGGTAGTACCTGATACTAATGCTACACATAATACCAATTAAACCCCCCTTCCTTAACTAACATGCCTTTAAATCCTTCCACCAACTTACTGTTACTAAATGGCATTAGATTGAATATGTTATAGGAAGATTAGACAAGGGAGATATTGGACAGTTCAAAATGAAGACTAACATCATCATGTTAATGAATCTGAACTAAAAAGAAAGGTAGCATGAACTAATATGCATACAAGATCTGAACACTCAATAAATTTAGGAACTCTGATACCACTAATGCCAAATGTCTGATACGAGGTCAGTATCAAGACATATAGGAATTCAAGTAGAAAATGTATGACAGTAGTACTCACATTCATACTCAAACTCGAGTCTAATGCATGCAATACAGGATAGAGCATGTGTCCATGCTACCCATATATGATATTAACTCAACCTTACCAACCATATATGTACACGGACATGGAAATGACTCTTCAAATAATAACATTCTTATATGAAATGCATACTCATATTTGTGTCCTACTAAGTAATTTTGATATCTAATATACTAAGGAGTATCCTAGTACCTATAGTGTATAGAGTATCCTAGAAGTGTAGGTATGATTGGTATATCGTAGTACATAAAGTGTATAGAGTGAGTATCCTAGTAGTATATAAGATATTTTAGAAGTAAAGTGTCTGTGTCAGCCCGAAGTAAAGTGTCCATGTCAGCCCTTCTTTGAAAAAATAAGTTTACATCTGTAAGCCTTTTTTAGGCTTTTAGAGTTCTATAGATTACTGAAAAATAGGAGAAAAGACAAATAACGAAAGGAGTAAGAAATAGTAAAAAAATAAAGAACGAAAAATCCTAGAAAAGAAAATTATAATACTTGGCCTTTTTTATTATTTTCCGAAAATCCGGTAGAACTCTGAAAGCCTTAAAAGGCTTGCAAAAGTAAACTTTCTTCGAAGGGAAGGGCTTACATTGAACACGTTACGACGACACTCATTTAATACTCATGTGTCTATGCATCCATTTGGACAATACAATCGAATAAGTGTATCGATCGTTGTAGAATTATCTTCAAATGAATATGAATTACTACCTACGGAATCGTTCATGGATGTATAACCGTTATCCTGATAACTTATACGGTGTGTGGGATGAATTCATAGAGGGTATACAGCAGTTCCTGCAGTTCGCCAAGGCGTTCCCTCAGTACATGGACAGCAGTTCCTTCAACTGATTGATCATGATCCCCAAGGGGTTCCTAAATGTACAGCAGTTCCTATTGGTCTTGGCTCTGGATCCTCGTTGTCGAGTACTCCAGTGTATCGATCAGTACCTCCACCTGCCAAGACGTTACATGGCATATCTCTTGGGACGAGTAGTTCCAGGCCTGACACTGCTCCCTCGTCTAGAGTTCCTCATGATGACACTGCTCCCTCGTCTAGCGTTCCTTCTGCTGATATAATGATGGAGATAGATGAGCATATGAAGGAGGCTGAGCAGACGCTGGACCAGTATCAGGCAGATGATCCGTACGCACCTCCGGAGGAGACGAGGAAGGAGAACTGGGCCGACGGTACAAAGTAAGTATTTTGGTTTATCATATATATCGTTTATTTCTTTATTCATAATAAATTTATTTTTTATGATTGTAATTACCTTTGTATAGATATCGTCCCCCATCGGTACAGAGACACATGGGCCATTTTTTGAGGTATAATTATGGTGGCCCCCGGATAAACTACTATGATGCACCGGAGGATAGAAAGAACTTTTGGTTTGCGCAGTTCAAGGTAAAAGTATATATGGTTCTAATATTAATCATCTTATTTATGTATATTATATAACTAACTAAATTGTTTCTTCTAGCAAACATATTTCTATCCACTACACAGCTGATATTATATAACTGACTAAATTGTTTTCGCTAATATTAATCATCTTATTTATGTATATTATATAACTGACTAAATTGTTTCTTCTAATACTAATCATCGAGGGGATGTTTTCTGTCGTCGTCGCCAAACTGATCCGTGATGCTATTAATGACCAGAAGGCTCGTGATCGCACCGGAAAGCCGATCCAAGGTTGGATCACCCTGATCAGTGGACTGCGATGAAGGCCAGGTTTGACACGCCTCGATACAAGGAAAGGACTGAGAAGGCCAAGGCGGCTAGGCAGAATGCATCAAAGTGGTACGGTGGGTCGATCCCGATGACGACACATTTCCGTCGTTTGGTATGTTTTTTTTTCCAAAAATATTATTTTAATATAAGTTCGATTAAATTCATAAATAGTACTAAATAATATATTTCTAATAGGTAAAGATGGGTGGTGACGCCAACATGATGATCGTCTTCCTGGCCACCCATCGGAAGGGCGGGAAGCTTATTGACGAGAGGGCCGAGCAGACCTATGTAAGTATTACAATACTTACAATTAATTTTAATACTTTATGTTAATTTTAATATAACTTAGTAAATATGCAAATAAATATTCATGTAGTTAGTAATAATAAGTACATTAGACGTTAGAAATTATAGAGTATCCATACTTTCTAGGCCGAATATATTAAGCATCAGGAGCGGCCGCTGCTAGTGCACCTGCTAGGGGAGAGGCCGGTACTTCCTCGTAGCCCACTCAAGCTCTGTCGGCGGACAAGCTATGGATGGCCGCCGCTGGTGGTCTCCATAGGGGTACGTACTACGGTACAGGATCCTATGGTATCCTAGTTGCGACACAGTCCTCTAGGGCCTCCGCTGCTAGTGTACATGGTCTACAGCCCTCACAGGAGTCTGGCCGAGTCCAAGAGATGGTTGCGTCTATCCGTGATGAGATGCTGTGACGGATCCAGCAACAGCAGCATACGAACGATGCTACGCTCTTAGCACGATTGGATGCGCTCGACTGCAGCATCATGGAGATCAGGGATATGACTGAGAGGACAGAGCGTGGCATCACTGAACTTAGATCATCGACAAAGCACAACATGACGGAGCTGCAGGTATCACAGTTGTCCATGGGCGAGAGGCTGACGTTGATGCAGGATTCGATGGTTGATAGCAGTATGAAGCTGTTATCTACCATGGATTCATACAACCAGTGACTAGCAGCGTTGGAGCAGATATGTCCTCCGGCTGCTCCTTCATCATCACAAACGTCACTGCCTCCTTCATCGTCATCGACTCCACCTGCATCGGTATCGATTTCATGGGAGGAGTATGAGCTGTTCTTATCGCTTAGGCATGACGGTGCCCCTCCTGCTCCAGATCCCTAGTAGTCCTAGTTAGGACTATTTATTTCTTGTTTATGTAGAGTGTTTGTTTCTGTGTTGACCTATGATATTGGGTTTGTGTAGACTTATCTCATTGTTTGATTGGCTGTGTAGACTATCTCCGTGGATGTTTATGTGTATACATTAGACTTGGTTGTGTAGCCATTGGATATTAGTTGTGTAATATACTATTAATTTTTATCATATTCTATTTTATTGTTCGTTTCAAATATATGTGCCATTACCGGTGTTGAGTGTTCCACCGAAGGGGTCGGCGAACCCAGGGAATTCAACGGAGGGTTTCTCCGGTTCTATTCATATGAAATGTTCATCATTAAACTGTAGGGATACTACATTAGCAGAATATGTCATTCTGTTTCCTTTTTTGTGTGCAGATTTTAGCGACACTGAATAGCAACTACAAAGACGTCGTAAAACGTCGCCAAAATTTGCAAAAATTTATTACAGAAAGCAGTCACTAAATGACGCTAAATATTGTTGCTAACATCTGCTTTTGTCTATCGACGTTTACCAACTACATATACGTCGCTTAATACGTCGACGTTATCCAGCGATGTTTATACGTCACTTAATCAGCCGACGTTTATCGACTGCGCGTACGTCGCTAATTTGCCGACGTAGAGTCGGTCAACGTCGACAGTCTAAGGGACGTAGAAACGTCGTTAGAAAATGTTGCAACAGCGACATTTTCCTTGACAGCGACTTGTGTAAATGCGATAAGCGTGAGAACGTCACAGAAAACATCGCAGAGCCATTTTAGCGATGTCTTTCTTCGTATTAGCGATGTTTCTTTGCGTTGCTAATATGTGAAATTTTGCTATTGTATTAAATACCTATTTTTGTAATATTATTTTGATCTAATCTAACTGAAAATTGGCAACTTTGTGCGGCCAGTTGAACATGTTAACTAGTTACTATATTTTCTTGAAAATCATATATGTAGGTTATATTTAAAATTATTTTTCAATATTATTCTAGAATTTCAATATATATATATATATATATATATATATATATATATATATATATATATATATAGTAGATTAGCAAATAGCATGTTGGTTATAAAGTGTATAATTGACTAGCATGGTTCTAGACTAGACTAGTTATGTTGAAACCTAGTTTAAAACATAGATGGAATTTATGTGATGATGTGCGACGTGTATTAGCAGCATAGTTGATTGGTAGTTATTGTGTTATAGGAGTTTGTGATAGTGTGACTGGAGATACTGAAGTCAGACCTTTCTACACACACTTGGAGAATACAGACAAGTGTACCTCACCAAAGTTTTAGTATATATTTTGTACTTTCTTTTTACTTGTTGTTTATTTATTTCTTGGTTCTAGATACTATGGACGTAGGAATAATTGATACTTAGCGTCCGATTTGTATTTGAGTGTCGATGTCAGTATGTAGATATTGTCAAACCCCAATTCCATAGAGTCATTCGTCCTTGCATTTAACTCTAGAGACCAATCGTCCTCGCTTGGACGTGATGTCGTACAAGTCTAAATTGCACTTTTACAAGGCAAAGATGGTGCATAATTAATAAGCTTCAAATTATGAGCACATCACAGTGGCACAAGCAGACAAATTGAAGATAGTAAGGACATATCCCTCTTTTATAAGGAGAGCTTCTATATTCCCAACAAATCTTCGTTGTCTCGGGATTCATCAATGCCAATCTTAGTGTACTAAACTTTCCAACCATGAGCACCTAAAAAGGATGCCTCCAATGTGGGTCAGTACATTGTCGTGTACTTGAGAGCAGAACCAACCCACTCGCCTAAACCAATATTAAGTTGTCACTACCACTTTTCTGGATTAGGGCTATTTTTGACCAAATTGAAATTTTCTAATTTGTGTGCCACTATTATGACAACTAACCACAATTATTAAATTAGAGATTCCTATTTAAGTTGGACCCTAGTCATGGTTATTTATGGTGCAAGCATTAATTAGAGCAAAACCACTTAGTTTCCTTTAAAACATTCATAATACTATTTGTCATGAAGAGTTTAGGGCTTGGTTAAACCCTATTTACCCACTAGTCCTAAATGGCAACCACCATATAAAACTAGGGTTTCCATCTTTCCTTCATTCCATACTTCACCCAAATTCTTTCCTTTCTTTTCTTTGGTGTGCTAAGGACTTGGGGAGCTCAAGGAGGCTTGGTGGAGGCCCTAGCAAGATTTTGGGAGCTACTCTTCCTCTTTCTTCCCCAAATTCATGGGTCTTTGTGTAGGCACCATTCCACATAAGTATAACCCTCTAACCTCTCTTTTCCATAGTCAAATTTGATGTATACATGTTGGAGACCATTCTGATGGCTAGATCCAACCTTCTAGATGGTGAAATAGGTGTTAGAGGACTCACTTCTAATAGTTATATGGGTTAGAATGGTGACATTTGGGTAGTTATGGGATTGTGACCACTAAGTGTTTGTAAAAATAACAAATTGGCCATTTTAGTTTTGTTTTTCAGTTTTACACTTAGGTATAGCTTGGTTTGCTCATTAGGATAGGTATATAGAAGTTATAAGTGTTTATATATAGATGTATATATGATTATATGTATGGATACATACGTGTGAATATGGTGGTGAATATGTGTCTATACATACATAATATATATATATATATATATATAAAAAAAAGAAAATATATATTTATATATATATATATATATATATATATATATATATATATATATATATATATATATATATATATATATATATATATATATATATATACATATATGTGTGTGTGTGTGTGTGTGTGTGTGTGTGTGTGTGTGTCAGTAATAGGAAGTGAGGTGATGCAAGGATACACATATGTGATTGTGTGTTTGTGATGGGTGAATGAGTGCTTGTGTGTGTGTATAAGAGGGGTGTCTGTGTTAGGAGCCTATGGCATGTGTTTATAGGTAGGACTTGATTGTGCCAAGAGGAGGAGAAGGAGAATGGTGCAGTTGGTAAATAGTGTGACAGTGGAGAAAGAAAATGAAGATTGAGAGTGATATATACATATATAGTGTGCATTAGGTACTTTGAGGTATTAGATTTGGGACTGATGCTTGGTATCAGTTGGGACTGATACTTGGTATCAGTTGGGCTTTACTGCAGCTGATTAGGTAGTGCACTAAAGGTATATGTATGTGTGTCGAGTAGAGAAACAAATAGTACATATGAGTGCCTTAGTGTATGTGTGTATAGGAGAGGCTAGGCCTAGCACAGGCCTTGGACAATATCTTGTGTATTCTTGTGTATCCTTTAGGTAGATGGTATCCTAGTATGCCTATATCAGTGTGTGTAGGTAGAGGAGCATGTGTATTAGACCTGGGAGTTCAATGATTCATGTGCATAGGTCTATGTACCAACTAATAAGTAGTTAGGTGCAGGCTAGATGAGATACCTACCTATATTGGTATCCTGGGAGGGCATCCAAGGGTGCATAAGTGAATGTGAATTGGTTGTGTTAGAAAAGCATGAGAGAAGTGAGAGTATATCAGTGTATAATACAGAATGCAATGTATGTGTATCTTTGAGTGATGGGGAGTGTATATGTCTCATGCCCCGATCCCGTAGAGTCCTTTCGTCCTGGCATCAGACTCTGTGAGACCGTTCATCCTCGCTTGGGCGTGATGCCGTACAAGCCTAAGTTGTGCTTGCACAATGCCAAGACCTGTATAACGATAAATTAGACGGGATATTTAAAGCAGTAGTGGACATTTTATAGAAGATAAACTGAACACAATGATAGCATAAACAATTCTCTTTATTGATATATTTGAACAGATTACAAGGCACTCATTCCTCTCTTTTACATGACATTGGTTTACAATCTCTCAGAACATTACAGATTACAATGATCTTGTTCTATACATTATATCCCTTTATAAACAAAACCAACTCTTTGAAGCAGATGTCCATCTCTTGGCATCTCTTTTGACTTTTGGCTTCTGAGAATGAGGCTCGAGATATCGCTTTGGACTATCCGTCTCGATGCATCTTGCACCTGCATGCAGACTGATGGTGGTCAGTATATCAACATACTGGTGAATATGAATAAAGGCTACATCGTCTGAAACGATTACTAATTTATTTAGTAAGAAAATATTTCTGTGATGTTGATCTTGCTACTTTTACGTATGATTATTTCATGCAAATCAGAGTCAGATTACATCTTTTTAAAACACTTTGCAAAGCCAATATATTATTTTTTTTATTTCAAACATACGAGGGACTATTCATTTCTTGTGAAGTGTGCAACGTGTTTCATGAGCCATACTCTATTCTCAGGGATAATAGCATTAGCATTCTTTTCTCATATTCAAGACATTTTCAGGGTCAGATACAAGCACTATAATCGTATGTTTTCTTTTATTGGGACATAACATATTCTTTGCAACAGGTTTTTCTCTTTAAGCAAAACGTGAAGAGAAAACTTAAGCAACAACTGTATCACTTTTTTAATGATTCTTACCATAGCCGACGGTTCGTCCCTACACAAGACAAGGATTAGCATAAATATAACGTATCCAAAATTGTTCCATGTTCGTCTGTGCATTGTTAGCTCTTAGCAACTCTTTACCCACACATGCAACCTGAATGGCAGCTGTGACTCGAGGCTCATCGCTGTACTAACATATGCCTAGACCAGCAGTTGTGACCCAAGGTTCAGCTTTACACTGATAACAAACATGCTAGCAGCTGTGGCTTAGGGTTCAGCTCTACACCAATCAATGCCTATCTATATGATGGTCCATGGGTATTCCTATAATTAGCTGCTGTGACTCTTGGGTTCAGCTCGACGCTATTGAACGGGATGCAACACTCCCATGATCGCAAGGTTGCTTGTACCTCAGGGTGTCTAGACAATCTCTTCTAGGCCCATCGGTTCTTAGTGCCCTAGAAACCATCGAGAGATCTAGTGACCTTGTGCACAAGTTGTCCGAGACCAATGCAAGATGCCACATCTATCAGATAAACTTTGAGGCAACATTTCATATTTCTTTATCTCTTATTTTGTAACAACAGAGTTATGACTATGTCTTCTCTTTTTTCTTTGACTCAGAGCCGAAGCTCCTATATATTTCATTCCTTTGTAACATGTACAAGTATGTCTGTACATATCTAACATTCAGAACATCTTTAAGGGACAAGCAATTGTTCATCACTTTGAAACACAATAATCAGTTCTATATAGATTTAGCATATCATTCTATTTTTGACATGTATATGAATTCGAAACATGTAAGCAATCTCTTTTCTCTTTTTTATTAAGCATGTCAATAGTTCATTATTTTTGAGGCAATATATCTAACTTTAGCATGGCATCATCTTATTTGATTTAACATGGCTTCAGTTTATTTCTTTTCATCAGGCAACAATCTTCTTCTTAGTATGCAGATTAACTCTTTTCTTGTTCATAGCATAGCAACATATGAATTCTCTTGTACGCATACTAGTTTCGTTGTATTAGCATTCTAAATGATTATCATCTTGTTATTAGCAAATAACATTCATTCAAAAACTCAGATTCTTATTAGGCATGAACGAATTAGAAAATAAGCCTTCGTCCACTCACCCAGATCAATCATCTTATGTTACAAAGCTAATAAATCTGATTTCTCTGTTTATTTGGGGCTTTTGCAGAACAGGGCACTACCATATGCACACCCTAAGCATATATGTGTGAAATGTGCAGAGGTGAGAGAGAGGGACAGGTAGGGTGTGCCCTGTGCACACTAGTGCAGGGGATTTTTCCCTTGGTTTAGCCTGGCTTGGCCTGTTACACAGGAAAGGCAGTCGGGGGTCCTTGGCTATAAGGCACGGAGGTTTCATACCATCTGTTGCGAATAGCAAGAGGGACCTGCTATAGGCAGCATGTATAAGGGTATGTGTGGCTTTTATAGGGGTTTCATGTTTGTGTGTGTAAGATTTGAGAGGGAGTGAGTGAGAGAATATTTGATCGAGAGAGGAAAAAAGTGTGTTACTTATAGGTTAGTATGTGTGCCCCTAGGTGACAGTTGTTAGTAAGAGTTAGGGGATTTGTGTGTGTGTGTGTGTGTGTGTGTGTGTGTGTGTGTGTGTATGTGTGTGTGTGTGTGTGTGTTACACACATATGAGTGTGATAGAGATGTATATGAGAGTGACAGGTAAGGAGTAAGGTGCAGTGAGCAGCACAGGATTGAGGGTCCTGTTTGGGCCTTGCTAAGTGCACTTGAGTACTAGACAACTGTGCTAGTATTGGACAAGGCTATAGGCCCTGTATGGTACAACATGCACTAGTTACACAGGCAAACAGGCTTGGCAATAGGGGCTTAGCCCACTACAGGTGCTTTAGATGGGGGACTTGGTCCCTTTGAGTGTAGGGCAGGTGCCCTCCTACAAAAGGAGTGCCCTGTACTAATGTGTAAGGGCTTGAAGGAGGCAGGCAGGGCCTGCATAGGCCATACAGTATATGCAAAACTGGACACATAGGGCAGTCAGATGGGCAATTTGGTTGGCAGGGCTTTGTGCCCCCTTTTGTAGGTGGCATTTAGCTTGTGTGCACCTGCATAGAGGTGGCAGCAGTAGGGTGCTAGGGGTGAGTGATTGTATGTGTGTGTGTGTCTAACAAACACACGTGTGTGTATCCTATGACTTGGGTGAGTGTATCCTTGTGTGTTGTGTATAGTTGCTAGGGAGTAAGTTGAGTGTGTATATGAGAGTGTTAGAAGGAGTGCTAGGGTGCTTGTGTGTGTGCATGCTAAACACATAAGTGAGTGTCCCTATGACAGTTCCATGTAACAGTTAGTGGGGTGTATAGTAGGTAAGGGTAAATACCCATATGCTAAGGTAAGGTAGGTAATTGAGGGGTTTACCTATGTCTAGGGTAGGTAATATTGGATAAGGTAAGGAATTTACCTAGTATATATATATATATATATATATATATATATATATATATATATATATATATATATATATATATATATATATATATATATATATATAACCAAATAGAGACTAGGATAGCCTTGTATATTTTGGGTTTCCTTGAAATGACAAGGTAATGACCTAAAAACTTAGCTTTGACTCGATTTGACCAAGGTTGACCAGTTTGACCCTAAAAGTCAACCTTTAAGTCAAATTGACCTAGTTTGACCTAGAATGCATATTTCATCTTAGATATCCATGTTTAACACACCACAACACTAATTAACATGTATATCTCATATTTAGGTTCTTGTGACTCTACTTTGGGCCTCGATTCACATTTAGTGCTCAAGACTGCAAGTGAGTACATTCTCTCATAGTTTCTATTATTTGATATTTTTATGATGCATGTTTATATTAGTGTTTTATTTGGTTCCTGAAACGATGGATACACGGATTGGTATTGTACGGATTCATAGTCCCGAGATATGTAGTTTCAGGCCTATCGACTTTTACTGGACTAATGAATTACTGGACTAATGAATTACTGGACTAATATATTTTCTAGCCTAATGATCTATTCTGGAATATTGAGATTCTTCGTGTTGGGACCTGGATCCATGAGTACTAGTCAGGCGGAGAAATACCTAGAAGACGTGTGAAAATACCTTTCTATCCCATGGTCTTACTGGAATAATAGCAGCCACACACGACACGTATGGTTTGCCAGATATTAAATCTTAGTCGTTCACATGTTAACTTAGTATTTCAAAATACTAGTTAGATACATTTTTTCCATATTACTTTATACTTGTTTGTTATATACTAGCATGACAGGTTTTCTTGTTATGACACATCTGTCTGTCTTTACATACTTACATGTTGTCCCTACTACATATATTGTTCCTTATTTTTCTATTTTTCTATTTTGTACCTTGCCCCTCATAAATTGTTCATCAAGTGATATATTGTTACTTACTATTTCATAGAACCTGTCAATTAATTGGAAATACTATTGGGTTGTACTTCGCTCCATCCTGACTGGATATATTTTTCAGATTGCTTAGTGGACGGTTGTCCTATATACTACGGACAGGGAGTATACGAGGGATAGACCCAAGATCCTCATGAGGATCCTGTCTAGTAAAGGGTGCCCTAGTGGTGGCATAGAGATTAACATTTCATATTGCATCGGATTGTTACGAATGTGGGATAGAGTTTTATTATTATTTCAGGATATGTATTTATTTGACATAGATTTCTAGACTCAATTATATTGTGAATTATGCAACTAATCAGTTTGCATCTTCATTATGTTTTATCTATATCGTGATTTCATCTTCCTTAGATTATGTGATTAAGTTATGTTATGGATAACATATTATTCCTCCGTATGGAGATGATATGTTATATTTCATATATGTTATTATATTTAGATAGTGTAGTTGACATATACATCATTCTACCCCGTTACTGCGGCGTAAACTGGAGTACCCACGTTCTCGTGCCCCTAAACCGGGTGCAGGTCGTGACATAAGTAGTCATGTAAGGAAACATTTATAAGGATAATCTCTCTATTTGGGTCCAACATCTATTTACAGCTCTTGTACAATATCATAGTGAAGCATGTAAGCATGTTGTAACAATGTTCATAGAAAGGAAACATTGTATCATCATTGAGATTAACATGTTAAGCAGTCAAGTTGAACTAACATTCATATCATTTTTTAGAGATTTCTTAACAATATTCGACTTTCTCATACCCGCATAAAAATACAGGATATATGACATACTTATTCTGCCTGCACAAGACATTCATTCGCATGCATTCGACTAAATGGTCGTTGTGAAACTGTACCATAAAGGACTTACTCATCTTGATATACAGCCACCCCTCGTATGGGTAGCAAGCCCACCGAAGGTCTGCACTCACCCGTACTACGACGTGCCCTATCAACCTGGGTTGCAAGCCCAACTAGAGGTCCTGCAATACGTCGTGCACCAAAGCACGCCAATGTTTCATTCCGGGTCAAATTTGTCCTAATGCCCCAGGTAACTTACGCAGACTTGTGCATAAGTACGTCCATGACCATGCGAATGCGTGTCCGACTCAATAAACTCAAAGTGCATGGTAAAATAACTGAAAGTAAGCAAGGCCAACAGTTTATCACCTTATTTCATTCGAGCCGTGTTCAATGACTAATCATTTCCATCATTCACATTATTTCTACACTTGGTGATCTCAACGATCCCAAGCCTCACTATTTCACATTCTCATTTCATCACATCACAACATTTCTCACATCATTCCTTTCAATAACGAATAAACACAATTTTATTTATCATGGGGATATTCATCATTCATTTTATTGTGTCAATAATATTGCCAGTTCATTCCTTATGTACCATTCACATAGGCGTTTTATTATTCAAGTATAGCATTAAACATTAGTAAGATTATCTATTCATTTCTAATGTATGATTCACAGTGGCAGTTCATGTTCATGTGTTATTCATCTCAACATTTTTCAACATAAGCATCTCTATTACTTCATTAACTAAAGCATGGGACATTTAGGGACAAAAATATAGCAACATAATACTCTATTTTATTAAGCATGAAGGTGTAGAAAAGAAGGGACAGTTCCACTCACTTGCACAAAGGGTTTTCCTATTTTGATCACATATATGCTCAACAGATTTTCTAGAGATAATTAGACACAAAGCACGATATTCCCCACTTGCTATAGCCACACCATCGAGCCATATTTCATAATTGATCCTACCCAGCCAGCTAAGAAGACTGCAACAGTTTCAAATCTCTTGATTTCCAATACAAGTCACGGTCCAATATTCTGATCGAATCCAACAATCCAACCAAATGCCTCACGCAGAGTAGGACATTACAGATATCGGGTGTTGATGCTAGGCATGACGTTGCATGTATATTCGTGTTATTTTTGACACAATAGGCCATAGAAAACTGATACAATCATGATATAGAGTCTTACATGAGATATTCATGGTTACAGACTTTGTGATAGGATACATGACTTGATACTTGTTCTTGAGATTTTTACTTGACTTGACAATACTTGACTGGATAGATCTAGACCATGGGATAGAGAGGACATTACTGTAATATTAGTCTACCTTGACACGTTTAACCTCGTCTCTATAGCCAGGACTTGCTTGTTACCTAACTCGTATACCATTTTCTTTGTAGTAGAGCTTTGGTAATTATCTTGACAAGTATGTCCTTGGTCCCATGATACGGTGCCTAGGGCGATAGCCTTATTGAGGTGTTTGTGTGCCTCAGTGGCTAAAGCCTGATATACAAAATGTGTTCTCATGTGCATTTCACATATATGGTTATTGTAATTATACTTCAGTACTTTGTACTTTTTTTAATATTACTTTGGCATGTTGTTTGTACCTTATTGTCTCTGCTAAGGACCCGGTAATATCTCCAGGTAGTCGATTGAGCATAGTTAGTTTGCGGGACATGATGGTGTTGCTATTTCTGTTTCAGGTATCTTTTGCGATTACATATTTATCTCTATTTACTTGTATTCTGATTGTTAGCCTAGTATTTGTAGACTCACATTACTTCTTTTGAGTTTGTTTGGACAAGTGTGGTATAGGATGCACACCATGATATACATTGTACGTTCTTGTGTTCTATATTAGTATGGATTGAGACTTTGAAATATTATTGAGTTATATAGATAGTTGGTTATTACTGTACAGCTTATACTTATTCGAGCTGGGCTGGAGTCTACTTGATATGTAGCTGGCATATTTACGTCTCCTTGTCCTACGTATTTTGGGACTAGGGCGTTATAATTTTGGGTAACAAAGTTATAGCAAATCTAATATAAGCCTCACCATCTTGAGTTTTCTTCAGTTGTTTACTGCTCTAACTGACATATTGTAGAGAATTGGTGAAGATGGAATGGCTATTCAGGTGTTTGTTCAGCTTGGAGTTAAAGCTAAAATTGTAGTTTTTGAAGCAATGGATACTGAAGCTATCCTTGGGGAAATATCATGCAAATTTGTAGATCCAATTCAGGTAACTTTTTGTGTGCAGCTTTTAGCAAACATCTGAAATTAAACTTGTCGCTAGGAACACACTTCCAAGCTTTCATGCGCCATCTAAAATTAGCCTACAGAAACAAGTATTCATCGTGGTTGTGTTAGAGACTACAATTTGAAAAAATATTAAATTAATCTATTACGCAAGATCTTCTATAGAGTGTAGTTGATAAGCCATCTAGCCCAATGGCTTTTATCTACTTGGATTAGCTTCAATCTTCAGAGCCAGTTCTATAACTTCATATATGAGTTCATAAAATAGGCGTCTATGATATCATATTTTCTTTTTACTAATAAGTGATTGTGTAATTTGGCCTTAGTTTGAGATGTTTACCACACTGCAATATACTTTAGTTAAAACGTGTATTGATTTCTTCATAATATCATTATATAGTTTAAACAGAAGGCATTATCATTCTAGGAAGCACGTATTATTGATTTCTTCATAATATCATTTTATGGATGAGATACGGAGTATTGATAGATCACATGAGTTTCAAATTAGCGTTGGAAGCATATTTCTCTCTATATATAGTTTTCTTCTTTCTTTATTTTGTTACATTCTGTTTTTTAATCCTCGACGAGACTGTTACTTTGTTGTTGTGTACATGGATACAAAAGGTCCTATGTATACAAAAATAATAATTTTGACGTTTCTTGACAGTTTTAAACTGTCAAAAAAACAACCAGAAACCGTCAAAAAAAATAGTGACTTTTCTTTACTCTAACCTAGACGGCGGATGCATAACCGTCAAGAAAACCCTCTATTGGTGGAAAAACTGTGACTTTTTCTTGTAGTGTTTGCAACATTGTTGATGGTATATAACAAGTAGGTGAAGGATTCTAATCTATTCGAATCTAAAATGACTCAATGCCTAGGCTTAAGCAAATGGAAAAACAGTTTTAAGAAAGTCGAGATGAGCATATCATACTTATTGGTCGTTTGTAGGTGATTTGTGAACTGATTTTGGTAGTTTACCGATGATAGAAAGGTCGTTTCATGATTTAGTCGCTCTGGGTGGTTTACTGATGATAGAAAGATTGTTTCATGATATTTCCTACAAAACACAAGATAAATATAGTAAGTTTAATTACATTCAAATTAAATACAAATTGAAAAAAAACATACAAAATATTAAATATTATCGAAAAATACTCCCTCAGTATGAACTTAGCGATTTAGAGGAAATCACATGTTATGTGGGTAACAAATGAATATTATAATAATTTATCAAAATTCAGTGGTTAACATGCAGAAGATAACAATTGATTTGAGTATATAGGATCTTACCGTATTCTTAATGAAATGTGGCTCGAGCCGGTTCTTAATACTCAAGGACTTTTGCACACAAAATACAACACGAAAAGATGCCAATAGTGATGGCGAAGAGTGATCCCCACTCGAAACAATATCATATATTTAATTTTTTGTCAATCAACTCTATCTATATATTTATGATTTTCTCTCTCTTTATATAGGCAATATCAGTGTTATGGGATAAGCCCAAAATGACAACCTGATAACTAAAATTCAAGGATTTTATTAAAAATCATATAGGTTAAAATAAAATTAAATGAATTTTAAGTGGGATAGGTCCTCCATCAGATAATTTCCATAAGAAACTACATCAGAAAGAGTATATTTTAAGATGGTTGGAAAATTATGTATCAATTGTCATCAATAAAGTTATGCTCCAAAAAAACTGAAAGCTTATTATGGGCTTTTAAAGAAAAGTTAATTGGAGTTACAAATTAATAAGAATCTGTTATAGCTCTATTCTCTTTATGTTATAAAATAATTCCCAACTCCAGTTGTTACCAGAATAATATAACATAATTAGCCTTTAATAAAACCTTCTTTCATACTACATATACTTTCTTATATATATCTAACTCTTATTCTATGTCACTTACAAAACAATCAAACAAAACAATTATTACATCTAGTGAGAGAAATCCAACAGGAGAGAGATGACGAAAGTCAACATGTTATCGTTCGTAGTGACAATCATCGCTTTTGCAATTGTACTAATAGGAAACCTTGTGGTGTCAGAAGACTGTAATGCTAGTTATCATAACGATCTAGTACTCGAGTGCCACAAATTTGTTTTAATATCAATCCCGACAACAAACCCGTCCCCTCAATGTTGTGAAATGATAGGTCGTACAAACTTCACATGCGCATGCAGTCATGTTACACCTGAACTTGAAGCACGGATTAGCATGGAAAAGGTTGTCTATGTTACCAAAAAATGTGGTAAACCTCTTACAAGTGGAACCAAATGTGGAAGTAAGTTTAACATGCTATTTCTTAAAAGTTTTGATTATTGAATAGTCATACTCATATATAATTTTTTTTTTCCTCTATTGAATTTCAGTATCTTCTAATATAATCATAAATTTATATCTATACTTACTCAAAATTAGGATTACAAAAGCTTGTAAGATCTTATCAGTAGTATGTTATTGAGTCTTTCTTTCCTCATAATTTTATGACACAAATACATCTCCCTAACCTAACAAAAATATTAAAAAATAATAGTAGGTAGGTTAAACCATACAATACAATTATACAAACATTATTGTTCTCTTTTGCACTATACTTTGGTCATTTATAATATGTAAACTATATTAATTTATTCTATGTGTATCTAATGATAAACAATGCTAATACTATTTTTATGGTGTGCAGGTTACACAGTTCCATCAGAATAATGTACTTATTGCTGAAAGCACCATTGAAGACAATAAATGTGGACCGAGCTAGTAAAATCTTAATTTTTTGGACATGCATCAACATTGGAAATTGTTGAATTTTTACTGGTGTGATCTAATTGTTACTATAATAGAAAAAGTGTATCTTAATTGATACTAAATTTATGTAATAAAGTGTTCTACAATATATGATCAATTGTCCCTTTATATCATCAAGTTGTTAAAATTCTCAGTTTTATATATAAAGCGATAACCCAAACCAAAGATTCAAACAAGATTTGGACATTCAAAGAAGCATAATAATTTTTGGGTCGAATTGGATTGGGGAACATTAGCCATATAGCTTGTATTTTTTTCTGACTATATTTTTATTCGTGTCCGTGTTCGTAGTTGTATCCATGTTCTAAATCTAACCTAAATTCAAGAAAAATTTAGCAACTTGCTCGAGTTTCATATCCATGTATGTCCCTGCTCCAGCTTGAAACTGGACCTAAATTTGAGAATAATTTAGAAAGAAAACTATATGTATTCATGTTCGTTCCAATGCCCATGCTCGAAACCCGTGTCTCCATGTTGTATTAGCTGTTAATAGTGATCAAATTATAAGATATGTATGGCTTTTCAAAATTACAGTAAAAACAACAACAACAAAAAATAATGACATGACATTAACAAAACGTAATCAAAATCTAGGACCTCCACCCTTGTCTCCACACTCAAATCGCTCCACGATCAAGTTGTCATCGAAGCAATCGAACTCTATCACCTCCCTATTTAACTTCGTCATTGTCGTCGTATGCCTAGATGAAGGGCCAACACCGCCGTGCGGCTCGGCTTTGTCGAGAAAATTAAGTACAGCAAGCGGCCCCCTCTTCGCATACGCGGCCAGGTCGTAGGCCCTCGCCGCCTCCTCCGTCATGCCGTACGTTCCGAGCCACACCTGGACCCCTTTGAAGTTTGAGTCGTATAACTCCGCCGTGAACTTCCCCCAAGAACTACATCACACCCCACGGTACCGGACTTGGTGGTGGTGGTGGTGGTTACCCTCCTTGGTGGTGGTAGTCATCTCCAAGCATGACAACATTTTTTTTACAATTAATTAACAAGCACTTTATAAAGATATCTCTAATATAGCACACGAGGATTAGGTCAAAATCACATGATTCCTTCTCTCCTCTCCTCTTCTCTCATTTAGAAAAAAAATGGAGGCCGTCACTTAAATGTCAAGATTATACATGTGCTCCCTTAGCCATTGATCCATTTGAGTCTGACCCGTCTTTAGTCCCGTACGGAGGGGTCCAGGTGTGGCTCGGGACGTACGAAAAGACGGAGGAGTCGGCGAGGGCCTACAACCTGGTCACGTCAACTTGGTCGCATACGCGATGAGGGGGTCGCTTGCCGTGCTCAACTTCCCCGACAAGGTTGGGTCGCATGACGGTGCTGGCCCTCCATCGAGGCTTACAATGACAATGACGACGTTAAAGAGGGAGGCGATAGAGCTCGAGTGGCTCGATGACCACTTGTTGATGGAGAGGTTTGAGTATGGGGACAAGGGGGGAGGTCCTAGATTTTGATAACACAATGTTAATGTCATGTCTTTGTTTTTTTGTTTTTTTGTTGTTGTTTTTAGTATAGTTTTGAAAATCCAAACATATCTTATAATTTGATCACTCTTAACATCTAATACAATTGGAGACCTGGGTTTCGAGCTGGGGCATAGGCAGGGGAATGGACATGAATACATATAGTTTTGTTGCTAAATTATTCTCAAAAGTTTAGGTCGGGTTTCGAGCACGGGCATGGACATATACGAATATAGAACTCAACCAAGTTGCTAAATTTTTCTTGAATTTAGGTTGGATTTAGAGCATGGATACAAATACGAACACGAACATGGATACAAATACAGACAAACAAAAGTACAAGATAACTCAAAATATGCCTAATGTTCCCTAATCCAAATTCGACCCAAAATTTGTTATGCTTATTCTTTTGATATCGATAACTTGTCTGAATATTTGGCTTGGGTTATCGCTTTATCAATAAAACAGAGAATTGTAAAAACTTGATGATATAAAGGGACACTTGATCATTTATTGTAGAACACTTTATTACAAAAATTCAGTATCAATTAAGATCTACTTTTTATTATAGTAACAATTAGATCACACAAGTAAAAATTCAACCATTTCCAATATTGAAGGACGTCAAAAAATATTAACATTTTACTAGCTCGGTCCATATTTATTGTCTACAAGGACGCTTTCAGCAACAAGTACATTATTCCGATGGAACTGTGTATCCTGTATGCCATGAAAATAGTATTAGCAATGTTTATCATTAGATACGCATAGAATAAATTGATATATTTTATGTATTAAAAATTACCAAAGTATAGTGCAAAAGAGAACAATAATGTTTGTATAATTGTATTTGTGTTGCAACATTGTGAATAAAGAAAAACTCAAAAACTTAATACTGATAAGATCTCACGTAACCTTTTTCTAATCCTAATTTTGAGTAAGTATAGATATAAATTTATCATTATATTAGAAAAAATCAAAATTCACTAAACAATTTTTTAGACTATATATGAATTTGACTATTCAAAAATAAAAACTTTTAAGAAATAGAATGTTAAACTTGCTTCCACATTTGGTTCCACTTGTAAGGGGTTTACCACAGTTGTTGGTAACATAGACAACCTTTTCCATACTAATCCGTGCTTCAAGTTCGGGTGTAACATGACTGCACGCGCATGTAAAGTTTGTACGACCTATCACTTCACAACATTGTGGTGAAGGGTTTGATGTCGGGATTGATATTAAAACAAATTTGTGGCACTAAAGTACTAGATCGTTATGATAACTAGCATTACAGTCTTCTGACAACACAAGGTTTTCTATTAGTACAATTGCAAAAGTAATGATTGTTACTATGAACGATAACATGTTAGCTTTCGGCATCTCTCTTGTTGGATCTCTCTCACTAGATGTAATATTTTTTTTGTTTGATTGTTTTGTAAGGTATATAGAATAAGGGTTAGATATATATAAGAAAGTATTTATAGTATGAAAGAAAGTTTTGTTAAAGGCTAATTATGTTACATTATTCTAGTAACAACTGGAGTTGGGAATTATTTTATAACATAAAGAGAATATAGCTATACAGATTCTTAGTAGATTTCAACTTCAATTAAATATTCTTTAAAAGCCCTAAATAGGCTTTCAGTTTTTTTTTGGAGCAATGATTTTATTAATGACAATTGATACATAATTTTCTTCCCATCTTAAAATATACTCTTCCTGTTGTAGTTTCTTATGGCAATTAACTGATGGAGGACCTATCCCATTTAAAATTCCGTAAATTTTATTTTAATCTATATGAAGTTTAACAAAATCCTTGAATTTTACTTATCAGGTTGTAATTTTGGGCTTATCCCATGATATTGACTATATAAAGAGAGGAAATAATAAAAAAAATAGATAGAGTTGATTGATAAAAAATTGAATATATGATATTATTTCGAGTAGGGTTCACTCTTCGCCATCAGTATCGGCATCATTTCTTGTCGTATTTCGAGTGCAAAAGTCCTTGAGTATTGAGATCCGGCTCAAATCATACGTCATTAAGAATAGGGTAAGATCCTATATACATAAATCAATTGTTATCTGCTACATTTTTTAAAACTATATTTTGATAAACTAATATAATATTACTCTGTTGCCTTTATTACATGTGATTTCCTCTAAATCGCTAAATTCATACCGAGGGAGTATTTTTCAATAGTATTTAATATTTTATATGCTATTTTTCAAGTTGTATTTAATTGGAATATAATTTAACTTAAACTTGTGTTTTGTAGGAAATATTTTTTTGGCCACCACCTAGAGTGACTAAATCATGAAATAGTCTTTCTACCATCGTCAAGAAAATATAATCAAAAACCGTAAAAATAAGGACTTTTCTTGACTCTAACCTAGTTGACGGATGTAGAACCGTCAAGAAAATTTTTTCTTGATGGTGAAAAACTGTCATGAAAGTTTCTTGGTATTTTTTGATACCAAAATTCTATTTATAATTCTATTTTATATGATTTCCTTTATCTGTTACTAAACAAATACACATAATATTAACATAGCATAAATAAAAAGTTCACATACTCATGAAACATAGGGGGGGTTGGTGTATTTATTTCTATTAAAAATGTACATTTTTAACGTCACATTACTTTCCTCTTTATTTTTTCTTCTTTCACACAACAACAAAGTGGCAGTCTCGTCGAGGATTAAAAAACAGAAAGGAACAAAATAAAGAAAGAAGAAAACGGTGTAGCGAGAGAAATATGCTTCCAATGCTAATTTGAAACTCATGTGATCTGCTAATACTCTGTTTCTCATGCATGTACATCTATTTCTTTCTTTTCAGTATTCAACAAAAGGTCCTTTGCATAGAAAAATAATAATCAATCAAGTTTTTCTTAAGTAATGGCATATGTGGTATCCAGGCAAACTTGTGATGAGGATAAAGGATTACATTGCACTGGACCATATTAAATGTATGGTATTTAATTACTCTACCTTCCTCGAGTATATGTGCTTCCTAGAATGGTAATGTTTATGATTAAAGTATATTATCGATATTATTAAGAAATCAAAACATGTTTTATAAAGAAAACTAAATTATATTGCATTGTGGCGTGTTATTCCCGATATAGATCAATGATAGAAGAACAAAGGCCAAGAATAGAGGTTCTCGTAATCATTTCGGAATACCCTTTGGTTGATTCTGAAGTTGTAGTCGAGATAGAGATTCATACAAAAGTTCCTCTCTTACTGGTCTCGATTCCAACGAATAACTATTTAGTTGTAATCGAGATCAGCAGTTCCCACAAGAGTTCCTCTCTGACTATTCTCGATTCTAACGAAGAACTACTTTCAGTATATCCCAATTACAACCAACAAAATAGAACGTTCTTCATCGCAAACATAGCTACAACCAGACAAAATAGACTTCTCGTTCTTCCTTGCAATCGCAGTTGCACAAAGCAAAATGAATTCCAACTTACAAAATACTTGAAGATGATGAAGAGAAAGAAACAATTCTTTCTGGTGTGATAAATATCACATTACTCAAAACAAGATTCGCTTGCCGCGATCTGCTTCCGGGAACCAGTAAGTTCACAAAGAACTTCTGGAACGCTGGTAGTCAACTCTTTTGTGACTCGAACAGACTCCCTGGACTCAACGGACTCCCTTTATCATTAATTTTTGTGTGCATCCAAAAGGAGACCATATGGCTCTATTTATAGAGAGGTATGGACATTCTATTGTAGAAGCATGGAAAACATTGCTTTTAGTCCCACATCGGAAAGGAGAAGAAGAAAGGGCTCACTCCATTCTATAAATAGAGCCCCCTTGCCTCCTTTGAAAAGGGCACCAACTTCCCTTCCCTCCTTCCAACTTGGACTCTTCCTACTACGCACCTTCGGGTGCTAAGTCGAAGAAGTCTAGGGCTGTACGGGCTCAACAAGCCCAGTCAACTGTCCAAGCTGCTGACCGTCAGAGAGTCCCGCTAACTGTTATGCGGGCCTCTGATGGAAAGTTATACAGAACCGCCCGTGTCCAGCCCCCGACGGCAGAACGGACATGGTGGTTCTCAAAAGTCTCCCTACAACGATCGAGCGCAGTACTTTACTAACCTTAGATCAGGGAGCAAATATGTTGGTCATGTAGAAGCATGGAAAAGGATGAGAATTGCTATGCGGCCGAAAATCAACATGAAGCTTCATGCGGCTCAAAACTCAAGGAGTTTCATGCGGCTCAAAACCCAGGAAGCTTCATGCGGCTCAATAAAACCCATAAAGCTTCATGCGGCTCAGAAAGCTTCATGCGGCCCCAAAAGTAGCGATGAGCCTTATGCGGTTCGAAATCAGCCTAAGCAACAAATGTCTCTCTATGTAGCTGGCCATAATTACTATGACACAAAAGTGACAGCTCTGACAAAGATGATAGCTCTGACATGAAGACGAGACGTGACATGCTCCTAAAAAGACGAGAAAATTATCATGATATCCGGCACAGTGCACAGTTCCAAAGAAGATCGCCTATGAGACACTCTTTATGCGGCTCAGGCATGAGATAACTCTCATGCGGCTCGGACGTAAAGCATCTCTCATGCGGCTCGGTTATGAGACGACCTTCATGCGGCTAAGTCATGAGACATTCCTCATGCGGCTCGACTATGAGACGTCCTTCATGCGGCTCGGTCAGGAGACATTCTTCATGCGGCTCGGCTATGGGACGTCCTTCATGCGGCTCGGTCATGAGACATTTTTTTATGTGGCTCGATCATGAGACAGTCCCTCATGCGGCTCAGCCAGGATACATCCTTCATGCGGCCCAAAGTAGCAGTCGAGACACGTGGCAGAGATTGACCAAGTCTCGACAGCTCAGATTTTGTGCAACAAACAAATCATGAACAATCTCAACCAATCCCCAGCTGACTAATATAAGCCGAGTCTCGAGGCACAGTAACAAGGGTGTGGCCCAAAATTAGCCACGTGGCTGTACACCCCATTCCTCATGAATTCCTATAAATAGCAAAGTGCTATTCCCTTACACACACAGACATAGACACACATACATACAGAGAGCATTTCTTCACCGGAGCCGAGGTTGCGTTCGATCGTCCAAGGAGTAAGGCAGAGTTAATAGCACTTTCCCGAGCCTCTACCGTCACCTCCCAGAATCTAAACTAAACAATTGTACTTTGATTGTTTTTCCTAGGTTTTGTTCGTAGGTTCTCTTTTGTACAAGCGAGTTTGTAATTGTGAGTCAAAGTTCAGTCCTCCAATAAAATTGTTCTGTTCTACGACAATCAATGGCAAACACGATGGCAACTCTGCTGGGGACTAACTTCTCCACTGCTGATAAGTTGGTGACGCAATCGGACGCAGCCAAACTCGGCTCCACGCAACAAATGTTGGTTGTTCGCTTCGACCAGCAAGCGTTTGAAGAGATGCTCTCCGAAGGGAGTGCTAGCCCGATCCAGAAGCGAGCCGGCACAAAGAAGGCTCGCAGGCATGGAGGCCCAAAACTGTTGCCTCTTTCTAAGCTCTGGAACAAGTTTTTTCTGCTGCACAAGACGGCGAAGAAGACTCGCAGGCGGCCCCACTTCAGGCCGCAGAGGACCCTGCTGTCCCCAAGTCCAGCAAAGAAAAATACTACGATGCTGGACTTGTGGAGGCAAAAGAAAACTCTATGCGGTCCAAGAAGAAGTCGCATAAGGGTGCAGGCCGCAGGAAGAATGCATATACGGCCACCAATCCCAGTCGCATGGAGAATGCATATGCGGCCACCAAGCCCAGCCGCATGGAGGATACAAATATGACCACTAATCTCGGTCGCAGGAAGAATGCTTATGCGGCACCCAATCTCGGCCTTCGACCATCCACCCTATGCGGCTCGGGTTCAGTCTTCGACCGCCTCACATGCGGGCCTGACCTCAGAAGCTCTAATAAGAATATGCCAGATTCTATGCGGCACAGCTTGGACTCTTCCTACTACGCACCCTCGGGTGCTAGAGCGAAGAAGTCTAGGACAGCGCGGGCTCGTTGAGCTCAGTCAGCTGTCCTAACTTCTGACCATCAGAGAGTCCCGCTAACTGTTATGCGGGCCTCTGATGGAAAGTTGTACAGAACCGCCCGTGTCCAGCTCTTGACAGCAAACGGACAAGCTAGTTCTCAAAAGTCTCCCAACGTTGATCGAGGGCAAGTGCTTTTACTAGCCCCGTATCAGGAAGCAAACATGATACCTACGCATTTATGTGCTCGGGATTCCTGGGCTCATAAAATGAGTACAAAGGTAGATCGAGATGTTCTTGACTTGCGAAATATGATCTTCACAAACGCAAGGAAAGAGAAGAAACCTTAGCGTGCAAAGAGTCCTTCCAGGGATATCACTGCACTCAAGTCATTGTCAATTGCTCCTGCAACCAGACAGCAGTGCAAGAGGACCGGCAGTCCGTCTTCCAACGACTGTAGCAGCCAGGACCGATCCTAGAACAAAGCTCGGGGGACGAGGCACTTCCTTTCGCCTTCTGTAACTCTGCCCGGAAGGTCCCTACCGGCAAGGGAGGGAAGAAAATAAATATGTCCAGCCCGATAATATCAACCAGTACGGCCAAGAAACTCTCATCCAGGGGGTTGTCCACAGCCGTCACATGAAGGGTTTATCAAGGTACCCGCTCAAATACAAAATCTTCAACACTTGGGGATTCGTCGTCCACTTCCCTGGGGGTAGCTGGAGCTGGGGGTAGCACTCTTCGGAACATCCACAATAATTCGGTATTTCAGGAAGATGAACCAGGGAAAATAATCCCCCCAACAAATACAACAGACTAAGACGTCCCTGAAAACGTCCATAAGTGCCAAGATGAGGCAACCTCCTACGCAGGGGGTAGCACCTCCTCTGAGTCCGAACCAGATGAGAATGTTCCCACATACCCCGATGACTTCTCTATACGGGGATATAATTTAGAGGGTACGTCTTCTACAGTTCTTTCTACTTCTCCTTATGTGAGGACGGTATTCATGACTAAGAACGACCAAGACAGTGCCAGTGATCGGCAGCGTCTCGACACTCTTGAGGCCATACTCCAAACCTTGGTTAAGTCAGTGGACGAGATCATGGCTGCCCTACCGGCTCTACAAGCAAGGACACCTGGTCAAACAAGCTTGGGTCCTGCCATCAATGCGGACTCAAACACGACCGTGCCAATACCGGGCAATGATCCACCCGGAGTATCGGCTCCCACTGCTGCAGAAGAAGCTAGGGAGGCGAGAAGAGAAGTCCAGGAGCTCCGTGCAATATTTTACGCCCGAGAATCCTTGCAGGACCTCAGGGGAGAGATGTCCCCTTCCCTCCACGATACAAACTATTCAATATCAATCCATATGATGGGAAGACCTCTGCGAGCCGGTACATAACCTACTTCAAAGTCACAACAAACCATCTGCCGTATGACGATGCCATCCTCACGTGGTTGTTCATCGAGGCATTAGAGGGGGTCGCATTCGATTGGTACCGCAACCTGCCGGATAACTGTATCTATTTCTTTGCCGGCTTCAAACATATTTTCTTAGAAAGGTTCCACGAGGTGGGACAAGATGTGACGATGTCAACTCTCATAGACGTTGTTCAAGGGGAAAAAGAGCTGACAAGGAATTACATCGAGCAGTTTCGCCAAATCGCGATAAAATTACCATCTGGTAACTCGGATTCTTCTTTAATTGAGATTTTCCAAAAGAGGCTGCTCCCCACAATCAGCCTCTGGATGGGTGAAAGTTAATTTAAAGACTGGAAGGCCTTCATCATCAACGCCACTAGCGCAGAAGCAAAATTGAAGAAGGCTCGCCAACTGGGATTGCATATTTTGGATGGAGAGGATAAGAGCAAATGCCCTAATACCAACAACAATAATGGCGGTAGTTCCTCTAATTACCGGGACACCAAAGGTAAACAGGCTATGGTGGCCGATACAGCCCAGAAGCCTGAACCAAAGCAAGTAGAGAAGCAGTGGCCTCAGGTGACCTACTCCTTCGAGGATAGTCATGTCAAGCCCATCTTTGACATGCTCTTGCAAGGAAACAAAATTCAGCTCCCTCCACCGAGACGTGAACCACGACCTGCAGAGATGGAGAACCCGAAGTACTGTCACTTCCACCGCTACATCCACCACGCTACTGAAGACTGCTTCCAATTGAAGCGGTACATCAAGAACCTCATCGATTCCAAGCCTCTGGCCATTGATTTCGAAGAGGTAACCGTGGCTGCCAACATGGTGTCGGTCGAATTAGGCAGCTTCCCTCCAACGAGGACTCAAGATGGCATAAAACCCATCCCCCGGACAACAATGGAGGTCACTAATCTTCCACCTCCCCGAGACCAGACGACTGGGTTGGTACCCCTCACCACATCACAAGGAAAGGTCATGTAGGTCCACCCGGACTTGGTGCCTGAAGTAACTCAGTCAGCATCATCCTCTACCGGCAAGAGGAAGGCGGGAAGGCTAAATCGTGCCACACAATCTCAGCCGGGACCGAAGAAGCAACATCTGTCGTTACCCGGTTCGGTGCACAATCTCAACCCATACCGGGTAACTCGGTTGAAGATCGTCAGTCGGCCACTGCTGATGCCCCAAGACCTTCTCAGCCTCCGCCGACCGACAAGCCTAAGCCAAAGGAGACCCTCTTCGATAAGCCGCTTCGTAAAGATGCACCTCAGGGGCTGGAGAGGCATTACAATTTTGACATCCTGGCACAATTGGCCAATACTCCAACAAAATTATCATTATACGAGCTCTTGAGACTCTCCAAGGATGTTCGCGTCACACTGAGCGAAGCTCTCCAGAATGATGACGCTTATCTGGCACATGTCAAGCTTACAGGGGAGAGATCGCCAGCGGATTTCTACGATAGTAATTGTACAGGTGCAACGCCCAACATCGTGTTCACTCTGCAGGATATGCTCATCAAGACCAACCTGCACGATCGCCCTCTATATTATACTGGATACATCGGCGACATCAAAGTAGATCGGATGCACATTGATCCTGGTTCTTCAATAAGCATCATTCCGAAGAGCTTGCTTCACCTCCTACGCATCCCTATGTATCGGCTAACACCTACCAACACCGCCATCAGTAGTTTTAATTCAGGAAGAAGCTATCTTATAGGGAAGATTCGCCTGAAATGCTAAATTGGCGACCTCCAGTCAGAAGTGACTTGCTACGTCATAGACGCAGATACGTCCTACAATATTCTCCTGGGGTGTCCTTGGATACACGATTATATGATTATGCCCTCCACATTGCACCAGTACTTCAAATATGTCGACAAATACGGCTTCGTAATAACGGAATTCACCGACGTCGATCCCTTCAAAGGGGTTGAATCCTACTATTCGGATGCCTGCTTGTACGAGAAATTGAAAAAGCACCTGGTCGAAGGGGATGCTCAAGACCGAACAGAGGCTACAATGGGATCAGAAGAACCTCTGAAGATCCATCTCCAGGCCCACAAACCAGGCAGAACTGTACCTCTTGTAGCCACTCTGCGTAAAGAAGTAACCAGTCTACCGGTGCTCACTGCATAAAAGGGGCAAATGGTTATCCGACTCCCAAAGGCAAGAGCCAAAACCCGTCATAGGGCCGCCGATGGTGATCCGATTGCCAATATCTAGTCAAAAGTATTCGAAAGACACGAAGTCTTCTGCCGAGCCGATGGTCATCTGTCTTTCCAAGACGAACCGGCAACCAAGTATCGATCCGACACCCTCAGGCAAGCAAATACCACAAGCTGAACCCTTGGTGGTCAAGTTGCACAAGATAACGTCCCAACCTCCGGTCAGGCAGGGGGTAGCAGAAGAAGATGCAGAACTCACAAAGTATCTGGTTACAAGGGTGGATAGTCCCTCTCCTAATGATGTGAAAACCGTCCATACTGCAAGCCGACTTGCTTCCATTAAAGACGCCTACTTCCTAGTCTCAGGCATCTTTGGCCGAAAAGAAGGATCTCAACCCTTCATGCCTCAAGAGTTTGACTTAAACCCGATACTAGGAGACTACCGCTCTACCTGTATAGTCCTCAGGCCAAGTACTTTATGCAAAAATAGAGGTACGACATGGAGGCTACCTCGGGTCTGAATTACGACAGCGGTCGGCGATCGCCTCTGCAGCTGTCAACTCTGGCATTATTATGGAAAATTCCTGAAGAAATATTATATCTAAAGGACATGCTGGTACTCCATCAAAACCATAGCATCTTTCTGAGTGGCGAGTCATGTACGATGATACCTTTGAACTCCCACTCTAATGCTTTACCTCACAAGAGTCTGCCCAGTTCATCATTATCCCTGAGCAAACTTTATGGTCCTGGTTATCGTGTGTCACGTCCATATTACCTCTCATACCGATAATCCGACTTAACACCCGTACCCCGACCCGGGATAAAAGACACGGTGTTAAGACCATAAAATCTATCACCTCTGTTGGGTTTTGTTTCAAATCTATTACCCGCACCACCAGTGCGCAGAAGGGTAATAGGTCCACAAAAGTTATCCTAATCTATTACCCGTACCACCAGTGCACAGAAGGGTAATAGGTCCATAAAAGTTATCCTAATCTATTACTCACACCATCGGTGTACCAATAAGTAGTAGATCCACAAAATATCATTCAAATCTATTACTCGTACTACCAGTGCACAAAAAGGGTAATAGGTCCACAAAATTTCCCAACGGGAAAAACAACCCCGTCTATATTACCTCTGAGTTGTTTTTCCGTCCATTACAAACAAACCACCCAATACATAGAACTTCCACGTTGATAACACCTCTGAGTTGTTCTGTGTATCCTCATTCGGCCCACTCCTACCACGTCCTCATTACCTCTGAGTAGGAAGGCTCTAATTTAGACCCATATTTACCACGTCCTCATTACCTCTGAGTAAATATGTTGGTTTTCTCTTCACTTATTATCCGTACTCGTACCGTCAGTACACAAAAAGGAATAATAGGTCCATAAATGTCCTCCGTTGACCACAAATGCTGTATTGGGTCCTCTAGTACATGTACCCCTTTTTCACAATCATATGCTTCTGGAACCCAGTTATTCCGTAGCATTCATTACCCGTTACGTAGAACTTCCACGTCCATATTACCTCTGAGTTGTTCTATATATCCTCATTTGAGTCCACTCCCACCACGTCCTCATTACCATCAACCCTATATTTACCATATTCTCAACACCTCTTAGTAAATATGATGGTTCCCTCTCTCAACTTATTATCCGTACCTAAAACCATGGTACGCCAAGGATGATAAGTCTACATAAAATCCCCAGCGAAAGTACCCAAACCTTTCACGTCCATGCTACCTCTGATAGGATTGCCACACAAAAACAACTCTACTTTCCATGCTTCTTAATCAAAGTATTCCAAATTTGCAATTTGAAAACTTTGAAGGGGGTCTTGTAGAAGCATGGAAAATATTGCTTTTATTACCACATCGGAAAGGAGAAGAAGAAAGGGCTCATTCTATTCTATAAATAGAGCCCCCTTGCCTCCTTTGAAAAGGGCACCAACTTCTCTTTCCTTCTTCCAACTTGGACTCTTCCTACTACGCACCTTCGGGTGCTAAGTCGAAGAAGTATAGGGCAGTGCGGGCTCAACAAACCCAGTCAACTGTCCAAGCTGCTGACCGTCAGAGAGTTCCGCTAACTGTTATGCGGGCCTCTGACGGAAAGTAGTACAGAACCGCCCGTATCCAGCACCCGACGACAAACGGACAGGGTGGTTCTCAAAAGTCTCCCTACAATGATCGAACGCAGTAATTTACTAGCCTTAGATCAGGGAGCAAATATGATGGTCCTGTAGAAGCATGGAAAAGGATGAGATTTGCTATGTGGCCTGAAAATCAACATGAAGCTTAATGCGGCTCAAAACTCAGGGAGTTTTATGCGGCTTAAAACCCAGGAAGCTTCATACGGCTCAACAAAACCCAGAATGCTTCAAGCGGCTCAGAAAGCTTCATGCGGCCCAAAAGCAGCGAGGAGCCTTATGCAGTTCAAAATTAGCCTAAGCAACAAATGTCTCTCTATGTAGCTGGCCATAATTACTCTGACACAAAAGTGATAGCTCTGAAAAAGATGACAGCTCTGACATGAAGACCAGACGTGACATACTCCTAAAAAGACGAGAAAATCATCATGATATTCGGCACAGTTCCAAAGAAGATTGCCTATGAGACACTCTTTATGTGGCTCAGACGTAAAGCATCTCTCATGCGGCTCGGTTATGAGACGACTTCATGCGGCTAAGTCATGAGACATTTCTCATACGGCTCGGCTATGAGATGTCCTTAATGCGGCTCGGTCAGGAGACATTCTTCATGCGGCTCGGCTATGGGACATCCTTCATGCGGCTCGGTCATGAGATATTTTTTCATGTGGCTCGGTCATGAGACAGTCCCTCATGCGGCTCATGCAGGATACATCCGTCATGCGGCCCAGAGTAGCAGTCGAGATACGTGGCAGAAATTGACCAAGTCTCGACAGCTCAAATTTTGTGCAACAAACAAATCATGATCAATTTCAGCCAATCCTCAGCTGACTACTATAAGCCTAGTCTCGAGGCACAGTTACAAGGGTGTGGCCCAAAATTAGCCACGTGGCTGTACACCCCATTCCTCATGAATTCCTATAAATAGCAAGGTGCTATTCCCTTGCACACACAGACAGAGACACACATACATACATAGAGCATTTCTTCACCGGTGCCGAGGTTGCGTTCGATCGTCCAACGAGTAAGGCAGAGTTAATAGCACTTTCCCGAGCCTCTACCGTCACCCCTAGAATCTAAACTAAACAATTGTACTTAGATTGCTTTTCCTAGGTTTTGTTCCTAGGCTCTCTTTTGTACAAGCGAGTTTGTAATTATGAGTCAAAGTTCAGTCCTCCTATAAAATTGTTCTGTTCTATGACAATCAATGGCAAACATCTATCTGTTCTTCTATTCAATGTGGGACTAAAATACCAAAACTCAAAAAATAAGTTTGATATTTTAGATAATCCTGCAATCAGCGGAGTCATACGCTAGTCCGGGCATACACCCCTGCATACGCCCGTGCTTGTACAATGTGCCACTTTGTGCCCTTGAGCCCGAATTTGAGTCTGAGTCTAAGCCAGAGCGACAAAAAACATACATGCTTTCTTTTTGGAGTTAATCTTTTTTCTACTAGGAAAATACCCCCACATTGTACCCATATATGCCCCACCATACCCCATGTGCACACCTCAACACATGTAAAGAATTATATTGAGATACCTACTTTGTGGTGTAGCCGATGTAGGACTATTTTACACAAGTCTAAAGGCAAAAATAGCAACAATCCCTGACATATCTTAATATATGGGTTGATTGTTCCCTACAGTGAGTACTCATTAGGCATTAGGATAGATGTTAATTCGACTTAAATCTTTCACTATGGGTCAAACAACAGCATGATACAAGAATGGACTAAGCCTTGAATTTTGCACCATAGCTGCAATTCTTCCTACTCATACAATAACATCAGTTGTACTTTTGATTGCACAATAAGGGCCCTATGCCCTCCTAGTTTCAGTATATGTATATTGGGTATCTACAAGCTCTAACCCTCACGAGATGTCCTATATCTCTTTCTATACACTCTAGGTGAGTTTTTAAAGAGTCCTAACAAGAAGCCTTGTGCTTCTTTGTGGTGCTACGCTGCTATGACATGGCCCAAATTCGAGGCTACTCCTTATCGTGGTGTTATACCATTGTAACATGAGATCTTAACCTCTTTGTAGTGCCATACTACCCAGCATGAAGCCTTGTATTTCTTTGCGGTGTTACGTCGTTGTGATATTGCTCGTGTAGTTTAGGCTTTACCCTCTCTAGGTACCTCTTGGTGGTGTCACACTACTGTATGAGGTCACCAGCCTCTTTGTAGTGCTGTCTACCACTCTTTATTTTACAGCATTAGGCTATCTGCCTCTCTGGGTGTTACACCGCTGTGACATAGCTCGAAGCCGAGGCTTTACCCTCTCGAGGTACCAAATATGGCATCACCCAACTGTAGTATGGAGTACTATGCTCTTTTGTAGTGCTGCGCTAGCCGTGCTTCCTATAAAGCATGTCGGACATTTAAAATGTTCAAGAACTTATTAAGGCGTCTAAATTATCCTCCTATAGAACTTGTTCTATACAAAGAACAAATAGTAGACAATAATGGTTCTGGGTCTATAACCCCTCAATATCTTAAAGGATTACCCATTGTTCCTAATTTTTTTCCAGTCAATGGTCCTCCCTTGAACCAAAAGCTAGATAACTAGTAGATTTCTTTTTAAACTGATAGCATAAAACTTTATGGTAGGATTACAAAGAAACAATATCAGAATGTCTTCAAGCCCATCTTTGTTGCTACGTCCTCGACCAACTGGTAGTTGAGACCTTTAGTGAACGGATCCGTCAGATTCTCCTGGCTCCGAACATCAACCACGATAATAACTCATCTTTTGATAAGACCATTCACCATCATGTGCTTTAGTTGTACAGGCGTCTTCTTGTCATTGAAGAGATCATTTGATGCTACCGCTATAGTTGCCTAGTTGTTGTAGTATATCGGTAATACCATAATTTGTGCACCAACCAATAGAAGATCATACTTTAGCTCCCGAAGTCATTCTGCTTCATCCTCTATAGCTGTCGGTGCATAGAACTCAAATTCTATAAAGAAATAAGAGAGCATAGTTCTCTTCTTTGACTTCCACGATATATCAGCTCCACCCATTGAGAAGATGTATCCTCCCGTGGACCTCTCACTTTCTGCTTTTGAGCACCAGCTTGCATCGTCGAAGCCTTTGACTACTGTTTGAAAAATGATGTAGTACAGTATATAATTTTGAGTTCTCTTAAGATATCTCATCACTTTCTTCACAGATTTTTAGTGCTCCACACTTGGAATGCTCGTGAACCGACTCAACATCTCGAAGGCAGAAGCTATGTCAGGTTGTTGTATGTAAATCTCTTCGGTCAACTCTTCATTTAGGAATGTTGTTTTAACATCCATCTGATGATTAGCTAGCTTATGAAATACACTCGGAGCAATCAACATCCTGATGATTGTTATTCGCACTACTGGAGCATATGTGTCAAAGTAGTCGATCCCCTGCTTCTTAAAAAACCCAGTTAGCTACCAGCCTTGTCTTGAACTTATCAACGGTTCCATCGACCTTCATTTGCTTCTTAAATATCAATTTATATTCGATTGGTATTGCTCCTTCAGGTAGATCGACCAACACCCTGGTGTTATTGGAGGTTATTGAGCCATATTCATCATTAATAGCCTTCTTCCATAAGATAGCATCTCTGGTCTTTATCACATCATCATAGGTAAGAAGATCTGCTTCCATATTATAGGTGACAAAATCATATCTAAGTCCTTCTGCCTCTTCACTCGCTTAGATACAGGTTCTGTAGTTTCTGGTTCGACCGTTGTCTCTGACACAACAACTTTTTCTTGGGATAAATTTTTATTGGAAGCTTCAGCCACCTGTGCACCCAGACTACTGTAAGAATAATGTTCGTATGCCTTATTAATTTATCTTCAACGAATCATACATCTCAAGATTCAATGATATGATTTGATTCAATATCAAGAAACCTTCGAGCATCACTCCTTTCAGCATAACCTAGGAAGATAGTCTTCATAGTCCTCGTACACATCTTCTAAATCATCAAATCAGGAAGCTTCACATATGCCAGATATCCCCATACTCGAATGACATTCAAGTTGGGTCTGAGTTTGAAGCAGAGTTCATGAGAAGTGACATCGGAAGTTCCATACGGCACTTTATGCAAAATGAAAGCGGCCGTAAGCACAGCTTCTCCCCAAAAGCAATTTAGAAGACCCGCAATCAACAACATTAAGTTCATCATCTCGGTTAACGTTTTGTTCTTCCTTTCTGCAACACTATTTGATTGAGGAGTGTATAGAGCAGTTATCTCTGTAGAAGCTTAAATTATATTAAAACATTACCATGCACCATTCATAGATGGTGTCATGCTCAAATCATCAGATAGCACTAAGATTAGATGGCGCACCATATCAGATGGCGCTAAGCATCACTTGGCGCTAGCTGCCACGTGGCCATCTTCATAGAGAAATGAAATGGTTGTAATTATGACTGACAACACATCAGTCGAGAAAAATCTCTTCGAATCTAGAGTGCGTATCGCTTGAGGAGAATTGTCAGTCGTCATAATTGCGTTTGCGTTTGTCGTTTACTGTGCGCCATGTAGAGTTGGCACGAAGTAGTCAGTGCTTCATAATTTCAAATGATTAGGGCTTTCTTACAGATAGCGCAGAGCATGCACAATCTATCAAATTAGGCGCCAATTACTCAAATTATCATCTATAAATAATTAGATGATGTGGCACGTATGTCACTAATCTCGAAGAACGTGCACATGATATTACCCACGACCAAGCACATCTCTCTCACAGAATACCACGTGTCCCAAGCAGTTAAGCCAACCATTAACACAAATGGATGATGGTGCGCCAATTGATAGTGTGCGCCAATCAGAGTAACTGTCTGATAGTTATTTCAAAACTCTATAAATAGAGTTCCAAATCACTTCTAAGGTATCACTAATGATCATAATCTTGTGATCAAATTGCTTTAACACTCTCCAAAGGCTTTCTTCTTCGATATCGCATCGTCCAAGGGATAAAGTAATCGTCTTATGATCAGATTCCTACAGTTGTACTTCCCTAGAATCAAAATTGTAATTTTTTGTACTTTTTCTTAGTTTGTAAACTAGTAAACTTTTGTTCTCGTAAACAAAATAGTGACTCTGCTGGGAACGACTTTCTTCTCTGAAAAAAGTGACAATTCAATGCGATGTTGTGTCGGTCGGCACGATACAGTAGACTTTGATCGTATAAGTTGACCAAACTGCCTATGAAGTAATGATTGGCATCGGGGGTGCCAAGTGCGCTGCTGCCAAGCGCATGTCTACTGTTGTCTCTAAAAACAGGAAGACTTGTGCTATATGGACTCTGAAATCCATAAGCGCACTAACTACGGCTGTTCCTGCACTAAGTACAAGAATGTACCCTTCTCTAACTCTGAACTTGGTAGAATGCGTGCCAAACGTTGTTCCTGCGCTAAGCAAAGGAAAGCGCCCTTCCCTAACTTTGAACTTGGTGGAAGGTGCACCAAACACTATTCTTGTGCTAAACAATCTTGTTCCTGTGCTAAGTAAGGGAAAGTACCCTTCCCCAGTTCTAAACTTGGTGGAATATGCGTCAGACTCTGTTTCTGCACCAAGTAAAGGAAAGTACTATATAGCCATCCCTTACTCCTCCCCAACTCTAAACTTGGTGGAGAATACTACCTCTGCGCAAGGCAAAGTAAAATGCCCTATGGCTACTCACTGTTCTTCCTCAGTCCTGGACTCAGTGGAAAACCCATCTGATTGCGGCTCTGCGCTAATCAATGCCAGAACACTCTTGAATAGGAATTTCACTTCCAAGAAATTGAACTCTACTCAAAGTGCACTTCCTGTTGTCCATCAACGTTGTACCAAACACATTGGGCAACAGGGCATCTTACCTGCCCTACATCAAACTGTCCAATGTCCGTCAGGCCAAAGTCAGGATCTCCCTACTTTGCGCATAGCAAGAACAAAACAGGGAAAACTGAGGGTATCTCAAATTGACAGACAAGTGGTGCATGATACTGACATGCGCACTTGTCTTAACAAAAGCAAAATAGAACATATTTCATCAAGCCATATGGTGCACCAAGTGCAATCAGCGCCAACCACCAATATGCGTACAGTAAAAGCTTCTAAAATCAAGAACCCTTCCACTTATGCCAATGAACTCAACACTTCTCTGTACACACATGGGATACAAAAACTCAAGAATAGGAACCATGTTCCTAAGATAATCAGAGAGCATGTACCTGTTTCTTCTTTTTGAACTCTTATCACTGTAACTGATCTCCACGAGATTCTTGTACAAAAGAAGAAGATTACAGGATCACCCTACACACCTGTAATTTTACAACAGAGTCATCACTGTAATCAACATAATGAGATAGTAATCAAGTGTTATTGTCAATCAGCTAAACGGTCTGCATTCGATCGCTTGAATTACACTGAGACTTCTAAACTGATCATGGTAGACGAAGATAAACTGCTATTTACTTTCGTCAACCTGACATCCTACAGTACTGGAGGTAGAAAATGTCCAAGATGTAATGCATCCCGCAAACCTAATCAATAATATCTTAATCAAATCTGTGTGGCTCCGATGAGGGTGTCTACCAGAACACAAGATCAAGAAACCGAGAAATCTTCGATCAAAGGAATCTTCCCACTCCTCATCTTGGGGGTAGCTCTCTACCTAATTTTGATGCCGATAGTGAAAACTCTGATCGGACTATCTTATCCACTAGTTCGTCTTTGGTGGCCAGAGAAGTGATTGCTTATGTCACTAACGAACAACAAGACGCTTCTAGCTCTGCTAATCAGGAGCAACGGATTACTACTTTAGAAGCGAACCTGAAAATAATGACTGAAATGGTTACAGGAATGCATGTTGTGATCGTGGCACAACACACTGTTCCAAAGGTTGCGAATCTAATTTCGACCCAAGAAATGTAACAGTCTTTGCACCTGTCAAGACCAGCTTCAGGGTACAATCCCCTCTTAATACTACCATCCCAACTCAGGCTCCCCTAAGTTAGTCTAGTGCTGGGGGTGGTACTTATCATTCGGTTCCACCTCCCAATACATCAAACCAATCTACCACTCCTAAAGCATCAGAAGACCCTATTGAGGCAGTCAAGCTTCTACGAAATCAATTTGAAGCTTTAAGCAAAAAGATGGTCTACAGAAGTTAGGGATCAAATAACCCTATCTTGTAGAGTGGAAGAAAGTTCCATTTCCACCTAAAGACAAGCCGCCAAGCATAATGCTATTTGACGACAGTTCATCTCAGAGTCGGTATCTCAATCATTTTGAGTTGATGACCGGCCAGCTTCAATAGAATGATGCTCTACTCACTAGAGTATTCCTCAGGTATTTGGAAGGCGTTGCTTATGATTGGTATCGTAGTTTGCTGGATAGTTGTATAACATCTTTCATAGCATTAAAACAAATGATCCTGGAATGGTTCTATGAGGGAACAAACGATATGATCATGTCGGCCCTTATCAAGATCAATCAAAGGCCTAATGGAACTGCTGAATGTTTCATAGAGCGCTTCCGTCGTGAAGCACTCAAAATACCTTTGGGTACTCCAGATGCATTGACTATAGATACATGTTACATATAGTCAGCATATGGAACGAACCAACATAATTCCAAGATTAGGCCTCATTTATAGTAAGTGACAGGGCAGCTGAAGACTGTACTGATAAATTCAAGTAGCCAGGCATCCAAATGAGTAACCTCGATAAAGATGAACATCCTACTACCAACAATAGTAGTCGTCAAAAAACCGCAAAGGCAAGGAAGCCTTAGCCATTAATGTAGGTCAATCAACACCTGCAACAATAGCACCTCCGCAGAGAGCACCACGTCCCAAGAAGGAATATTTCTTTGATGAGGACGACATCCTGAGCATATTTGATTGTCTAATCAAGAGGAACAAACTTCAACTGTCTAACGCTGAACATCCAAATAAAGTAGGTAAAACTAGCAATCCCAAATATTGTATGTATCACAGGTTCTTGGGGCATCCAACCAGGACGTGCTACATACTCAGGGAATATCCAAGAGTTGATCAATGCCAAAGCGATCACTCTTCAACAAGATAAGAAGATGATGACTACTAATGTCATCTCTCCACAGTTCGGTGACTTCCCTACTCAATTGATTCAGGATGGTGTTGTTCCTATTTTAAAGGCTATCCTAGAGATCGTCAACCTTCCGCTAGCATCGTCAACCTTCTGCTAGCACGAAGCGACTATCTTGTACCTCTATCAACTGATAAAGGGGAAATCTTGTGGATTCATGCTGACTTGGTCGCTGATTTTGATCGAAAGACATTTGCTCCTTCTACCAAGTCAAGAAAGGTAGCCAAGTACAAATCCTGTCACATGACATCACTGGGCGGTCATCTTCCACCTTTGGATGCTATATTCGTTCCTGCGACGGCTCCATCTTCATCTCCTAAGATGGTATCACCAAAGTCGGACATCAAGTACCAGCCAAAATTCTATTGGTATAGTCAGTAGTATCGCAAATTGATGACAAACATGGGATATGATTTACAGAAAGTCCCTGGCTTGATTGAATAACTAGAAAGGGTCTCATATACCTCTTTTTCTGCAATTTTAGGAAAATCAATCCCGTGTAGGTCTAGGATTCTGGACAGACCTTTCATGTTCTCTAAAGAAGAGATCTTCCAGAAATAAGACCCGGATGAAGAACTGTAATATGGTTTCCTTTGCACCAATTTCGGAAGAAAAAGTTATGACTGGTACTAGGTCTGGGAGACTCTACCTTAGAGACTACCAAGAAGGATAAGAGAATGTTGTCACTCCGCTAGTCTCTGATATCCCTCCAATATCGTCTATTCCTATCTCCCATGTTCCTTCGGCATCATCGCCTTAAGTGGAACCTGTCCATCCAAAGCCAACATCAACTGATAAAGGCAAGCAGTCGACCCGTTTTGACAAAAACTTAAAGAAAACTACTTTACAAGGACTCGAAAAGCCTTATAATTTTGATATATTGGCTCAACTAGCCAATACTTCGGTAAAATTATCGATTTTCGAACTCCTACGTCTCTCGAGGGATACTCGAGAAACATTAAGTGAGGCTTTGATGCAAGCCGACGCTTGTTTGGCATATCTCAAGAAACCAGATGAAGAACCTGCGGCATGTTCTCATTGTCATGGCATGATGGAATTGATTTCTAATATCACCTTCACTCAGGATGATATGTTACTTGAAGATAATCGACATGACCGACCTCTTTACTTTACAAGGTATGTCGACACAATGAAGGTCGACTGCATTCTGGTCGACCCTGGATCTGTACTCAATATTATGCCAAAAACTCTATTGGATGCGCTGAGGATCCCGATCCATAACCTCTCTACGATTTTAACGACCATTCTAGGGTTCAATTATGGAAGAAGCGAACCGTTGGAAAAGATTCGCCTAAAAGTCCAAATTGGCAATCTTTGCACAAAAGTCACCTTCTATGTGCTTGACAATCACGTCTTCTACAATATATTGTTAGAAAGAATGTGGTTACATGAACATAATATCATGCCACTAACTCTCCATCAATGCTTCAAATTGTTGATGACAATAGAGAAGTCAGGAAAGAAGTAGCTAATCTTAATCCCTTCCGAGGTATTGAAACATATTATACAGATTCCAGAATGTATAAAGAAGAGTTCATGAAAGTCGTACTGGCTATGGAAACTGAAGAAGACCGAAAGAATAATCCAGATGAGGTCCTGGTAATTCCAGTCAAAGGACGCAATTCTCGTCCCTCGTCTTCTCAGATGCTGACCATTAATGTCTCTCTTTTTACCAAGCATCCTCCTGCTGAAAAGATGGAGCATAGGGAGTCCACCTCTTCTGAGTCTCTTGTTATCGACCTTCATCGTAACAAGCCTCCTACTTCTTCTTCTCTTGTTATTAATTTTAGCAAGCCATCGGCCGAGGTTGAAAACACTGTTGTATATGTTGATGCAAATATCAATAAAAAAGCATGTCTTTTGCAGTACATCGATGTCAATTATTACACAGTGTTATCTAGAAATTTTGGATAACTTCGGACCTCTTACCTTGGAGGCAAGTCAACTTCAAAATGAGGTATCATTAGAACTAGTAGAAAACTCATTCTTTCTAGTTTCCTACCGGAAGAAAGATGAGCATCCTATCCTCTTCAGCAAATGATTGGATCAAAAGGCTACATTTGATAGCGACTCTCAAAACGATGATAGCGGAAGAATCCAATTACGTCGTTACAGTCAACAATCCAAGGATATCATTCAAAATATGGGGTACAACTTCAAATCCGGTCTCAATGATGGTAAGGGAAGACGAACTTCTATTCGTATACCTGCACCAAAAGGAAAGTTGTTATAATATTACAACAAAACAAAGCATGGGTTTGGCTACACTACGTCGATCACAACCCCATATATTTCTAAGTCAGACAAAGAAGAACGATCTAATTCTTCTGACTCTTCTTGATGGGATTCAGATACCAGCATAGGGCACGTCCATCAAGTGATTCTATCTTCCAATATGGTGATCGTTGAGTTCTCAGAAGACGATCACGATTTCGTCGAGACTCATGAAGCAGAGCCTTAGGCACAAAGGATGGATACACAATAGAAGCTTCGCTTTGAACAACGCGAACCACCTACTGAGAATCAATTGGTCCAGATCAACGTCGGAGATGAAGCTTCTGCAAGGCCAATTTTTATCATTAAATTTTTTCTAAAAATAGACAAATAAGATCTAATCCAGCTCATCAGAGAATATATTAACGTATTCGTCTGGAGCTATGAAGACATGCCAGGATTAGATCCTCAGATTGCTACTCACAAGCTCAATATTCTGCCAAATGCTTGGTCAGTCAAACAATAACAACATCGATTCTGACCTGATATGATAGATGCCATAGAAGCTGAAGTTAAGAAGCTCACCGCTTGCGGCTTTGTCAGAGAGGAATATCCGGACTGGGTGGCTAATATCGTCCCAGTTATGAAGAAAATAGGGAAGATCCAAATCTGCATCGACTTTAGAGACCTTAATAAAACTTGTCCCAAAGATGAGTTCCTTCTTCCGATCACTGATGTCATGATCGATAACACATGTGGGTTTGAACGAATGTCTTTTATGGATGGATTCGCCGGATATAATCAAATCAGGATGAATCTTGAAGATGAAAAACATACATCTTTTTGCACTCCTCTAGGAGTCTACTACTATACGGTCATACCATTCGGCCTTAAGAACGCTGGTGCCACCTATCAGTAGGCTATGAGCACCATCTTTCGTGAACATTTATGAAAGACAGTCATATACTATGTTGATGATATTGCTGTCAAGAGTCATCTAAAGGAAGATCACATCTAAGACTTAAGAACTATTTTTGATCTAATACGCCAACATTAACTCAAGATGAATCCCACCAAGTCATTTCTGGGAGTATCTAGTGGCAAATTCTTCGGATTGGATATTACCTCTAAGGGTATACAAGTTGATGGCGAAAAAGTCAAAGCCATTAAAGAGATGCATCCTCCACGCAACCTAAAAGAGCTATGAAGATTCCTGGGTCGGCTTACGTACATCAGGATATTCATCTCAAATCTCTCTGGATGCATCAGACCGTTCACTCAGTTGATGAAGAAAAGTGTGTTTTTTGTTGGACTGACGAATGTCAGTAAACATTTGAAGACATAAAGAGGTATTTGATGAACCCTCCAGTCCTAGTCCCTCCAATCATAGGAATACCTTTCCTGATGTATGTTCGACCAATAGATCACTCTCTGGGTGCCCTCTTAGCCTAGAAAAATAAGAAAGGCCATGAGCAAGTAATTGATTATCTCAGTCGCACAATAATCAGTGCTGAACATCGATATAGCCCGGTGGAAAAAGAATGCTTAGCCCTGTGGACACACACAAAAAGAAGAAGAAAATGTTGTCTTTTCTTTTTATTGGCGTAAGGCACCACAAATCGAGTATACTTGAGAGATCCTTTGCTGAGGATCCCCGAGTACAAAAAGAAGAATTCTGGAAAATAGGACGATGGAGATCGAGCGGCAGTTGCTCCTTTACTCCATTGACACTCTGATTACAAAAGTGGGAGAAAACCTAAAAAAATTTCTAACTCTAGGCTCACTGGCAAGAAGTGCAGCAATTTGGCTATTGAAAATGCTCTCCGTTCAATCTGTTGAAGAGGGAAGAAGCCCCTATTTTATAGTCATTCTTGGGCTGGAACGATGTTATGCGCCCACATGAAGAGACACGCTGGTTCTTACGTGGGTGCATAGTCCTGCTTTGGGCACATAGGTGTAGGCGCATACAGGCTGGAAGATCATGGGTTGGTCGTGGTGTTGACATGGCCGTATGCTTCGGTGCACGACTACTCGTGGAGACTGACATGGCCATGCGCTTCAGTGCACGTTCTGATCATGGCTTTGACTGAGTCAGGCTTGGGCGCATAGTCATGTCTCAGGCTATGCGCCCTCCTTTCGGGAGAGCTAGTCTTGGGCGCATGGAGTTATACTTGGACTGGACGCATGGAGCTTCATTTAATAGGCGCATGGAGTCGAACTGACTGGGCGCATGGAGCTGCTTTGACTTGGGCGCATGGGGCTATGTTTGCTATAAATTTTTATACTTCTACAGGACCCCCTTCAAAGTTTTCGACACTTGAGCAAATTCGAAATACTTTAAAAGAAGCATGGATCGTCTTCTCGCGAGGTAACGGGCGCATACTACAGCTCTTACCCTGGGTGCATAACATTTTGGCCAGCCTGTCAGGGAGATACAACTGTTGAGATTTGTCTCAAAATCCGAACTGACAGATTCATCGGAACATAATTTGAAGCGATCCATCCTTTTATACGCCGTCCACGTCAGTAAAAGACAGTCGTATAGTATGCAGAGAGATGGTCCTTCACGTGGGCGCATAGGCTACAGTGGACGCATACACCATAGTGGGCGCATAGGAAGTGGGCGCATAGAAAGTGGCTCGTGCCTATAAATAGACCCTAGAGAAGAGAAAAAGTTCATTATTCCTTTTCTCTTTAAAATTTTCAAAAAACTCTTCGTATTCTTCATTTGAGAATCATGTCTCCCAAGGCCGCCAAGGGATTTGCGAAGGGCAAAAGGGGCTGCGTCGAGTAGCTCTTCTCCTGCGGTGGAGTCTTCAGTAGTCCAGGACCCAATTTTGGGTGAGGGCGTGCTTCAAAAAATGAAGTCTCGAGCGTTAATTTGTGACGTTCGAACTTCTCTTCTGCCGGGGTGCTTGCGCCTAGGGCCACATAATTTTGTGAGCATTGCTATGCGCCCACAGAAGTCATGCGCCAACACTGTGGTGTACTATGTGCCCAAGCGCTACCATATTTTATGCCTTTTAAACAGTTGTATGTTATGTGCCTATGCACTGTTAGTGTATTATGCGCCCGTACGTCTTGTTTTGGGCACATATCCCTTTGGGTGCATAGGAGCCTTCGGGACAGCTTTTTCTGCAGTTTTTTAAGTCTGACTTTCTTTCTGCCTGTTTTGTAGGGATCTTGCTAGCAAATTTCCCCAGGATCGGTATCGGTGATTCTGGGCATGGTGAAGATGCAACACTTGATGTACACATCAGGAATCTCCAAACTCTTTGCATTTTGGACAGGTTCTGGCTAGCAAATTTTTCCAGGACCGGCATCGACGATTCTGAGCATGGTAAAGATGCAACATTTGACGCACACATTAGAGAGCTCAGGACACTTTGTGTTTTGAAAGGGTCTTCCTCAGATGGTAGAAAGAGCCTTTATACATCGAAGGGTCGGACGGTAGTTGGGCGTCATCGTGAACGTTCTGCTTTCACGGTCCTTCAAGTTGGTAAGAGCAACACTAGGGATGTTATTTTAAAGGTATGGTCACTTGAAGAAGTGGGCCTACGATGTTCGCTATATGGGGGAGAGAAGAACATAATTTGTAGATGTTTTAGCATGCTATATTTGCCCTCCTCCGTGTAGCTTCTTGAAGGTTCAACAGCCTTGTTTGCTTGCTCAGCAGTAAAATATGACCTCCTTCACGGTCCATAAGACCACTTTTCGACAGAAATGTGGTGCTGCCAGGCTGATCAAGCTATGTGTTGCTGACGAGTAGCAGATTTTCCCTTCTTTTGGGCATCAAATGTAATCTTCTGCTTTTTGCCTGAGCGAAAGAGATGAAAAACTTTTTGTTTTGCTCATGAGATGTAGTCCTATGAATGTAACTGATTTTGAATAAACAGAATACATTCGCTCCACTCTTTGCTTGTGATGTCTGTGGTGCTTGTATTAGAGAGCCAATAATACAACATTTGTGTAAAGGGTATCCCGCTAGGGGAGCTCCCTCCCTCCTTTTTGTTTGCTTGAATCCATCGCCCTTCTGTACGATGGTGGTACAGGTAATAGATTTGAAATGAAAACCCAACGGAGGTAATATGGATGTGATAGGTTTTATGGTTTTGACACCATGTATTTTATCCCGGATTGGGTATAAGTATCGAGTAAGAAGATTATCGGTATCTGAGATAATATAGACCTGACACATGATAATCAGGAGTGGTTTTATGAAATATCGATGCTAGAGGTAATGTGGACGTAGCGAGGATATTTCTCGTGGGTATTCTGCTGGGGAATTTTGTGTGGATCTATTATCTGTTTTAAATTCGAATGATTCGAATATAGATAATAAGTTGAATGAAGCTGCTAGTAGAGGTAATATGTACGTAATAGCAGAGGATGTTCTATATCTGACCAGAGGTTATGCATAGTATCTTTTCAGGAACTTGTCGTTGATAGGCATCATGAGCAAGTCACCGTCAGGCTTGGACAGCCGGTACGCACTGTTAGAATATACCGATTCTATGACGAAGGGACCTTCCCATTTAGGCTAGAATTTCCTTTTTATTTTGTGTGTCATAACCATCAGTCTTCTTATTCCTAGGACCATATCGTCGACTTGGAAGATCCTTTCCTTCACCTTTTTGTTGAAAGCTCTGGAAAGGCGTGCTTGGTATAGCTCAATATGCTATTGAGCTAATAGTCATTTTTTATCTAGCGCTTCGAGCTCTTGGAGTCGCAGACGGTAGCTTTCTTCAGTAGTCAGCTCGCTGGCTAGGGCTACCCGGAGAGAAGGAATCTGAATTTTTAGGGGAAGAACGGCTTCGCTCCCATAAACCGGAGAGAATGGCGTACTTCCTGTTGGAGTTCGGACCGTTGTACGATAGGCCCATAGACATTCACCGAGCTTCTCGTTCCAATCGTGCTTGTTTGAAGACACGAACTTCTTGAGAAGTTTTATAATGGTTTTGTTGGAGGCTTCTGCTAGCCCGTTAGTCGCTGGATTGTAAGCAGTAGAGGCTATGTTCTGGATTCGATTCTTATCGCAGAACCGATAGAATGCAAGGTTTGCAAACTGTGGACCATTATCATGAATGATCCTGCGAGGTAGGCCGAAGCGGTAAATGACGTGATGTTTGATAAAACTGATCACGTTGGATGTCTTCACTTCAGTGAGCGGTATAGCTTCTGCCTATTTGGAGAAGTAATCGATTATAGCTAGGATGAACCGATATCCTTTGGAGGATGGCGGGCTGATTGGTCCTATCACGTCCATGCCCCAGGATTCAAATGGCCAAGATGCTGCCGTCGAGTCTAGAAACTCCGAAGGTTGGTGAATGAAATCAGCGTGGAACTGGCAAGCTCTATACTTCTTTGCATATTCAATAGCATACGCTATCATTGTAGGGCAGTAATAACCCATTCGTTTGAGGTGATCTTATAATTTGGGGCCTGGTTGATGTGCACCACAAACTTTATCATGAGCCTCCCGGAGTGCATGCTTGGCTTCTGTGTCTGATAAGCATCGTAATAGTAGCCCGTCATAAGAGCGTCGGTATAGCATCTTGGTAGCTGTGTCGTAGTAGAGTCTGAGGGATCGCCTTTGGATGGATACTGCTTCCTTTGGGTCCTCGGGGAGGATTCCATAAACAGCGTAGTCTATGAAGGGAAATCTTCAATCTTTAGCGTCGATGTTTGTTTCTGCTTTGTAACTGTAATGAATATGCAAGGCATCTTTCACACAGAATAATTCTCGACCAGACACTGTGATCGACTGCTGACTATTGGTGGGAACGATTAAGGAAGCAACAAGATCGGCTAGAGCATCTGCTCCTATATTTTGTAGTCGAGGCACGTACTCGATGAAGAATCCAGCAAAAGTTGATGCCAGCTCGATTGTTGCTCGGTGGTAGGGGATGAGATCTTCGTGGCGAACTTCGTAATCCCCTCGGACCTGACTAATTATTAGTTTGGAATCACCGTAAGACTCTAGATAGTCAACTCCCAGTTGCTTCGCCACTTGTAGGCCGATTATTAGGGCATTATATTTGGCTACATTATTGGTGTGTGGTTCCAGGAGAGAATATACACGGTGTATGACCAGATGATCAGGTGACACAAGCACAATGCCTACTCCAGCCACGATGTTCCCTTTGGGCCCTGTTCTTGATGTACCATCGAAAAACATTCGCTAAATGGAGATTTCTTCAGTTGCAGTGTTAGACTCCACCACTTCGTCGGGTTTTTGTCGTAGAGTTTGGATGACTCCGGCACCGGATGGGCTGCTAGAAAATCAGCTAATGTTTGACCTTTTACTGCTTTTTGAGGAACGAAGATCATATCGTACGGAGTCAACAACATTTCCCATGTAGCTAAACGAGAATTGAGAGACCCCGGTTTATTCATGAGTATTCTGAGAGGGTTGACTTTAGATATAATGTAGATAGTCTGCCCAGACACATAGTGGCGTGTCTTCTGGATGGCAAATATTAGTATGAGGTATTCCTTCTCCACCGGTGTGTATCTGTGCTCGGCACCCACCATTGTGCGGCTGAGGTAGTAGATTGCCTATTCATGGCCACCTTCGTTCTTCTGAGCTAAGAGGGCGCCAAGAGAATGATCCATGGCACGAACATATAGTAAGAAGGGCTTCCCCATTATTTGGGCTACCAGTACTGGAGGGCTTGTAAGATATGCTTTGATGTCATCGAATGCCCGTTGATATTGTTCAGTCCAGATAAAAGATATGCCTTTCTTCATGAGCTGAGTGAATGTTTGACACCTTCCAGAGAGGTTGGAAATGAATCGTCTGATGTAAGCTAGCCTTTCTTGTAGTCCGCGTAGCTCTTTGAGGTTTCTTGGAGGATGCATATCGAGAATAGCCTTTATTTTCTCCGGGTCCTGATGTATACCCTTTGAAGTGATGACGAAAACAAGAAACTTGCCACTGGAGACTCCCAGAAAAGACTTGGTTGGATATATCTTTAGTTGGTGTGCACGTATTAGTTCGAACACCGTTCTCAAGTCTTGGAGGTGGTTGCCCTTGAGACGACTTTTGACTGTAATAACATCTACATAGCACTCCATGGTTTTGTGCAAATGATCGCAAAAAATTGTGTTCATGGTTCGCTGGTATGTTGCCCCTGCATTCTCCAATCAAATTGTGTTCATGGCTCGCTGGTATGTTGCCCCTGTATTCTTCAATCCGAAGGGCATCACCATATAGCAGTATACCCCTAACAGTATTCAAAAAGATGTATGCTTTTCATTGTTGGGGAACATCTTGATCTAGTTGTAGCCTGAGAACCCATGCATGAAGGACATCCATTCGAAGCCGCAAGTGTTGTCGATTATTAGGTCGGTGATCGGTAGAAGAAACTCGTCTTTCGGACATACAGAGTTCAAATTATGGTAGTCGATACAGACTCGAACTTTATCATTCTTTTTTATGACTGGAACGATATTGGCAACCCAGTCGGGATGTTGTTCCTCACGAATGAATCCACTGGCAATAAGATTTTTAACTTCATTCTCGATAGCTTCCATGACGTCTGGTCGAAATCGCCATTGTTGTTGTTTTGCTGGCTTAGCTTTAGACGAAATGTTCAGGCGGTACACGACGACTTTAGGGTCCAAGCCTGGCATGTCTTCATAGCTCCATGCGAAGACGTCGATGTATTCTCTTATAAGCTGTATAAGAGACTGGCGTTCATCGTCAGATAAGCTTTTGCTGATGAAGATTGGTTTGAAGGATGCTTCATCTCCTAGATTTACTTGGATGACTTCGTCTTCGGTAGGTGGTTCACGTTGTTCAAAGTGCAGCTCCCACATGGTGTCCATCTTTTGATCCTATTATTCGAGTTTGATTGATTGGACATCGTCTATAACTTGGTCGGCAGAAACCATGTGGACGGACAAAGTTGCTTTGAACATGTCGCCGATACTAGAGTCTGAGTCCTAGAGGGAGGAATCAAAAGAATGGGAACAACGATCTGCTTCGTCATCTGATCTTTTGAGAGTTGTTGGAGGAGAGACATAGCCCAAACCAACATCATTTCGTTGGTAGTAGTTCTCGGGTTTGTCGGGAGGCGCAAAGTGTCGAATTGGCAACCGTCGTCCTCGGCCGTAATTTAGCCCTTCGTCGCTTTTGATGTCATATCCCATATTCTGGATGATATTCCTAGCCTGCCAACTATACTGGAAAAGTTGCACCTTTCCAGAGTCATAGTCAGCTTCTGTGTTGTACTTGGGGATCGGGACCACGCCGTCTAGGACTTTTGTAGAAGGAAAGTCGCCAAACTGAAGAGAGATCATGTTAGCAGATACGACATTGTCTTTAGCTTCAAGATTGATCACTTACCTGTCGATAAGCTGTTGTATCTTCTTCTTCAGGACGATGCAGTCCTTGCAGGAGTGGTGCACGTACTGATGGTAAAGACAGTACTTAGGATCATTGAGTTTGCTCGCCTCTGCAGGACGTCGTGGTGGGGGCAATGTTAGCTTATTACCCTTCGTCAATGTGTAGAAGATGGTGATGATATTGTCTTCATCGAAGGAAAAGGTCTCCTTAGGCTTGTCGGAGGCGCCTTGAGAATTGGAAGCTCATTTGGATGTGTCGACCTTCAGGACTTCTTTCCCTTTACCTCCACGAATAGGGATAGTCTGAGGATGCTTGCCTTTGTCCTCAGATTTTGGTGTCTTCAGCCCCAGTAGTTCCAAGTTAGGAACATCATTTTCAGCAGCATCCGAAGCGGGCCATGTATCATATTTATGTATACCTAGACAAAACTTCACTATAGGAAGGAAGTTATGTCGACAAGTATCCACAAGTTCCGAGTCTGGTATGCCGAAGGGCATCTTCAGTACTAGTCGTCTGAAGCGTTCGATGAAGACAATGATAGATTCAGTCTTCCTTTGCTTGGTCTCGATAAGAGGGGACATACTAACATGCATGCCACTCTCGTAAAACCTGTTGAGGAATAACCTCTCCAAGTCTTTGAATAAATTGATACACCCGTCAGGCAGACTAGAGAATCATTCGAAGGCTACCCCCTGCAAGGTGCTAATAAACAGCTTTGACAGGAATGGATCATCTCGGGACAAGTGCAGAGTTTGCGTGTTGAAGTATGTCATGTGCTGACGAGGAGAAGTCAAGCCTTCGAATGAGTTCAGCGTCAGCGGCTTGTAGTTAGGAGGGCAAGTAGCATTCTCCCACTCAGGAGGATACGGTTGGGATATCCCTATCTTCTGCAGCTCGTCTTTATGTGAGATGGAGTCGAGGAGAGCAACCAGGGAATCAATTGTATCATGTTGATTGAGCAGGTGTTAGGAAACAGCCACTGAGCGGTTGTTAGGTGTTGTCGGCGAAGGACCACCCCCAGTATTTACAAGATTTGGAGGTGGTGCAACAGAATGGTACTCCTTTTGTTGGACAGAAGGGTTGTTGTTGTGAGCCGGACTAGCATGGGCTGAGACATTTTGCAGAGGTGGAGGAACAGCTCCAGCAGCTTGGACTGCCATGATACTGGTAAGCATATCAGTGATCTTGGCAAATACTGTTTCGAGACCCTCTAGCCATTTACTAGTCTGATCACTGGCTTTTTCAGGTCTTTCTCCGTCCGTTATGTACATAGATAGCATGAAAGGATGTACAGAGGAAACAGTACAACTGGTGCTGATACTGTCAGTCTTCGAGTAGATAAGTCCTTCATCTTCAAGTAGAGGAGGTAGATAGTCGCTATCGAATTCGGAGGGAATATCGTCCTCTGGAAGGCTACCCCCAGTGTGGGGGTCATCTGCTTCAGATTCTGAGGGAATGCTACCCCCGGCTTGGGAATCTTCGTCGTCTATACGGAATTTTGCCTTTGATCGAATGCCCATATAGACTCCTTCAGATGTGACAGCCCGTTGGCCATCTGTTGGTAGACTTTGCCTTCTCCTTCTCGTGGAACTGAAAGAGAAGGTTGGGTTGGTAGTCCACCGTCTTTGATTGGGGCTTCCGTAAGGGGGACCCCATGAAGCCATGTTAGATGAGACACGTAGTGGCTTCTCGTCGTCAGAGAAGTGCAGCCGTCGAAACAGGAAATTTCTCTGAGGCACTCCTGTTACTTTGGAGCAACAACAGTTGATAACAATATTAACGCAAGAAAGTGCACTATGAATTGTTATGTTCTCCCTCGATTTATGCTTATGATTTATCATGTCGCGTAAGTCAGCGGAAGGGAGTTTTGTCTTACAACCCATGTTGCATGCAGCTTTACATGCGGGTTCGTAAGGAGAGTAGGCGCATCCAGACTTAGTTCATGTGTAGGGACAACCCCCACACCAAAGTTCTGTAATGCCCTTGAAGACAGCCCCATGCTATACGTGTTGGGACTTGTCTTTTAGCTGTGGGCGCATAGGCCCTGGAGACTGGGCTTGGGCGTATGCTTCTTGACAGCATGTTTGAGTCGCCTTGATGTGGGCACATAGTATGGATCCAGAGATCCCGGGTGCATAGCCTTGCGCGCATGACTCTGAGTGCCCAACCTGTTGAAGGCAGAAGTGTTCTGGTTGGGGCTATGCGCCCAAACAGTCCCATAGGAGCATAGCTTTGGGCTCATGCTTGGTAGAGCAACATTGTTTTCTTCCAGTTCTGGATCCTTCGTTCGTGAGCCTCGCCAGGTCTGGCTAGAGTACCGCACACACTGATCCTTGGCATCGTAGTGTTTTCCTCTACCAAGTCTCGAGTGTTGAACACTCTATTGTTGGTTGTGGAGGAAAGAAGTCACTGGGCTAGTAGAGCCCGGAATGGTGTGAGCCTTCTTCCTTTGGGGGACTTCCGTGGCAGAGTCCTGCGCCAGGTGACAGAGTCCTCCATTTGCATATCTGCTATGACACTAGCAGGATATGCGCAGCGAGCCTTCGAAAGCCAAGTCTTGCGAGACTTGTTTGGCTTTACTGATTTTGAGGGAGTAGAGCCGTCCCTCGAGAGCATCTCTTCGAACGCCTGCTGATCGAATTTTACGATCAGCATCTTCTGAGTACTCCCCACTTTGTCGGTATCGGATTACGTTACTACCTTCTTGTCAGTGGAAAAGGTAGTCCCCACCAGAGTCGCCATTTTTATGGAGACACAAAAAAAGAAGAAGAAAACGTTGTCTTTTCTTTTTATTGGCGCAAGACACCACAAATCGAGTACGCCTGAGAGATCCTACGCTGAGGATCCCCGAGTACAAACAGAAAAATCTTGGGGAATGGAACGATGGAGATCGAGCGGCAGTTGCTCCTTTATTCCGTTGACACTCCGATTACAAAAGTGGGAGAAAATCTAAGAAAATTGCTAAATCTCGGCTCACTGGCAAGAAGTGCAGCAATTTGGCTCTTGAAAATGCTCTCCGTTCTGTCTGTTGAAGAGGGAAGAAGCCCCCCTTTTATAGTCGTTCTTGGGCTGGAACGATGTTATGCGCCCACATGAAGTGACACACTGGTTCTTACGTGGGCGTATGGTCCTGCTTCGGGCGTATAGGTGTAGACGCATACAGGCTGCAAGATCGTGGGTTGGTCGGGGTGTTGACGTGGCCGCATGCTTCGGTGCACAACTCCTCGTGGAGACTGACGTGGCCATGCACTTCGGTGCACATTCTGATAGTGGCTTTGACTGAGTCAGGCTTGGGCGCATAGCCATGTCTTAGGCTATGCGCCCTCCTTTCGGGAGAGCTAGTCTTGGGCGCATGGAGTTATACTTGGACTGGGCGCATAGAGCTTCATTTAGTGGGCGCATGGAGTCGAACTGACTGGGCACATAGAGCTGCTTTGACTTGGGTGCATGGGGCTATGATTGCTGAAAATTTTTATGCTTCTACAAGCCATAATGTTCGTTGTCCAGAATACAGATTATATCACGGGCCAGACCATTCATGTCATCTCTAGAGTTAATACTCTACGAGTTTTGATGAAGAAGTCTAGTATACTCAATTCCAGACTTGCTATATGGGCGATATTATTAGCACAATGTGATATGGTATATGTCTCACAAAAGTCTGTTAAGGGTCAAGCCCTAGCTGACTTCTTGGCTGCTCATCCAATACCTGAAACTTCTAAACTTTATGATAAAATTCCTAATGAAACTTTAGAATCTAATATGACTTCAGCGGGAATACTTGCTCGACGTCTATTCTTTGATGGTACATCCAAAATTGGACCCAATGGTATCATTGTCGCTGGAGTCGGGATCGTTCTTCTATCCCCAGAAGGACTAGCTATTCAGAGAGCCTATTCTCTAGATGAACCATGTTTCAATAATGTTGCTGAATACAACGCTCTACTCATTGGTCTCCAATAGCTAAACAACTGGATATCGAGTATCTTGAAGTATACAGAGCTCTAAGCTAATTGTCAACCAAGCTAGAGACATATATGAGGTTCACTACCAAGATCTTATCCCATACCAGGAAGCAGCAGTCAGATTGGCTACATACTTTAAGGGTTTCTTCATTGAACATGTACGCCAAGCATGCAATACATAAGCTGATACACTTGCTAATCTAGCAGCAGTATTAGCAATTCCTGTAAAAAGATAGCAGTTGATCGTCATCACTAACAGGAAATTATTCTGCATCAAGAATAATTTGAATGTTGAATCTAGCAATTCAGTCAAGATTTATACTACTAGCGAACATTAGAGAGTCTCTTTCATCGACTTCACGGTACATGATATCTTGCCAGAAGATCCTAAAGAAGCTACCACGATTCGCTATCACTCACTCCGATTCTATTACAATCATTCTTCCAAAACACTTTACCATCGACCCTTTGATGGTATGCCCCTACGTTGTCTTACGGGTGATGAAGCAAGACAGATAATACGTGAAGCTCACGTTGGTGTCTGTGGTGCACACCAGCCTGGTCCCAAACTTCAGGATCGGATCCGACACATTGGATATTACTGGCTCACCATAGTGGCAGATGCGATTGTACATGTAAAGAAATACAGAGCCTGTCAGGTCCATGTAGATTTTATTTACCAACCATCAGAATTCATGCATCCAACTGCAGCATCTTGGCCCTTTCAAGCCTGGGGCGTGGATGTCATCGGTCCTATCAATCTGCCCTCATCTCGAGGATATCGGTTTATCTTAGCTATAACCGATTACTTCTCAAAATGGACAGAGGCTATACCCTTAGCAGAAGTCAAGACAAGCAGTATCATCAGTTTTATCAAACATCATGTAATCTACAGATTTGGCGTTCCTCGATGAATCATCTATGACGATGGACCTTAATTCGTCAGTCAGAAATTCATTCAATTTTGTGACGACAATCGAATCAACAATGTTGCTTCGACGGCTTATAATCCTGCAGCTAACGGTTTAGCTGAAGCATTCAACAAAATAATCATCAAACTTCCCAAGAAGTTCGTTTCTACCAATAAATAAAAATGGAGCAAAAAGCTTAGGGAATATCTATGGGCATACTGTAACACCGTACGTACTCAAACTGGCTGTACACCTTTCTCTTTGGTGTATAGATGTGAAGCCGTCTTATCGTTAGAGATCCAAATCCCATCACTGAGTATAGCTATTGCCAATGAACTCACAGTAGAAAATAATTGTCTTCGACTTCAGGAGCTTGAAGCACTGGACAAGAAGCGGTTACTAACTCAACAGCACATTGAGTTGTACCAAGCATGTATCTCGAAAGCCTTCAACCGTAAAGTTAAAGTATGAGCATTTTAAAAAGGCGAGCTAGTCCTTACTGTCAGACACCCTATGACTATGACGCATATGAGTAAGGGCAAGTTTGTGCAAAGTAGGAAGGTTCCTACGTTGTAAGCAAAGCTTTCTCAAACGAAGCTTATCAACTAACCGAGATTAATGGCCGAATTGCTATGATGCCTATCAACGGCAAATTCCTAAAAAATATCATGTTTGAAAATTTGTACCATATTTCCTAACAAATATTGTACATATGCCAGATCTTCGAGTTATTATCTTTTATTTACTTATTTGTAAATAAAGCCACAGATAATAATTCTCAAAAAATCCTTAGGGGAGTATACCCAGATCTTATGATTAACCCATAACATCTACTACATCATCACAAGCATCATCTTTTGAAACCAAGCTGTTTTAAAATATATCATATTCTTGAGTCCTAGTTAACCCAAGGATATTCAATAGATATAAGAATTCATGTCCACATTACCTCTGAATTATGTTATCTACATCAACGACTTGTTATGTTCATATTACCTCTGATAATGTCGTCCCAGAAATGACAATATTTCAAAATTATATTATGTCATGTCCACATTACCTACCTCTAGACAGATATAATGAGTATTGTTATACGTCACATCCAATACCTCTGAACATATTTCTTACTACTACTTATTACTTGTGATGTAAACAGATGTATAATAAGTAATAGAGCCATAAAAGACCATCAATTTTTTATTCCATGCAATATCATGCAAATACAAAAAACTATTATATTTATCAAAAAATGTTCAAAACAAAGAAGTTATTATATTTCATTCTTAAAGATAACTTCACTTTGGAGGCTGGGTGCTAAGACCAGTAATCATCTTCTTCAAAGACTCAGCTCGCTCCACTCTAGTGGTAATTACTCGTCCTGGCCAAGTCTCTCCTGGACTCTGGTTGCAAAGGTTGTATTGATGTAACATGACATTCTATCTCTAGACCCTGAACTTGGAGAAAGTCATTTCATTGCCTAATCAGATCATCCAGACGACTTAAGGCAACTTAAGATAATTCAAGCACTTCTTCTTTCCGCTTTTTAGGTGTCGTGGCCGATGCACGAAGCTTGGCCATTTCAGCTTCTAGTTCTTGAAGGCGAGCTTGACTTTCAGTTGCTTCCTTCTTTTTCTCTACTGCTCAGTCTTGTAAAGCTCAATGGAAGAGGTACCCTCAACAATGCTTGATTCCATCTCTCCAGATCGTATCGAGAAGACAACTACAAAATTATCTAGTACGACTCGTCGTTCTTCATATTCATGAGCTATGGCCTCACACTTTGCATCTACCAGTCTTTGTATATTGTATCTCGTCAGTTCTTGATAAGATCTGATAGGATCTTCAAGCTTATTCAAGATCTGCTCCAGGAAGTTGACCCTTTCAGTATTACCGAAACCACGTATGGCTTCAATTGCAAAAGAAGTTCTCCTTACTAGATCATAAGGATGTTGCTCTCTATGGCTATTAACAGAGTGCTCAAGGAAGTGAAGAAAGCACTCGTATATGTTTCAACAATGCTACTGGTCATCGTCGATACACCAGGTGTTGCCACTTCAACCGGAGCTCCTCCTTCGGTAGAGATTGGAAGAATAATAGCTTATGTACCAGGAGATTTCAGTAGAGGCACCCCTAAAGAGCTTCCCTCCATGGTATGAGACCCTATGTCCAGGGAAGCCATAGTGAAGCTATGGATAAAAGTGGTAGAAGTCAACGGGACTTTAGTGATCGTCCCCACATGACCCTCTGCAATCCAAAAGTAAAATTGTTATATCATGCAACATCAAAGGAGCAATGGTAAATAAAGTCAAAAATGTACCTGAGCCCAACGGCATATACGGAATCTATGGGGTGTGGTATCTCGTTCTGTAATGAGCCTCACCATGGTATTCTCAGATATAGCCGCTTGGCTACTTCCAGCCTCTAAACCTCCTAAAAAATGGCTGCTTCCAGCGCCGAACTCAGCTTGACCCCCTAGGGCTGCTACCTCTGTCCTCTCTATTTCAAAAACTTGTTTAGTAGGGGTGTGAATTCCCTCTACATCAATATCGAGGTTTTCATCACCCCTAATATCTTCGAGACCTTCAGTGAGGTCTTCATCACCAAGGTGCTTATCATCCCCAGGGACTTTAAGACTTTCCACGAGGCTTTATCACCCTTGTCAGCATCAGGGTTTACTTCGCCCTCAACTTCAACTTCGGTATCAGAGTTCTCATCGCTTTACAGTTCCTCGAAGCTCTGATTAGCATCACTAGGGCTCTGGTCGCCCTCATTATCAATAGGGTACGGTTCACCACAACAGTAACCTGGCCGTCTTTGGACACTAACGTTTGACCCTCTTCAGTCATTGCTTGATCACGATCTTCAGCCTGATCAGGATTAGAGGCAGCATCGATAGGATCTTCCTCGATCAGCTCATTGTCAAAACCACAACCATCTAGTGCTTCTATCATCTTCTCAAAAAAGTTTAGGAGTTTGGGATACAAAAGAAGTCGGAAATCCAGAAGGCACTACCCTCTCACCATGAACTAAGATTATCCCAAATTGAAGCACTACTCCTTGAAGAGTGGTGGATCTCGGAATTGTGGGAGATTGAATTACTAGGGGAGCTGGATCTTCTAGGATAACATCTTTTAAAGTTAACACTTCTTCAGGAATCGTGACCCTTAAGAGTTTCAGTAGTTGGTGGCGATGTCAAACCTGTTGTGGCAAGCACTGTTATTGTCGCTATAGACAAAGGAATAGAGACCGTAATGATCACTGGTTCTGAAAAAGTAACCGAAGAGACCTCTGCTGCAACAGTTGTAGCAGGTTCACTGGTGGCTGGAGGCTCTAGAGACGAAGATATGTCAATACAAATTGCTACATGTTCGACATCAAGTAGCTCTTGCTGGACAGAAAATGTAAGGATATCACCTGTTGGAGAAGAAATGCCTTCGGGCGACATCGACATTGTCCCTTGGCCAGAAGTCTGTTCTGGTGAAGAAGGTGCTGGAGAAACTGCAGTCCTCCCTCCTCTGACTTTGGTAGCCAATAACTTTCTCTTGGCCGAACGCTTGACCTTCGTCTATGGAGATGGTTGGGGTTGTGCTTCGGGAATAAGTCGTTCCCTACATGTCTCCTTCCCAGCTCCCGTGCTCTCTCTTCGGAACGGGGGCAGAGTCGATCCCATGAGAGAAGTGGTTACTCGAGCGAGAATCCAGCTTCTGTCTGTCGCGTCTGAAATCTAGTCCTGGCTACAGCTTTTCGACGGTGGCTATTTCTTTTGTTTTCTTCTTCTTTTCTACAGTAGGAGAAGGATCATCATGGGCCGACTGGGTGGAGGAAGTCCCCGTCTTTTGCTTCTTGCTCGCCTTCTTTGCAGGAGATTTCTTCCTATGTTTTCTAAGAAGGCCACACAATAGATCCCGCACTTCGTCAAGAGAACCCATAACCACGGTTTCTAGAGGTGCATTAGCAGAGACGTTCTCTTCAGCTTCAGTTAAATTGATGGTAGCCGCTTCCCCATCAAATGCTTTCATTGTCCAAATGAAGTTGTCTGTCATTGAATCACCTTCAAAAAAGGTGTTGGCTGAGGTATAGAAGCATGCATATGAACTCAACATGCATGGGCCGTTTTCAAGAGTGGCGAAAGGCATAGTGAATATAGCCTTTGTACCTCTTGCACTGAAATACCTCCACCCTCGAGAGCCGTTGATCAAATGCCCAAAGGCCTTAAGACATGTTGTCACATTCCTAACGTGTAATTGGTCATAGTCGAATTGACGGGCGAAGTGGCTTGGCAGATATGGCTCCAAAAAGCATTTGTTCTCAAACCGGTACACCAGATGGAAGGCCTGATCGTCTTCAACTAAGAAAAGGCCTCAGGAGATGGACGAGAACCCATATGCTCTAAATCTACGATAGGCATAGGGAAACTCTCATATCCAGGTGGAGGAGGGTGCAGAAAAATTTCTAGTCTACGCCCCTACTTAGTGCCTTTCTGCAGTCAAATAAGGACGTAACCTTCCATTTGGCCTTGGCAAATCTCTCGATGAAGTTCTCTACTAACTCTTCCCTGACACCAAGGGCAGGATCCATCAACGAAGGATGGTGCAGCAATAACCAGCCGAACAAATATGTATACGACATTTCGGTACCGAGGAAATGATTCTGAGAGTTGGGTTTTTCCATCATGGCATCTGTAAAACTTTGGAGTCCTACGTTGAGCCGACTGGTCATGGCGGACAATATGTCTATCTTGTACCCAAATACTAGATGCATAACAGCGAATAATACGCCCCTATGGAGTCGGTCAACAGCACTAGCTTCTGGAATAACAAACCGTCGCAGTCATAGTAAAAGAAAGCTCGCTAAAGTGGCTTTTGGGGACATGGTCACGCCACCTTGTCTTATGTAACCTTCCACAGGTGTGTCGGCAAAATATTCACGCCAGTCTCCAACCAACTCTATATCAAAGCGACCGGATTCCTCCATCAACTGTAAAATGGTGGGAGCATCAAGTGGTTCAAAGGAGCGTGGCTCACAATTAAGATGCTCATGTACCTTAGTCTCCTTGATATGACCCAAGAATAGATACGATAACCATTTGGACAGATAACATGTCCCAGCAGGATTGCTATGAGAAAAAAGGGTGTCGACCATAAAGTGACTTAGAAATTCATCGAAGACTGCTACCATTTGAGCGTTCTCTTTTGCCAAAACCTTTCGCTCGTCTTTAGTTGGTACATACTCCTCGTAAGGGTTTTCTTCCATTGGCAGACGAGAGAGAAATTTTAACTCATGGAAAGCAAAGCCTACCTCCCCATGAGGAGTGGCAAAGGTTCCAGTACTACTATTGTAACTCTCCGCTAAAGCCAGAAACATATTTGAGTTGTTCCAGATCCTGCATGAAGTGGTCAGAATACCTTCGTAAAGATCTATTCCCAGCAGTTTCTCACAAAAATTGTTCAGAGTCCTTACAGAAAGTCGATTCCAACGGACAATTTCTGAATGCATCAAGCCAGTCAGCCTCATATTTGTGTTTCGAGGATATTCTCTTTCGGACATAACATACATGTTGGTGAAGAAAGGAATCTAGACGTGCAACATCACAGCTGCATCGTCGGATGGTACGCAGCTTGGACTTAGACCCCTCAAGAATGTGCTATATTGTTCAGAAGTACAGAAGAACATATCACTGCCGTGATCCCCACGCCTACGACATATTCTTCTAACCCTAGCCTGTTTGAAGGGGGTCAAGTCCCATGACATCTTCCTCGGGGAGCTATGTCACTCCCGTTTCCCGTTATACGTATTTTCGTATGCATATACAAGATCTCTAATGTTTGTCAGGTGACCCGTAGTTGGACTTGACTTGCTAGCCTAGTCTTGGTTGGTCATGACTTTGCTTGGTTTATTTTGGTTTGGCTTGGTTTGATTGGGCTTGGTTCATTATGAGAAACCCTCCCCCTTTGAAGCCCAACCACCCCTTATTTCTCTCTCTTCATTTATTACTTCTTCTTCTTCCATTACTCTCCTACCAACCTAGAGAGCTTAGGCAAGTGCAACTTACTTCATGATGGATCTTCTATTTGATTGTTCTATCTTCTTCTCTACATTATTCTAAGCATCTTTAGAACTTGGAGTTTTCGGTTTGGACAGATAGATTTTTGTAGATCTAAGTTTGTATCCTTTTTAATTTTTCTTGGGTTTTGATCTACCAAACTTTATTATTTTTAAGTTTTGATTGCTCTATGTTGTAGAGAATTCAATTTTATCCATAATGGACCTTTGAAAATTTAGATTTTGACTTGTTTTGAGGAAGTTATGGCCAAATAAGATTTGGACATCTTATATATTCATATGTCCTGGTTCTGGCAGGGACGATGAATAGTATTGTCTACATAGTTACACAGTACTGGCCGTATAGCTGCATAGTACCTGGCCGCATAGTTGCATAGTACTGGCCGCTTAGTGCTGGACGTATAGCTGCATAGTGCCTGGCCGCATAGGGGCATAGTGCTGGCCACATAGCTGCATAGTACTGGCCGTATAGCTCCATAGTGCTGGCCACAAGCAACATAGTACCTGGCCGCATAGTGCCAGTCCGCATGGATGCATAGTGCCTGCCGTATAGTGCCAGTCCGTATAGCTACATAGTGCCTGGCCGCATAGTGCCAGTCCGCATAGAAGCATAGTGCCTGGCCGTATAGTGCCTGGCCGCTAGATGCATAGTGCCTATTTTGGTTGTCTTTGGCTGTTTTATGCCCTATTTGGTTGATTTGTGGCCAGAGTTTCTTCCAACTCCCAATATAAAAGTTGTATATCTTTTCCTTGGCTTCAAGAATATGTTACTAGCTATTTTATGCAAGTTTCTCTCATTCAAAATAATGTAAAGATAGAACACGATAGTGACCTGTTAAGGCGTACTCTTAACAAGTAACATAATAATTCTTGATAGTGACCCGTCGTGGTGCACTTTTGACAAATAACTTGACATGATAATTCTTGATGGTGGTCCGTTGTGACGCACTCTTGACTTGATAAGTAATCCAACATGATAATCTTGATATGCTATTGCGATGGCTATCTTGACTTGCTAAGTAACTCTTGTCTTGACACCGTGCGTGTTTGTGCTTGTACAAGCTACATGTCTCGTCTTGTATCATGTCTAGGACATAGATTCCTGGTTACCACGGTCAGGAATTTATGCTGAATCTGACTTGGATAATGACTAGATTGATCAAGTAGCCCATAAAGAGATTTTCTAGCTACAGGCAGTCCCGTTATCTGGGCGCTTTAATTGGATTTGTAGCCTGTCGTCGAGTAGTGCACATTTCCAAGACATTGTCATGTGTTGCACCCCTAAGTTACCTAATCCAACTCTCTCAACTTGCAACTAGATAACCTAGATTAAGTCTGCAGGGCTTGTGGCTGTTGGAACATCTCAATGCATCTTGTTAGTAACTAGGCTTGTGATAACCCTAGTTAGTTAAAGTATCAAGCCGTACTCATTGCTTGGCCGTGATTGACGGATGGAGTCTAGTCTTGCCTAGACAAGGCCAGTACATGGTTACTTCAGCCCGTTACTATTATGCTATACTTAATTAATAATTGGTTAGAGACTAAATTCTGTTCAGGTGAAGGGTTACAACCCCGGTCCTTGTTTGGTTTACAGGTTAAAACTTGGTTACTGGAATAGTCCTTTAGTTATCTTATCGTTTATAACCCTATTTTCTCTAACTCATGTTTTTCGTTACCTTTTATGTATAATGTTCTAATATGCTGGTTTTAGTTCTTAAGTGAAGCCTTCCTTATGGCACTTGCTCTTTCTGGGGTCTGACCCAGCTGGTTTTGTATGGCCAGATTTTGGAGTAGCTCCTGTGGATCTCTCGGTCTTCCAGCTAGATGGTGAATACTAGACGCAACCCTGGCAACGAGTGGGTTTTATTTTGCTCTTCCACTCTATTGTAAATTATTCTTTTAAGATGTTTAGCCGTTGGACAAGTGTTAGCTCGTATTGAATTTACATTCCTGTCAGCCTAAGGGCTGCAACATGATTGACAAATCCTATGGTTGATCATGTATGACTTAAACTCTTGCTAGTCTTCGTATTTTGTATAACTAGCTTCATGATCATCAGAATATGTAATGTTTGGGATGTCTCACGTTGTATGTCTGATGATCTACCATCTTGTTACATTTACTTGCTTGCTTGAGATTGAGACACTAGGCTTGTTCTTGACCCTAAGTGACTAATAGCTTGTAGTAAACCCTCATGCATCTAGACAGTCGTGATCATATTGTAAGGTGGGATTCACTTCAATGTACGTAGATGGTTGTGTTTGTCCCCTGCTCTCCAGTATTCTAGTTCTGGGGTGTGACACGGTTTAAGTGGTGGCCCATGCAGGTCTTGTAAATCAAGATGTGTAGGGGTTTTACCGAATAGATGTCTCAATCAGCACTAGCTCTTGATCTCTACTCATGTCTCCTAATCTTTCTGAAATCTTGACCTGATCACGTGCTTATATCCTCGATCTATCTTGGTCCTTCATTATTGTTTCCTATGTCATTTCTTCAGTGGCATTGTTTCTGATCCTGCCGATCAGCCCGACGGAGCATCTCCAGTTAACCAGCAGCAACCTGGGGACCAAGCCCAATACTCAGGAGCAACCTTCTGAGTCATGCATTCCGGGGATCCAGAGCCCCCAGTTCAACCCGTCCAGCCTATAAAGCCTGATAATGGAACCCTGGTGGGACTTATCCGGGAATTATTTGCATCACAAGATCGTCAGGGGGATGCCCTGTACCAGACAGTATAAGATGCCATGGGTAGTGTTGGTTACCAAGGGAACAATGCAGCCAACAACTTTAAGCGCCTGAACCCTCCTTTCTTTAACGGAACTGAAGATGCTATTGCTGCTAATGCATGGCTTCAGGACACAGAGGTTATCCTGGAAGCAGCTAGGATTCCTGAGGATGAGAAGCTGGCCATTGTGCGCCTGCAATTATTTGACTTAGCTCGTACCTTGTGGGCGATGCTAGCAGTGGATTTGGCGACGCCTATTTTGTGGGCGATATTCAGCGACAAATTCTAGAGAAGTATTTTGACGAAGTAGCTCGCTATGATATGCAGACGAGATTCACTAATCTTAAGCAGATGGGAAGGACGATCGATGGTTATACGGCCGAATTTTTAAGACTTAGTCGGTTTGCTCCTACCTTGGTGGCGACCAAATTGGACCGAGCCTAGCGATTCTAGCAGGGGCTTCACTTAGAGATCATTATATCAGTGGAGCAGTTTGAACACCAGACATTTGATGCCGTCTTGCGAGTAGCAAAGAGGCATGAATATACTTCTCAGAGAATAGTAGATCGAGCCGGAGGGAGGAAGAGATCTCATGGGAAGATGTCCCAATCATCAGCACCAGCCCCTACAGCTAGGGGATTGACCATTGCAGTACCTAGGAGGGCGACCCCAGTTTCATCGGTTCAGTACTCGACACCGATGTATCCTCATCAACAGAAGTAGAAGCAGTCTTCCGCAATGGGCTGCTCGCATTGTGGGAAGCCAGGACATGTAGTATCAGAATGTCGCAGAGCACAGAGATTGTGCTTGGCTTGTGGGGCAGCAGATCACAAGATAGGGTCCTGTCCAAGTAGAGCCAGTTCATCGTCATCAAACCTAACTAGTCCATCGGTTAGGGGTCCAACACCAGTGCAGCAACAGTACCAGCCTCCGAGGCCATTGTCGCCTCAGGCTCAATAGTATGCCCAAGCTCAGATTCAGAACCGACAGAGAGGTTTCTAGCAGAGGGGACCAGCACCAAGAGGACATGGTCAGGTTATGGCTCTGACCGTGGAAGAAGAGTTAGCTTCAGGTGAGGTGGTGTGTAAACCCTCTAAATTTTTACTACGGTTTTTTTAATTTTAGATTTGCTATTGAATCCTTATTTATATTTTCTCGTCGAGTGCGAATATGTATGAAGTACATATTTTTAGAAAAATATTTTTATATAGTGAAGACATAGTTATTTTGATAAGATATAGTAAAATATTTCAATCGCTCGAAAGTATATAAATTTCGTCGCACTAGTAGCAAAATTTTAATTATTTACGTACGCCGATTTTGAAAATAATATATACATAGATATTTTGTATTAGTCAGATGCGAGATACATGAAAGTTAATTCATGTATATATTGGAATTTTCAAAATTATTTTATTATTTACCTTAATTTATTAAAAAGGTATTTTAAAGATATTTTCTATTAATATTCAAAATATTTATTGCAATTTTCAAAATTATTTAATATTGATTATTTTATTATTTATAAGAGGTAATTTAGAAGTTTGTTGATTTAATATTTAATTAGTTATGGTAATTTAAATTAAGATTTAATTTATGGATTTTGATTGAAGATAATATTTAATATGGATTTAGATTGATTAAACTCATTTTGATTTGATTTAAAATAGTAGGGAGATTATCTAAAGGAGTTTTAATTTATTCCTAATCCTTATCAACCCAGGATTTCTTCAACCTTATATATAGGGGAGTTTTCCATTGAGTTCTCCATAAATTTTCCACAAATATGAGTGCATCGTGTCCATGTGCCCCTCCCCGTCAAATTCTTATTCCATATTTACACATACATTTTATTCTCCCCGAGTCGGACACATCCCGACACAATCGAATTCCTAACCCTATTCCTAGCCCCGATCTGTCCCGACCACCGCCTCTGGCTGTCCCCTCGATGCACCCTCTCCACTCCAGCACGCACAAACCCTCGACCAAGAGACACGACCAATAAGCGAACCCTACCACCAGAACCACCTCGCTGCCACCGCTCGGCCCGACCCCATCTTCCCAGCCGACTCCTCGCTACCACGGCCTCCCCTCTGTCAGAGACCACCGCAGCCGACACTGCCCAAACCCACGCCCATCACAACAACCACCTCGCCGTAGCCATCATCTACCACAACCATCATCATCACCCTCACCACCGTCTACCGAATCACCACCACCACCACCACCATCAAAACCACCATCACCAAAACCGTGACCGACCACGGCCACCAAAAAGAAACCACCAAAACAAAACCCAAACCTAACAAATTTTTGACCAACTCACCGTCGATTTTCCACCGCTTCCTCGCCACCATGGCCGACGCATCTCCGCCACATCTAGACTCAATCCCCAGCTAATAACCTCCTCCCGTGGGCTTCCGACCCCAAGTCGTTATGGTAGCCAAGTCTGCCGAGCTTCATCAGAGTTTCTACCACCTCTCAAATCGGCAGCCACCCCTCGAATCCTCGTGCGCACCTTAGCCACCACGCCGTCACGCAGCCCCCTCAGCGCTCGGTGCCTCCCAACGCCGGAGCAGCGCCCCGGCGAGCTCCTCCTCATCACCGCACCCCAAGCTCCCTCTCGCCTCCTCGTTTCCTACGAGCGACCCCTCTCCGTCGTTTTCCCTCTCTCTCTCGCTCTCTTCCCCATCTTCATCTCCTTCCCACTCTCAGTTTTTCTCTCTCTCTCTTTTTAGAGAACAGTTGTTGGCTGTTAGCTTAAGTTATTTTTGTTGTTTTGTTGTTTAGTTGTGGTGCTTCCTCTATACAAAGAAAAGACGCAACATTTAAGTACTTTTTTTTCAACAGTATTCTTCAACAATATTTTTAATTATTAGTATTATTTTATTATTATTATTATTATTATTATTATTATTTTCTCCTTGTGCAGCAGTAGTATTTTACGGTTATTTTATTAATATTATTGTATGATAAAAAGGGTATATGTTCTGGATTTGTAAATTATTACGTAAAAACATATATATATATATGTTAAATATAAATTTTATTTACTATTATTAATAAGGATATTAATTATCATTATTATTTCATTGGTTCTACCAAGACCTATATTGTTATTTTTGTTCTCATGATATTGAGATGTTTCTAAATATATTTTTATATTATTTTATAGTATCTTATTTATGTATTTTGGCCTAAAATGATTTCCAACATAATTCTTAAAATATTTTGACCCATAAAATGTAGTTTCGAAATTTCAAACAATTTTTTTTATTACTCATATGTTTTAACTAATATAATTTATATACCAAAACCTATTTTTACAATTTAGAGTTTTTGCCTAAAAGCGACTTTTGTATTTTCAAATATTTATCTATAAACTATTCTTATTATATTCTTAAGATAATAGTATAAGTTTTGTTAACACAAATTCCTTTCATCCTTCTGTCCATGACCTAGTCCCATTTTCCATTCCTTCCCCAATTTTAGACTACCCTATGTCGACCCTAACTAATTGGACTATTTTGGATCCGATGGAACCGTCGGTGCCATCATCTGAGGTCACCTTACATAGTTGTTATACAGAAGTCGCAGTTCGTGCCACCGTGATTATCGCAGGACACCAGACGTCTTACCAGACAAGATACCTTGCCATTAGCTGATTATTTTACTTTAGCTCATATTCATGCATTTATTCGTTATTTATATTCTGCAAAATAAACTGTGATACATTTCAGTTTTCGACCATGTTGGGCCGCATGAGACTCATGCTGCTTAAGTCGCAATCTTTCTTAGCCAGCATATAGCTTAAGGACTTTTACGCCGCATAGATTCTGTATTTTGGGCCGCATAAAGCTTATGCGGCTTGGGTTACTGTAATGCCCGTATTTCGGAATACGTATTTTGATTAGGCTTATGTGTATCTCGGACCTGTATTTTATTTTCTCGGAATTTGGCCTGTAATTGAGTTTTGGCTTAACTTGCGGATTTTAGTTTTCTCGTAAAAATTGGGTTTTTGGACCCGGCGTGGTTTTATTTCGTGGAAAACGAATTGGTTTGGTTTGGTTTAGTATGTATTGGAACACACATAGTTAACCTCTACCCTCAACCCAACACACCATCCCTCATTAAAACCCCACCTAACTTTCTCTCTCCTCATAACTTCTATCAATTTCTTCATCTTCTTCTTCCTTCCTCCACACAACACCAACACCATAGGCAAGTGCACCTTGCCACCACATAAGAACCCTATTTTATTTGTCCATCAGCTAGATTAGGCCATGGTGAACAACATTAGAACTTGACATTGTGTGATTTGGAGCTTCCATTTTTCTAGATCTAAGTTTTAACCATTTTCGGATTTTCTTGGTTTTGATCTATTAAACTTAGATTTTTCCTTATTTTGAGGCTTCCATGTGGAAGAGAATTCAATTTTACACAAGTTAGAACTTTGAAAATCCAAATTCGGTTTTGTTTTGACTAAGATACGAAGATTGGAAATTTGGTATTCTTGGGGTTCTTCTCTCGGCCAGTTGGAGAAGATGATCTTCTGCCAGCGCTCTTTAGCGCATGGCCTAACTGCGCAACTCTTCGGCTAGCGTTTTGTGCTGGACTGACTTGCGCTCGTGCTCCTTAGCTCCAGCGCCTTCCTTCCATTGGCGCACTAACTGCTGCGCCGCTCGCCCCCAGCGCGGCTCGGCTTCAGCGCAGCTCAACCCTGCGCAACTCGCTCCCAGCGCAACCCACCCCTTGCACAGCTTGACCCAGCGCAATCCGCTCTTAGCGCAACCCAATCTTAGCGCAACCCAACCTCAGCGCAGTTCATTCCTCAACGCAGTTCATTCCCCTGCGCAGTCTATTCCCCCAGCGCAATCTGATCCTCTGTGCAACCTACTTATCCATAGTGATTTGGTTTTATTTCCTTGGACTTGGCTACTCTTTTACGGATTGGAGTTTTGAGATCTTGTTCCATACTATACGACTTTTTGGCCCAACACGACCTGGCACGGTTTTTGGTGTTTTGTTCATGACTAGTACGGTTTTTGTGATTTCTGTGTAGTATGATTGTAGTACTTTCTGATCTTCTTGATAGTGACCCGATGGGGTGCGCTCTCAACTTATAACTTGTGATTCGTAATTAATCTTGGTACTGGATAACTTGATAGTGGCCCGCGGCGGCGCACTCCTGACTTGTAACTTGTAACCTGTAACTTGTAACTTGACTTGACTTGATGCTGTTGCGATGGCTAACTTGACTCGTATAATCAACTCTGACTCCGTGGGTGTTCATTTTGTTGCTTTGTGCAATCAACTTGTCTTGTATCATGTCTAGGATGTGACTCCCTGGTTACCACGGTCAGGGATTCACATGAATATGGATTAGGCTAATTACTAGATCAAACTATAGTCCATGTAGAATTTCCAGTCACAGGCGATCTCATTATCTGGGTGCTTTAATTGGACTTGTAGCCTGCCGACGAGTAGGACACACTTCTAGCACACTGTCATGTGTTGCACTCTCTAAGTCACCTAAGGGTATATCGTCTCCTGGGCGATGTACCCAACCATACTCTCAACCCGCGGAAGGATAACTGGATAGTCTGCAGGGCTTGGGACTGGGAAGTTCTTATTTGCATCTTGTTAGTAATTAGGCTTGTGGTAACCCTAGTTAGTTAAGTAGTAAGCTGTAGTATTTGCTTGGCCGCTTGTGAATGGATGGTGTCCAGCCTTGTCTAAGTCTCGTCTAGTCCCAGTACCTGGTACTCCTGTACATGATTGTTTTACTTGTCTTTAACAATAAATGGGTAGAGACATAGTGCTACTCAGGCGAAGGGTTACAACCCCGGTCCTTGTTTGGTTTAAAGGATTGTAACCTAGCTTCCGGAATGGTTCCTAGTCCCTAGTCGTTTATTGTCCTGTTGCACTCTTTATTACTTGTACCTTTTTTCCATTTTCTTATATTCTGATATGCTGGCTTCTGTTCTTATTTCGTGGCCTCCTTGTGGCACTTGCTCTTTCTGGGGTTTGACCCAGCTGGTTTTGTATGGCCAGATTTCGGAGCAGCACCCGAGGATCTACCGAACTTCCAGCCCAATGGTGGCGACTAGAAGGAACCCGGGCTACGAGTGGGTTTTCCATTTTGCTTCGCTCACTACGTTGTAAATTTATTCTTTTGAGGCATTTAGCCGACGAGCAGCTGTTAGTTCGATACATATTTACTTACTGTCTGCCTACGGGATGTAAACATGATTAACAAATCCTAGGGTTGATCATATATGACTTAACTCTTGCTAGTCCTCGTATTTTGTATGACTAGCTTCATGATCAACTGAATATGTAATATTTGGGACGCTTTTTATTGTATATTTGGTGGTCTAAAATCTTGTAACTATATTACTTGCTTGAGATTGACACAATAGGCTTGACCTTAAGAGACCGTTGGCTTGTAGTAAACCCTCACATCTAGACAGTCGTGACCGTATAGCGAGGTGGATTCCATTTCAATATACGTAGTTGGCTATGTATGCCTCCGCTCTCCAGTATTCTGGTTCTGGGACGTGACATGGTTTAAGTGGTGGCCCATGCAGGTCTTGGCATTCAAGAATGTGAGGGTTTACCTAATAGATGTCTCAATCAGTATACGCCCTTGATCTCTGCTCGTATATTTAAATCCTTGAGAATCTTGACCTGATCACATGCTTGTATCGTTGATCTGTCCTGGTCCTTCCTTATTGTTTCCTGTGTCGTCTTCTTCAGCGACACTATACCTGACCCCGTCGATCAGCAAGGTGGAGCACTTCCCGTGGACCAACAACCTGGAGATCAAGCCCAGCATTCCGGAGAAGCCTCCAGAGTTGTGCCTACTGGAGGAGAGCCCCCAGTTCGGCCCGTCTAGCCTGCAAAGCCTGACGATGGCACCTTGGTAGGTCTCATCATGATCTTGATAGCTTCCAAAGATTGTCGGGGTGACGCCTTGCACCAGGCAGTGGCAGATGCTTTGACCAGAGGCGGTCATCCAGGGAATAGCGCGGCCAACAGCTTCAAGTGCCTGAATCCTCCATTCTTCGACGGCAGCGAGGATGCGATCGACGCGGACGCTTGGCTTCAGGATACCGAGGTGGTTCTGGAAGCAGCTAGGACACCCGAGAATGAGAAGGTGGCGGTGGTACGCCTACAGTTGCTAGACTTAGCTCGCAGTTAGTGGGCGGCGCAGGCCGTGGGATTAGCACCGCCGGTCACTTGGGCGGTATTTAGAGAGAGATTCCAGACGAAGTATTTCGATGTTGTAGCTCGGTACGACCTACAGACGAGATTTACCAACTTGAAGCAAGGAGGCAGAACGGTCGACGGTTATGCATCTGAGTTTTCTAGACTTAGTAGGTTTGCCCCCACCTTGGTGGAAAGCGAGTTTGATAGGGCCCAGCGGTTCCAGTAGGGGCTGCATTTGGAGATCTTGTTGGCAGTTGAGCAGTTCGAGCACCAGACGTTCGATGCAGTATTGAGGACAGCTAGGAGCCACTAGTACACCTCCCAAAGGATCGTGGATAGGACCGGAGGTAGGAAGCGGTCCCACAATCAGATGCACCAATCATCAGCTCTAGCCCCGGCAGCTAGAGGTTTGACCATTGGAACTTTGAAGCGGGCGGCCTCAGTAACGTCGGTTCAGCATTCAACTCCGACGTACCCGCAGCAGCAGAAACAGAAGCAGACTTCCGCGATGGGATGTTCTCATTGCGGGAAGCCGGGGCACGTGGTGGAAGATTGTCGCAGGGCGCAGTGATTGTGCCTGGCTTGCGGAGAGACAGGTCACAAGATAGGAGCCTGTCCGAATAGGGGTAGTTCGTCCTCTACCAACCTAACCAGTCCGTCGGTTAGGGGACCAGCACCTGTCCAGCAGCAGCAGTACCCGAGGCCATTGTTGCCTCAGGCCCAGGTATTTCAGCAGTAGAACCAGCAATAGTACACCCAAGCCCAAGTACAGAGCAGGCAGAGAGGTTTCCAGCAGAGGAGACCCGTATCCAGAGGACAAGGTCAGGCAATGATGATGGCTATGGAAGAAGAGATTGCACCAGGTGAGGTAGTGGCAGGTACTATTCTCGTCAACTCCTCTCCAGCATCGGTATTATTTGATTCTGGTGCATCGTATTCATTCATGTCTGGACGATTCGCGACACGGATAGGATTGGAGCCCGAGTCATTATCAGTGAGGCTCAATATACTTACTGGTAATTGTCTTGTGGAAGTAGATCGAGTGTTTTCCTCGTGTCGGATCGTAGTTAGCGGTAGAGAGTTCCCCGCTAGATTTATAGAGTTCCCTATGGCAGACTATGATGCAGTCTTAGGCATGGATTGTTTGAGGAACCAGTATTGTCACGACCCGCACCCACTGTAAGGGTACGAGCATGTAACAATGCCCAGCCTACGCCGCAGTGTCGGCGGTAGAACGCTGTTCTGGGTTAAACATCTAACAATATAAAGGTACATGTACAGTATATACTCTCCGAATGGAGGTGACATAGCAGATACAGTCTCAATCACATCTAAGATAGAGCATGAAAAGATAGATTGATAGATAGATAACCAGAATGGAAACACAGAGATACAATCCAAAAGTCTAAGTGTCTAAATAAAATACATATCCCAAATAACATCTCAGAATCTCAATACAGTAATCCAGGAAAGATAATAAAGACATCCTAATCTAGAGGAGTGTCATCAACTGCTAGTGGGTCCAAGTCGCAAGTGTCTTAAACTGCACCATAGTGGGTAGACACCAGAGCCTCATCATTCACTGTAAAATTTTCAATAGGTCCAGTCAGGACGGGAGCGAGTACAGGACATCTCAACAAAATCATAACAGGTTAGAAAATATAAACATGCTAGAGAGTAAGATACAGGAAACTGAAGAAATAACATGATAAAAAGAGAGAGACTGTAAGTAAATAGCTACAGTATATAGGGAACTAAAAGTGCTAGTGATTCAGGGAACAAGATGGTTATGTAAACGACACGATGTTGTACACGAGTAATCTACAGAGGTTTGTACACGAGTAATCTACTGGATTGAATACATAACCACTTCTACTTCCCTGCCCCAATCAATACACAAGGATCTAGCTAAGTTATGTTATTGTACACGAAGGTCATAAGAATAGATGATTATACACGATTCACATATTTCGTACACGAATGTCACAAATACAAGGAGTACACGATGTTCACGATAAAGTACACGAACACGAATACCCGATGTATCCGCTAAGGGGATAACATCGCACAACAAGATCCATATAGTACTAATCCGTGTTACCAACGTGTCAGCATCATGTAAAGTAATCTAAAGCAGAAATATAATCCTAAACAAGATATGAAATGATCAGAGAATGTACTCGCCTGTATCCTGAGTATCTGAAGAGTATCTACTGTCCGAGGAGTGGTGTCTGTCTCTTATAGAACAGTAAAAGTTACTACAAGTCCAAAATAATATAACAGACTGCTACAATGCATCTACATGAAGTTTGGGGTCAAACTGGACTAAAGTCAACTCTCGGTCAACTCTAGTCAACTAGACTAGTCAAACTAGGTCAACTAGGTCAAGTTCTAATCCCAGCAAGTCTCACTAAGCCTAACTAGTCTATCCTAGCAAGCACACAACAACACAAGGCTAAACAAGCCATCACTCACAACCATCTATATATATTTATCATATATATATACATCCAAAATAGGTTAAGGCATCTATAGATATTAGGCTATAACAAGGCAATATATATCATACAACAAGTCATGTATTAAGATGCTAAGAGATAGAGTGTGATAGTGTTAAGTGTCAAGTGTGCATGTGATACATCATGTGAAACTAAATCAGCATTAAGACCAATGTGTAAGTGTTAATACAAGTGTTTTGCATTATCTAGATTCACATTTTCAAGAAAGGGTTATAGTGTACAAGTGTGTTCAGATTTTACATCAAGTTAAAGGGGTTGTATGGCTTGTCTAATATACATTCATTCATATCCCATATGCATGCATATTTCAGCTCAAGCATTATATCCATTCACATATCATTAAGTTGCATACATATACTTATTTTTATTACATATATATCATTCATGCATATTACATACTTACATGCATCTATACATTATATATGGATACAATACATTATCTTGCATGCTTGCATTCATATATTACATTCTATATTACCTATATACATGTATTTCCTCCATTCATTCATGCTTGCATCATATACTCTACATTACCATACATGTTATCATTATATATTGCATTACAATATTTATACATTATGCATTCATATCTATCATTATATATATATCTTGCATTCATATCTAGCATTCATTATATACTTTCATGCATACATTGTATATCATTCTTTCATTCATGCATTGCTTATATGCATTGTATTAATTGCATTCCTACATGCTTGCATTCAACCATATATATACATTAATGTAAAGATAATATATATCATATATATATATATTATTTCATTCATCTAACATATCATGCATTACATACTCTATATTCATTTAATATCCATACTACATAGGCTCATAGGTTACACAAAATGCATATATCGTATAGTCACTCTTCTACTTAAAACCAATACTGTACCAATTGGTCCTCTACTAAATTCTAGAATTAAAGTATGTTGTAACCCTTCGTGTTATCTTTCTGAAACTTTAAACGGATCGCATTTTCGTGTCCGGAAGCTCCCGAAATCGCAAAAATACCGAAACACGTTCGTCTTTCGTACAGCTGACACTCAAATAATTTTATAGAAAGTTAAAGAAAGAATTTGGCTTATTAAAATATATATTTGGAAAGCTAACTTCGATACGGTTCGTTTAAAAAAAATGGGAGATAAATCGAAGTTCTAAACTAAAAGTTATGACATTTCTAAGTTGCTTTGGTTAATAAAAACGTGGATTAAAATTATGACGGATTTGACAAAAGAACACATATAGGCCAAGATACTTGGATACAAACATAGGTATCCAAATAAAACTCATTCTAACCATCCTAACTAAGATCAATCCACTCTCTAACCATTATAAAACTGAATTTAAATATCTATTTAAACTATTATCATACATACATACACATGGGGTGTCCTAATTTGGGATAGTAGGACACAAGACACATATCTAAAATCCTCAAGAGAGCTCCAAATGGCCTCCAATTTGAATCTAAATGGGACACATGCATGAGGATGGATCCTACGGATTCAAAACTAATTTACATACAAAATAAATTAATTTAGAGGATGGATTTTACCTATTGGGAGTGGAATCCCAATGAAATCCTTTAGGACACGGCTCCGATACGAAGATCCCTCAAAGTGGACACTCCTCCTTGCACTCCTCTTCCAATCCTTGGTAGCAACCTTTCCTTGGAGAATGGGAATGATTGAGGGAAGGTTTGGTGAAGGAATGATTTGATTTGGAGATCAAATCAATGGGAAGGCTCTCTAAAATTGGGGAAGAACAAAAGGAAAATAAAAGAGGCAAGATTGTAATGAATGAAATGAATCATTCTCCCCTAAAGGTGGCTGCCATAAAGAGTCCATTATGGCTAATGGAAAATATCCTAATTGCCCCTCTCTAGTCTCATATGGTTAAGTCTAGACTAGGTTCAAGTTTGGGGTCAAAATGATCTAGTTTGAGTCTCTAACTTAACCATTCTAACATGATAAAAATTAGTTTAACTAACTTAAATGTTGGGTCTTGTGAGCCATGTTTAACTTAATATTGGGTCCCATCTAGAGTTTAAGCTACTCGGGCCACAATACAAGTCGAAACGAGACGAAATTCAAACCCGACTAAACAAATCCAATAAAAGCAATATTAAAAATATAAAATTTTCCCAAAATATTAAAATATAAAAAATGACCGAAATCATAATACATCAATTTAAATATTATTAAAGTAATCTAAAATTCACCAATTAATCAAAATCCTAAATAATTCAAAAGTCACAAAATGACCAAAATATCCTTAGCCTAAAAAGTTGTATATAGTCATTCTAAACACATGGTTAGGTCCCCATGGTCATGGTTAGTCTCTAGGCTTAACAGTTCTAGAGTTCACCAGCCAACACATCAAATTATAATTCACCAATTTTAAATAGTATTAAATTAATTAAAAAATTTCATAAATCATAAATCCTATTATTAAATAATAAACTTTTAAAAAAGTTCAAAATTACCCTCATTTGGAAAACTAGGTGTTACAATCCTACCCCCTTAGAAAAATTTCGTCCTCAAAATTAAAATGTTCATACTCCTTCTAGGTCAAACCCCCCAATCAAAGTCTCAGAACTTACCTAAATCATACAATTAAAAAGGATGGCATGCAGGGTCATGGCATATGGTGGTAGTGAAAGTCTCATCTAGGTATACTAGTCATGCTAACCAAAAGGGTCATAGGGTATCAAACATACAAGCAATTGGGGGTGTTAAACTGAAAAAGATACAGAAATAACAAATCATCAAAACTGTAAGATAGTCTACCATCCTATATCAAAACTGGTACTTATCAGAAAATAAAGTAAGATAACTACCAATTATCTATAAAGGGGTACTATTCAAAGAAAAATCAAAATCAAAAGTTAAAGAATGAAAGTCAATTGCATTGAAATCCGATCACAATATATATATATATATATATATATATATATATATATATAGAAAGAGCGTTAGAGAGGGAAAAGCTAACATTATGTAAAGGTTATGTGGTTAGTGTGTGCATGGGTGTATGCGGACATGTTCATAGGGTTAGATAGTAGACGTGTGTGTGTGTGTGTGAAATATACATAAAAGTGTATAGGAGGATTTGGGTTTCAAAACAATAGCTATCAAGTTACACTACTCATGGCATATTGGTTAAACAATCTATAATGCACAACCTATTTACTCATAACATGCATGGCTAACCATATATATACATATATCTATATATAGAGAGAGGTAGAGATTTAGTTATGTATCTATATACATTATAACATGTATGCATAAACTATATATATATATATACCTATATAGATATATGAACATAACATCGAGATGAAGGGTTAGGTTTACATGGCAGTTGTGAACATTAGTGTAGAGTGTCAAGAGTACAGGGGTTATAACTTAAAATGAAGGGTTCAATCATTCAGTTCAGTTTAACATTACATATTAAATCTGAAATTGAACTAAACATTTAAAATCAATATAAAAAAAAAATGTTAACATGTATTCAGTTTTAGGATTTTGGAGAAATTCGAACATCAAACCAACCCAGGGTTTATCACAACGGAACATGTAAAAATATGAAACCTAACATTATATCCCTACATACAACAATGTATATACCTCAAAATATTACATTTAAAAACAACAATTTGAACTAATATTTAAAATCCAGTATTAAGGGTTAATATTCACACAGTCTCAGATTTGACAAGTTCAAACACAAAACTCAACCAATTTCTTTAAGAATTGAAACCTTGTGTATAAGATACATGTGCAGTGATGTAAACAAAACTAATAACATGAAATTTATATTTAAATTACGAATTTAAATTGGAAAAGCAGAGAACCAGTCTCTGATACTGTACTGTATCAGAATATTGGGGTTTTGAGAATTTAAACATCAACAATATATTAATATGCATTTAGATGGGTTGATAATCAAAGTGTAGCATGCATACGTGTCAGACAAAGTGTCTGTGTCTACTATATATATTCTCATGTCCCAATATAAAAATCAAATTCTATATCAAGACCAACATTTAGATTCCTACCAAGATTGCAAAGCAGGTGATTGATGTAATCAAGACAGTTTATTATTATTATTTAATACAAGAATAATAACAAGAAGGAAATAACGATAAAATCTGTTCTGCTTATCTGTTTAAAAGAAGGAACCATTTTGAAACCAGAGCTATAATATCAAATTCAAGATAAGGTCTAGCAAAATCTTCGATTCATTATTTTAAGAAGAGGTTCATAGTAAGAAGTTACACAAAGGTTTATAATACAGCTAAAGCTACACCTACTCCTAAGTTAAATAATGAGAAACAAAACAAACAAAATAATTTTTTTTTGAAAGACTGAACAAAAGTAGAGAAAACTTGTTCAAGAGCATTTAAGGTACAATCTGATAATCCTATGCGTCTATCCAAAATCATGGTGCTCCAAATCCTCGTCATACTAGTAAGCAAGGCTACAATAATCACAGAGTCCTTAACTAAGGTACATACCTCTAGGTTCATGGTATTTAAAATTTCTGTATTGCCGCATGCGACGGCGAAAATCTTAAATTTCTACACCCGAGAAATTGGTCCAAAATCTGACTTTATGTCCTCACTATGCCAGCTAACATGACTATCGAAGATTCTAGATCCCATAACTGAGGTGACCTAGCCCATATGATTTTTTTCTCAGAAGAAAAAAGCAAACATAACACAGGAACAACAAAACAAATTGATCAGTCAACAAGGAACAGATGGAATCAAATTTCAAGACAGTTATAAGAGACAATTGCGGGAATAGAATAGAGAAGAACGGAACTTGCAGCAAGATCTCTAATGGTCTGTGCATCCTCGACTGTCCTGACGATAGCTCGCCCTGCTGGTTTCTCCTGGTCTGCTAATGATGCTGCATAAACCGCTGCTGCTGAGAGAAATCAGAAATGACGGAAGAAAGTCTCTGTACAGACAGAGGTGCACCTCTAGTGTAGAAGAAATGCCAATCTGAGTCGGCACAACAGGAGCTGCGGTCTCGAGGCCCTGATGGACAGGACGAGAGGTGGCCAGCCTCTTGATAGTATCCTCCGAACCAAAACGATGAGATTATGTCTCCATAATCATCATGAAGATAGATCAAAACAAGAAACAATTTCTGAGAATGAAGCGAAAATTCAAAGGAGGACAGTTTATATTCAAGGGAAACAACAAGTAGCAAATTTAGATAAAAGGGATCTGATAAGCTATTTTTCCTAATGTGATTGAGTACCTTCAAAATATCCTAATCCTACTGCAGGATGTAGTGATACTCTAGTTCGAATACCACTACATAAACTCGACCTGCATGGGACACCACTAAAAACGTGTTACTACCCGCACCCACTGTAAGGGTACGAGCACGTAACAACGCCCATCCTACACCGCAGTGTCGGCGGTAGAACGCTGTCCTAGGTCAAACATCTAACAATATAAATGTACATGTACAGTATATACTCTCCGAATGGAGGTGACATAGCAGATACAGTCTAAATCACATCTAAGGTAGAGCATGAAAAGATAGATTGATAGATAGATAGATAGATAACCAGAATGGAAACACCGAGATACAATCCAGAAGTCTAAGTGTCTAAATAAAATACATATCCCAAATAACATCTTAGAACCTCAATACAGTGATCCAGGAAAGATAATAAAGACATCCTAATCTAGGGGAGTATCATCAACTGCTAGTGGGTCCAAGTCACAAGTGTCTAAAACTGCACCATAGTGGGTAGACACCAGAGCCTCATCATTCACTGTAAAATTTTCAACAGGACCAGTCAGGACGGGAGCGAGTACAGTACATCTCAACAAAATTATAACAGGTTAGGAAATATAAACATGCTAGAGAGTAAGATACAGAAAACTGAAGAAATAACATGATAAAAAGAGAGAGACTGTAAGTAAATAGCTACAGTATATAGAGAACTAAAAGTGCTAGTGATTCAGAGCACAAGATGGTTATGTAAATGGCACGATGTTGTACACGAGTAATCTACAGAGGTTTGTACACGAGTAATATACTGGATTGAATACATAACCACTTCTGCTCCCCCGCCCCAATCAATACATAAGGATCTAGCTAAGTTATGTTATTGTACATGAAGGTCATATGAATATATTATTATACACGATTCACACGTTTCATACACGAATGTCACAAATACAAGGAGTACACGATGTTCACGATAACGTACACGAACACGAATACCCGATGTATCCGCTAAGGGGATAACATCGCACAACGAGATCCATATAGTACTAATCCGTGTTACCAACGTGTCAGCATCATGTAAAGTAATCTAAAGCAGGAATATAATCCTAAACAAGATATAAAATGATCAGAGAATGTACTCGCCTGTATCCTGAGTATTTGAAGAGTATCTACTATCCGAGGAGTGGTGTCTGTCTTCTATAGAACAGTACAAGTTACTACAAGTCCAAAATAATATAACAGACTGCTACAATGCATCTACATGAAGTTTGGGGTCAAACTGGACTAAAGTCAACTCTCGGTCAACTCTAGTCAACTAGACTAGTCAAACTAGGTCAACTAGGTCAAGTCCTAATCCCAGCAAGTCTCACTAAGCCTAACTAGTCTATCCTAGCAAGCACACAACAACACAAGGCTAAACAAGCCATCACTCACAACCATCTATATATATTTATCATAAATATATATGCATCCAAAATAGGTTAAGGCATCTATAGATATTTGGCTATAATAAGACAATATATATCATACAATAAGTCATGTATTAAGATGCTAAGAGATAGAGTGTGATAGTGTTAAGTGTCAAGTGTGCATGTGATACATCATGTGAAACTAAATCAATATTAAGACCAATGTGTAAGTGTTAATACAAGTGTTTGCATTATCTAGATTCACATTTTTAAGAAAGGGTTATAGTGTACAAGTGTGTTCAGATTTTACATCAAGTTAAAGGGGTTGCATGGCTTGTCTAATATACATTCATTCATATCCCATATGCATGCATATTTCAGTTCAGGCATTATATCCATTCACATATCATTAAGTTGCATACATATACTTATTTTTATTACATACATATCATTCATGCATATTACATACTTACATGCATCTGTACATTAGATATGGATACAATACATTATCTTGCATGCTTGCATTTCATATATTACATTCTATATTACTTATATACATGTATTTCCTCCATTCATTCATGCTTGCATTATATACTCTACATTACCATACATGTTATCATTATATATTGCATTACAATATTTATACATTATGCATTCATATCTATCATTACATATATATCTTGCATTCATATCTAGCATTCGTTATATACTTTCATGCATACATTGTATATCATTCTTTCATTCATGCATTGCTTATATGCATTGTATTAATTGCATTCTGACATGCTTGTATTCAACCATATATATACATGAATGTAAAGAGAATATATATCATATATATATATATATATATATATATATATATATATATATTATTTCATTCATCTAACATATCATGCATTACATACTCTATATTCATTTAATATCCATACTACATAGGCTCATAGGTTACACAAAATACATATATCGTATAGTCACTCATCTACTTAAAACCAACACTGTACCAATTGGGCCTCTACTAAATTCTAGGATTAAAGTATGTTGTAGACCTTCGTGTTAGCTTTCTGAAACTTCAAACGGATCGTATTTTCGTGTCCGGAAGCTCCCGAAATCGCAAAAATATCGAAACACGTTCGTCTTTCGTACAGCTGACACTCAAATAGATCTACAGAAAGTTACAAAAAGAATTTGGCTTACTAAAATATATATTTAGAAATCTTACTTCGATACAGTTCTTTTAAAAAAAATGGGTGATAAATCGGAGTTATAAGCTAAAAGTTATGACATTTCTAAGTTGCTTTGGTTAATAAAAACATGGATGAAAATTATGACGGATTTGACAAAAGAACACATATAGGCCAAGACACTTGGATACAAACATAGGTATCCAAATAAAACTCATTCTAACCATCCTAACTAAGATCAATCCACTCTCTAACCATTATAAAATTGAATTTAAATATCTATTTAAACTATTATCATACATACATACACATGGGGTGTCCTAATTTGGGATCTATCAAGTAGGACACAAGACACATATCAAAAATCCTCAAGAGAGCTCCAAATAGCCTCAAATTTAAATCTAAATGGGACACATGCATGAGAATGGATCCTACGGATTCAAAACTAATTTATATACAAAAGAAATTGATTTAGAGAATGGGTTTTACCTATTGGGAGTGGAATCCCAATGAAATCCTTTAGGACACGGCTCCGATACAAAGATCCCTCAAAGTGGACATTCCTCCTTGCACTCATCTTCTAATCCTTAGTAGCACCCTTCCCTTGGAGAATGGGAATGATTGAGAGAAGGTTTGGTGAAGGAATGATTTGATTTGGAGATCAAATCAATGGGAAGGCTCTCTAAAATTGGGGAAGAACAAAAGAAAAATAAAAGAGGCAAGATTGTAATGAATGAAATAGATCATTCTTCCCTAAAGGTGGCTGCCATAAAGAGTCCATTAGGGCTAATAGGAAACTTCCTAATTGCCCCTCTCTAGTCTCATATGGTTAAGTTTAGACTAGGTTCAAGTTTGGGATCAAAATGATCTAGTTTGAGTCTCTAACTTAACCATTCTAACATAATAAAAATTAGTTTAACTAACTAACTTAAATGTTGGGTCTTGTGAGCCATGTTTAACTTAATATTGGGTTCCATCTAGAGTTTAAGCTACCCGGGTCACAATACAAGTCGAAACGAGATGAAACTCAAACCCGACTAAACAAATCCAATAAAAACAATATTAAAAATATAAAATTTTCCCAAAATATTAAAATATGAAAAATGACCGAAATCATAATACATCAATTTAAATATTTTTAACATAATCTAAAATTCACCAATTAATTAAAATCCTAAATAATTTAAAAGTCACAAAATGACCAAAATATCCTTAGCCTAAAATGTTGTAAATAGTCATTCTAATCACATGGTTAGGTCCCTATGGTCATGGTTAGTCTCTAGGCTCAACATTTCTAGAGTTCACCAGCTAACACATCAAAATTATAATTCACCAATTTTAAATAGTATTAAATTAATTAAAACTTCTCATAAATCATAAATCATAAATCCTATTATTAAATAATAAACTTTTACAAAAGTTCAAAATTACCCTCATTTGGAAAACTGGGTGTTACAAGTATGCTAGAATAGACTGCCATATTAGCAAGGTTGTCTTTAGTATTCCAGGCGAGCCAGAGTTTTTATTTTCCAGAGGCGCAGTGGAGCCATCTTTCCCAGTATTACGGATGGCGGTAGCAGCAGTGCAGTTACCCCGGATAGTTGAAGAGTTTCCAGATGTCTTCCCAGAGGAACTTTCAGGGATGCCGCCAGAGCGGGAGATCGAGTTCTCTATAGACTTGATCCCAGGGACAGCACCAGTATCAGAGCGAGTCTACAGGATGGCGTCTTCAGAGTTGGAGATTTTGTACAAGATGATTGAAGAACTCAGGACCAAGGGATTCATCCGTACAAGTGGATCGCCTTGGGGAGCCCCGATGCTTCTTATGAAAAAAAGGATGGTACGTCCAGATTATGTGTAGATTATTGTACCTTGAACTCAGTGACAATCAAGAACAGATATCCTCTTCCGAGGATACATGACTTGTTTGATCAACTCAAAGGGGCTTAAGTATTCTCGAAGATAGACTTGCGGTCAGGATACCACCAGATCAGAGTCAGAGAGCAGGACATTCCGAAGACAGCTTTCCGATCTAGGTATGGACATTGGCAGTTCCTTGTTATGCCCTTTGGAGCGACCAATGTGCCAGCCGTATTCATGGACCTCATGAATCACATTTTTATGCCTTACTTGGATCAGTTCGTGATTATGTTCCTAGATGATATCAAGGTCTACAGTAAGAGCGAAGCAGAGCATGAGCAGCATTTCAAAATCGTCCTTTAGACGCTTAGAGCGCACCAGTTGTACGCCAAGTTCAGTAAATGCGAGTTTTGGCTTGATCACATTTCGTACTTGGGTCATATCATTACCCGAGAAGGAGTGGAAGTGGATCCTCAGAAGATTTTGGCTATCGAGTCATGGCCAGTACCTAGCTCATTGTCAGAGGTTCGCAGCTTCCTTGGATTAGTCGGCTACTACCGGCGATTTGTTTCAGATTTTGTAAGGATTTCGGCACCGATGACCCAGTTGACCCGCAAGGATGTGCAGTTTGCTTGGACAGCAGAGTGTCAGAAATTATTTGAGAAGTTGAAGCGAGGTTTGATAACGGCTCCCATTCTCACGCTTCCAGATGGGACCGGTGGATTTGCAGTTTATTGCGACGCTTCATGCAGAGGATTGGGGTGTGTCTTGATGCAGCATGGGAAGGTAATATCTTATGCATCTCGTCAACTTCGTGATCATGAGAAGAATTACCCGACCTACGACTTGGAATTGACAGCAGTAGTGTTTGCGCTTAAATTATAGAGGCACTACTTGTATGGAGATAGAGTGGAGATATTTACTGATCACAAGAGCCGGAAGTATATTTTTACCCAGAAGGACCTTAACATGCGGCAGAGAAGATAACTCGAACTACTGGTGGACTACGATGTGGACTTGCAGTATCACCTAGGGAAGGCCAACGTTGTAGCAGATACATTGAGCCGGAGAGCCGAAGTTTATTTTCTGACGGCGCAACCAGAGTTATTGGCAGATCTTCAGAAGATAGGAATTGAAGTGGTTCTTTCTACCAACATGGCATTGATGGCCAGTCTATAGGTGCAGTCCAGCATAGTTGAGAGGATCCGGATGGCGCAGTCTACAGATTCCAAGATTCAGCGACTCAAGGCAGAGTATGAGGCAGGAAGAAGGCCAGAGTTGTGCATTCATGAAGATGGTACACTTCAACACGGTACTCGTCTTTGTGTACCCAGCGGAGATATCAGACAGGAGGCCATGGTAGAAGCTCACAGTTCACAGTATTCTATTCATTCTGGTGGTACGAAGATGTACCGTGATATCCGTTAGCACTTCTGGTGGAATGGCATGAAGAGGAAGATAGCTCGGTTTGTATCTCGGTATTTGGTTTGCCAGCAGGTTAAAGCTGAAATCAGAGGCCCGCTGGACTTCTTCAGCCCTTGTCGATTCTAGAATAGAATTGGGAGCATGTGACCATGGATTTTGTGACTGGATTACCTAGATCCCCAGCTGGTCGAGATGCTATTTGGGTTATAGTTGACAGGCTCACGAAGGTGGCTCACTTTCTTCCTTTCAGAGTTGGTCAGTCGACGGCACAGTTGGCAGAAATGTACCTCAGGCAAATTGTCAGGCTTCATGGGGTGCCGATCAGTATCACCTCGGACCAAGATTTAAGATTCACATCACACGTTTGGCGTAGCCTGCAAGAGAGTTTGGGAACTCACCTTCAGTTTAGCTCAACTTATCATCCGCAGACAGATGGCCAGTCGAAATGCACGATCCAGACTCTTGAAGATATGTTGAGATCTTGTACCCTTGACTTCGGTGGTTCATGGGAGGATCACCTGCACCTGGTGGAATTCTCCTACAATAATAGTTTCCAGGCCTGTATTCAGATGGCTCCGTTCGAGGCACTGTATGGCAGGAAATGCAGATCCCCGTTAGCCTGGAATGATGTTGGAGAGAAAAAGATGCTCGGTCCAGAGATGATTGCCAAGACAGTTGAGGTTGTCAGAAGGATCAGAGATCGTCTTCGAGTGGCCTAAGATCGCCAGTGCCATTGGGCCGATGCTCATCGGCGTCCCTTGGGTTTGCTATCGGCGACCATGTATTCCTTAGGATATCGCCTAACCGCGACGTCATTCATTTTGGCGTACGGGGAAAGCTTAGTCCTAGGTATATAGGGCCGTTCAATATCCTGGAGCGAGTAAGAGATGTATCAATATCCCAATTATGATGGTACATTCCGGACTTGAGCCATATCCTGGACTATTCGGAATTGGTTATTGGTACCAACCTTTCATATGAGGAGAGGCCCGTGTCTATATTGGACCGAAGAGAAAAGATACTCAAGAACAAGACTATTAGCTTAGTCCGTGTTGCTCGGGGTCATCACTCTCTAGGTGAGTCAACGTGGGAGCATGAGGACGACATCCGATCGCGATATCCCGACTTGTTTGACTCGTAAGGTATAATGTCTTTCTTATGCCTTATGCTTTTCATCCCTTGCTTGCATGTATGATTATTTGATTGTTTGCTTAGTGTAGCTTAATTGTGGATAACATAGCTAGCTCTTACATCTCTAAGCATCTTGATTTAAATTCCAAGGACAGAATTCTTTTAAGATGGGTAGAGTTGTAATGCCCGTATTTTGGAATACGTATTTTGATTAGGCTTATGTGTATGTCGGACCTGTATTTTATTTTCTCGGAATTTGGCCTGTAATTGAGTTTTGGCTTAACTTGCAGATTTTAGTTTTCTAGTAAAAATTGGATTTTTTGACCCGGGGTAGTTTTATTTTGTGGAAAACGAATTGGTTTGATTTGGTTAGTATGCATGGGAACACACTTAGTTAACCTCCACCCTTAACCCAACACACCATCCCTCATTAAAACCCCACCTAACTTTCTCTCTCCTCATAACTTCTATTAATTTCTTCATCTTCTTCTTCCTTTCTCCACACAACACCAACACCATAGGCAAGTGCACCTTGCCACCACAAAAGAACCCTATTTTATTTGTCCATCAGCTAGATTAGGCCATGGTGAATAATATTAGAACTTGGTATTTTGTGATTTGGAGCTTCCATTTTTCTAGATATAAGTTTTAATCATTTTCAGTTTTCTTGGTTTTGATCTGTTAAACTTAGATTTTTCCTTGTTTTGAGGCTTCCATGTGGAAGAGAATTCAATTTTACACAAGTTTGAACTTTGAAAATCCAAATTTGGTTTTGTTTTGACTAAGATATGAAGATTGGAAATTTGGTGTTCTTGGGGTTCTTCTCTCGGCCAGTTGGAGAAGATGATCTTTGGCCAGCGCTCTTTAGCGCATGGCCGAACTGCACAACTCCTCGGCCAGCGCTTTGTGCTGGGCTGACATGTGCTGGCGCTCTTTAGCTCCAGCGCCTTTCTTCCATTGGCGCACTGACTGCTGTGCCGCTCGCCCCCAGCGCGGCTCGGCTTCATCGCAGCTCAACCCTGCGCAACTCGCTCCCAGCGCAACCCACCCCTTGCGCAGCTTGACCCAGCATAATCCGCTTTTAGCGTAACCCAATCTTAGCGTAACCCAACCTCAGCGCAGTTCATTCCCCTGCGCAGTCCATTCCTCTAGCGCAATCTGATCCCCTGCGCTACCTACTTGCCTATAGTGATTTGGTTTTATTTCCTTGGACTTGGCTACTCTTTTACGGATTGGAGTTTTGAGATCTTGTTCCACACTACCCGACTGTCTTGGCCCAACACGACCTGGCACGGTTTTTGGTGTTTTGCTCATGACTAGTACGGTTTTCGTGATTTCTGTGTAGTATGATTTTAGTACTTTCTGGTCTTCTTGATAGTGACCCGATGGGGTGCGCTCTTAACTTGTAACTTGTGATTCATAATTAATCTTGGTACTGGATAACTTGATAGTGGCCCGCGGCGGCGCACTCCTGACTTGTAACTTGTAACCTGTAACTTATAACTTGACTTGACTTGATGCTGCTGCGATGGCTAACTTGACTCATATAATCTACTCTGACTTCGTGGGTGTTCATTTTGTTGCTTTGTGCAATCCACTTATCTTGTCTTGCATCATGTCTAGGACGTGACTCCCTGGTTACCACGGTCAGGGATTCACACTGAATATGGATTAGGCTAATTACTAGATCAAACTATAGTCCATGTAGAATTTCCAGTCACAGGCGATCTCGTTATTTGGGCACTTTAATTGGACTTGTAGCCTGCCGACGAGTAGGACACACTTCCAGCACACTGTCATGTGTTGCACTCTCTAAGTCACCTAAGGGTATATCGTCTCCTGGGCGATGTACCCAACCATACTCTCAACCCGCGGAAGAATAACTGGATAGTCTGCAGGGCTTGGGACTGGGAAGTTTCCATTTGCATCTTGTTAGTAATTAGGCTTGTGGTAACCCTAGATAGTTAAGTAGTAAGCCGTAGTATTTGCTTAGCCGCTTGTGAATGGATGGTGTCCAGCCTTGTCTAAGTCTCGTCTAGTCCCAGTACCTGGTATTCCTGTACATGATTGTTTTACTTGTCTTTAACAATAAATGGGTAGAGATATAGCGCTACTCAGGCGAAGGGTTACAACCCCGGTCCTTGTTTGGTTTAAGGGTTGTAACCTGGCTCCCGGAATGGTTCCTAGTCCCTAGTCATTTATTGTCATCTTGTACCCTTTATTACTTATACCTTTTTTCCATTTTCTTATATTCTGATATGTTGGCTTTTGTTCTTATTTCGTGGCCTCCTTGTGGCACTTGCTCTTTCTGGGGTTTGACCCAGCTGGTTTTGTGTGGCCAGATTCCGGAGCAGCACCCGAGGATCTACCGAACTTCCAGCCCAATGGTGGCGACTAGAAGGAACCCGGGCTACGAGTGGGTTTTCCATTTTGCTTCGGTCACTACGTTGTAAATTTATTCTTTTGAGGCGTTTAGCCGACGAGCACCAGTTAGCTCGATGCATATTTACTTACTGTCTGCCTACGGGCTGTAAACATGATTAACAAATCCTAGGGTTGATCATGTATGACTTAACTCTTGCTAGTCCTCGCATTTTGTATGACTAGCTTCATGATTAACTCAATATATAATATTTGGGACGCCTTTTATTGTATATTTGGTGGTCTAACATCTTGTAACTATATTACTTGCTTGAGATTGAGACAATAGGCTTGACCTTAAGAGACCGTTGGCTTGTAGTAAACCCTCATATCTAGACAGGCGTGACCGTATAGCGAGGTGGATTCCATTTCAATATACGGAGTTGGCTATGTACGCCCCCGCTTTCCAGTATTCTGGTTCTGGGGCGTGATAATTACAGTCACCCTTGGCCGCATGAAGTTCGGAGACTTTGGGGTTGCATATGTTTGAGCCGCATAAGGTTCATATGGCTTGGGTAACACTCCTTCTGGCCGCATGAAAGCGCATGAACCCTGCTTTTGGTGACATGACATTTTGTCTGCTCACTTTTTTGTCAGAGTATCAAAGCTGTCATTTTTGACAAAATTTGTCAGCTTTATCAAACGAACTGATCAACTTGGCCGCATATCTTTCTTCTGCGGCTCGAATCAGTTTGGTTGTCGATGGACCGCATGGGGTATTGAATCTATCATGCGGCTCTCCTTTATGCGGACTTGTTTGGCCCAAAGTACTTATGCAGCAAATTGTGATCCGCATGAACCTTATATTTTCTATACTTTTACAAGACCCCCTTCAAAGTTTTCAAATTACAAATTTGGAATACTTTGAATAAGAAGCATGGAGATATGTCAAGCCGCAGGGAGTCTTCAAGTCGCAGGGAATTTTCGAAGCACAGAGAGATCTCGAGCAACAGGGCATCTTTAGGAGCGACTTTTAGCCCCATGGAGATTTTGAGCCGCAGAGAGCCCCCATCCGGCCTGCCAGCTGTCACTACTGTATTTAATTTTCTTGATTCGATTGTGGATCTCTTTTCGAGATAAAGCCGACGGTTACTAGGGGTAAAGTCCCCAAATGTTGTCATTATCTTTAATGATTTCGAGAACCGAAGATGCATTTTTCGAGATGAAGCCGACGGTCATTAGGGATAAGATCCCCAAACGTCGTCATTATCTTAAATGATCTTAAGAATCTAAGAGGCACTCTCCAGAAACTCTATAAATAGGAGTCATTCGGAGGGAGATTTTTCTCTTTCACCTTCTTCTCCTTCGTCTACATCATTTTTTATGCTATGGCTCAAAAAGCTTCCAAGTCGACTGGTGCGGCGGCCAAAGGGAAGGGACTTGCCTCTCCGTCGAGAGCGGCAGACTCTCCTTCCGTTCATCCCGACGTGCAACTCTCTATCAAGAGTAAGGACGATAGGAAGATGACGACTCAAATTTTGAAAGGCCATGTTGCATATTTTATGCGCGGGCCTGCCATATATTGCCTCTGTGCTTTAAGCCTGGTCGATGCATACCCTATCTCATTTGGACCGCATGTGTTCTGTATGATAGGGCCGCATGGGCTAAGCCGCATAAGTACTGCTCATTCGAACCTGAACCGCATAAGTGCCCCAAGACTGATCCGCATGAACACTTCATGACTGAGCTGCATAAGTGCCTCATGACTGAGCCGCATGAGCACTTCATGACTGGACCGCATAAGTGTCTCATGACTGAGCCGCATGAGCACTTCAAGACTGAGTTGCATAAACTACATAAGTGCCACATGACTGAGCCGCAAAGTGTGAGTACCCTGAATTTTGGGTTGATTTTTTTATTTCATTTTATTTTCTGATTGATTGGTTTTGATAAATAATTTATTCTGTTATTTTTCCTTAAGTGTGCTTTTCCGTGCCTTTGATATTTGGAGTGCCAGGGATGTTCAACTCTGAAAATCTTCTTCACGAGTTTTGGAGTGGACAGGATTACCTTCATGATGGTATATAGTGTCCCACTCAAACTTGTTCCCTTGTGCTCTTTTTGCTTCGCTGAACTTCGGGTCGAATTAGACCATTTGATTATTAACTATTTTTCCCACTCTTTTCCTTGATCATTATTAGCACGTTACCGTGACTTTTAATTTGGGAGCACAAGATCAGTCAGTTTCTTGAAACCAACTTCTCATACAAGATCTACTCGAGACGGTCGTTACCCATGACCTTCGTGTCCCACTCAGACATGCCATCTTGTGCTCCATTTGCTTCGCATAACTTTCCCGACATGTGACCCGATTTTATTTCACCCCACGGTGTCACATTTATCTTCCAACTCGATTTGTGGGTCCCCTGTCGACCAAAACCTGTCAGCCCCAATTATAGACATAGCCCACATTGAGCCTACTATCCGCCTGCCACTTGTGTCCCATTTATTGGAATCCCCATGTGCTACTTATTTGCACATGATCATCGACGCCTAATTTTAATTTGATTTTTGCACAATGTCCGGTTTTTATCCAATCCGGCTCCACCGAGTCCAGTCCAGCTTTGTGTTACCCTCCATCGGGACACCCTCATTTTTCGTGTCCAAAAATAATATTTAATACCCTATCTACCTATTTCAATATTTATTGGAATCTCTATTTATTTAATTCCCATAGGAATGGCCATTCCCACTAATTAAATCCTAGCCTTTGGGTTCTCTCTTGTAATCTTAGCCATCCAATTTCCTACATGTGAACTTTTCCCACACCCCATATAGTTGGCCAGCCCTAAATTTATGGAGAGAATCTTTTTCTCTCTCCCCTCATTTCATTTATTCTTATCATCTCTTTCTTTCTCTCTCTCTCTAAACAATTACTTTCCCACACAACAACAAAAACCAACACAACAACAGCACCCGACCACTTCTCCCATGCAGTCCGACCTCTCCCCATCCTCTTGGCCGTAGCTCCGACCACTGCCACCACCTGGCCGTCGGCCCACCCCGACCTACTTCCCTCCTCCTTCTCTTCTTTCTCCTCCTATCATCTCCATCACCATAACCATCCATCCATCTATATAACCACCTCCACCACCACTTAAACCAACCCGAGCCCCTGGCCGGAACTCCTAGGCCACCGGCCTGCCTCGCCGTGGCCAGGCTTGCCGTTCTCGCGCCGCATGGCCTGGCCGCGGCACCGGACAGCAGTGCGAAGGTGCACAGCGGAAGCAGCACACCATGGCGCGCGCGCGCGTGCGTGCGTGGCCGCCGCCGCCGTCGGCCGTCGTGCCCCGGCGACCCCCCCAGTGGGTGGCCCCTCTTCCAGCGAACCCTTGGCTCTCCTTCCCTGATGGCCACCATCCTCCGGGATGCACCGTCGAGGCGATTCGTGCGTTTTGCACGACGTCCCGTCGTGACGAGCTCGAGAACGAGACTGAAATCGCGTTCCGTTGCAGCAACTTCGTACACGTTTTCCCAGGAATCCGACCGTTGGATCGGCGATTTCTTTACTCCGTCTCAATCTCGGTATATCCACCTTCACCCCTATAAAGTTTCGTCCGTTAATTTTATCGTTTGATACATCAAAACCGGCCACCAAGTTGACCGTTTAAATTGTATTAAATTTGGACAGTTTTGCGGGGCCAACTTCGTCAGCTTGTATCTCCTCCACCGCAGCTCCTTTTGGCGTGATACCAGTTCCTGTGCGAAGCTGGTATAACCCTCTTACCACTCCTCCAGTTTCGTTTCATTGTGAGCTTGTTTGATTGGTTGAATTCGACGCCAAAGTTGCCCGTCCGAATTCGTAATTTTCAACTTGTAAAATTCTATTTTTGAACACCGGACTCCGGATTTCATTTCTGACACCACCATTAGACTCGTGGCGTCGTTCTGGCATGTTTTCATATATAATTTGTTAGATTTAGAGAACGTGGGCCTGGGCACGCATTTCGGTACAAAGTGGGTCCCACATTCTGGGTCAACGGGACTTTTTGACGCCGACTTATCGGAATCCAATTTCGGAGATACCGTTGAGTTCGTATCATCATTCTGGACTCGTTGACAGGTAGGTTGCTGAGTTTTGAGAACTTTGGCTCCGGTACGTATTTTCGTGCAAACCGGAATTCCAAGTTCTGGTCAACGGGCCAAATTGAGATCGGGTCAACGGAATCCAATTCTGGAAATACCGTTGGGTTCGTATCGTCATTCTGGTTTCGTGGACATATAATTTGTTATGTTTTGTTGACTTGTTTTCTTACACGTTTTTCGGTGCAAAACGGCTCCGACACGGACACCGTTTTGACCCAAAATTATCTTTTTGCCCTTGTGTCCAAATTGGACCGATGGGTAGGCTATCCTAGCTAATTTGACCATTCTGGACACGTTGGCGATGTTTATTTCATCGTCCGACAATGTTTGTTTATAGTTTCTCTGAGTTTAACCTTTCTATAAATAATTAATAATTAATTCTTATAATGTTCGTATTTCAGGATTAGTACAACGAAACTGAGCTCAGTCAATTCCAGTGATCTCATATCGCTAAAATTGACAAGATGGACACGTGGATCACTGTAATAAGATTATCAACCTTACCATTGATCTTCTTATCTCGATTTACATGTCGTAAGTTTCGACGTACGAATAACGAAGTACACTTTATTAATTAGACTAGAATTTACCCTGTTTGACCAGAATTGACCAGTAGACCAAAAGTAAACTGCGAGTCAACGTTTGACCTAGTTTGGCAAAATTATTGACCGGAGTTGACCTAGAGTTAATTTGACTTAGAAGAACCTAGGATAAAATAGATTGTTTGTGGATTCATTTATTACAACTTGAACACCTTGTAACCTGTGTTGCTCTAAATAGGACTCTGCGGCTTCAGTTGGACCCCCCCTATACTTATCAGCTGTTCAGGTTATCAGGCGAGTACATTCTCTGATCATTTCATATCCTGCTTAGAATTATTTCCTGTATTAGATTAATTTACTTGTACTGTCACGTTGGTCATACAGATTGGTACTATATGGATCCCTTCTTGAGATGTTATCCTTAGGGAGCATGGGTACTCTATGTTCTGTGTGTTTCACTTACATGGCGTATCACTATGCTTCGTTGGTTCTTCGATCACTTGTGACATATACTCTTATGATCACAGAGTCTTCCTGGAATCCTTATCCCATTTATGGGTCTACTATGTACCACCCTTCGGGGGCTTACAACCCTTCGGGGGCTTACCATCCTTCGGGGGCTGTTACATAGTATCATAACATAACCTGGTTGGATCCTTGTGTATTGATTAGTGGTACGGGGGAGTAGAAGTGGACATGTGAATAATACACCAGTAGTGTAGCATCAGAATCTCTTCCATAGTGTAGCATCAGAATCTCCTATGCCATTTACATGTCTATATTGTACTCTGACTCACTAGCCACTGTTAGTCTTTATTTATAGTAGATAATTCTATTACAGCTCTCTTTCTGTTTACATACCACATTTCTTTCAGTACCTGTATCTTACTTTACTGTATGATTATATTTTCTAACCTGCTATGAACTGTTGAGATGTACTGTCCTCGCTCCTGTCCTGATTGGACCTGTTGATAAATTTTACAGATAGCCTGGAGGTTGCCTGCTAGCTTGGAGGAGACACATTAGAGGTTGTTTAGATAGTTATTTCCATTGTTTGGAGTTGTATTTACTTTATGGATTACTGTATTTGAGTTTTGATATGTATTTCTGGGTTTTTGTATCTTAAACACTTAGACTTCTATCTCCTGTATCTCTTTTGGATTTCATGTTTTATCTATCTTTATCATGCTCTACCTTAGATGTGATTGAGACTGTATCTGCTATGTCACCCCCATTCGGGGAGTATAAACTGCTTAGCATTATATTGTTAGATGATGTGACCTAGGACAACGTTCTACCGCCGACACTGCAGCGTAGGCTGGGCGTTGTCACGTTCTCGTATCTAAACAGTGGGTGCCGGTCGTGACATATTTTTAGTGGTGGCCCATGCAGGTCGAGTTTGTGTAGTGGTATTCGAACTAGAGTACCACTACAGCCTGCAATAGGATTAGGATATATTTTTGAAGATACTCAATCACAGTTAGGAACCCTTGAGAGATTCCTGGGACGACCCTTGAGAATCTTGTTTAACTCTGATTTGAAAACTCTTTTTCCTTAATTTGATTTATCTTTACTTTCTATTGTTGAATTTGATTCTGATGTATTATTATTGAATTTGAGTTTGTATTTATTGATTTTGATGAAGATTGTTGAATTTTGAATCTCGATGATAGATGTTGCATCCGAGTTTGTATTTTGACGGATTTTATTCATTTTTGAATTTTGATGTTCGTTGATAAATTAATTTATTTTTGGGTATTCATTGTTGATTTAATTTAATTTTTGACAAGATGAAATTATATGGGCTAGGTCATCTGAGTTTTGGAATCTAGTCTTCTATAGTCACATTAGCCAGCATGGTGAGGACATATAGTCTGACTTTGGATATATTTCTCGGGCGTGGGAATTTAAGGTTTTCGCAGCTAAGCTAGCGGCACCGCAAAAATGTTAAATGCCATGATTCTAGAGGTATGTGCATAAGTCAAGGACTCTGTGATTATCATAGCCTTGCTTACTAGTATGACGAGGATTTAGAGTACCATGATTTTGGATAGACGCATATGATTATCAGATTGCACCTTAAATATTTTGAACATGTTTTATCTACTTTTGTTTCAGTCATTCAAAAAAAGAAAAGAATTATTATTTGTTGTTTTGTCTAGTTTCTTATTATTTAACTTGGGAATAGCTTTAGCTGTTTTTATGAACCTTGTGTAACTTCTTACCATAAATTTCTTCTTAATACAATGAATCGATGATTTTGCTAGACTTTATCTTGGGATTGATATTTTAGCTCTGGGTTTCAAAATGGTTCTTCTTTAAACAGATAAGCAAAACAGATTTTATCGTTATTTCTTCTTGCTACTATTCTTGTATCAGATAATAATAAACTGTCTTGATTTCGTCAATCATCTACTTTGCAATTTTGGTAGGAATCTAAATGTTGGTCTTAACGTAGAATTAAAATTTTATTTTGGTCATGAGAATATATATATAAGAAAATATATAGCAGACACTTTCCTAACACTTATGCATGCTACACTTGATTTTCCACATATCTAAATACATATTAATATGTTGTTAATATTAAATTCTCAAACCCCAATATTTTCGGCTCTCTGCTTTTTCTAGCTTAACTCGTAAATTAAATAAAATTTTTTATGATAATAGTTTTATTTACATCACTGGACATGTATGTTATACATAGGGTTTCAATTCAAATTTTTTTTTTATGGAGTTTTGTGTTTGAATTTGTCCAATCTAAGACTGTGTACATATTAACCCTTAATACTGGATTTTAAATGTTAGTTCAAATTGTTGTTTTAAATATAATATTTAAGAGCTGTGTACATTGTTGTAAGTAGGGATATAAATTTAGGTTTCATATTCTTACATGTTAGTTTGTGATAAACATTGAGTTGGTTTTGATATTCAAATTTCTCCAAAATCCTGAAAACTGAATACATGTGAACATTTTCACATTGATTTCCAATGATTAGTTCAATTTCAGATTTAACATGTAATATTGAACTGTATGCGTACACAAATGTATTGATAGTATGTTAGGGTTTCATTTATATCATGTTAGCATGTATTGGGAGCATTGAGATTGGTTGTGGTGTTTCAAAACCCTAAAATCTGAAACTGCATTATGATTTATATTGCATTGGTTTAAATGTTAGCTCATTTCAGATTTTGTATGAAAATACTGAACTAAAACTGGATTTAACCTTTCCTCTCTATGTTCTGATCATATACCTGTATAGATATATATAGAGCTTAGGCATACATGTTATAATGTATATAGATACATAACTAAATCTTTATCTTTTTATATATATATGGTTAGCCATGCATGTTATGATTAAATAGGTTGTGTATTGTAGGTCGTTAACCCATATGCCACGATTAGTGTAACTTGATAGTTATTGTTTTGAAATCCAAATCCTGATATACAATTTCATGTATATTTCACGTACACACATGCCTACTATCTAACCATATGAACATGTCCACATAACCTTACATAATGCTAGTTTTCCCTCTCAAACGCTCTCTCTATATATATATTGTGATTGGATTTCAATTCAAGTGATTTTCAATTCCTTAATTTTTGAATATAATTTTTCTGTACCCTTTTATAGATAATTGGTAGTTGTCTTTATTTTATTTTGATAAGTACCAGTTTTCATATAGGATGATATACCGTCTTACAGTTTTGATGAATTTTTATTTCTGTAACTTTTCTAGTTTAGCATTCTAGATTTCTTGTGTGTTTTGATACCCTATGACCATTTTGGTTAGCATGACTAGTATACCTAGATGAGACTTCACTGTCACCGTATGCCATGACCCTGTATGCCGTTCTTTTTTTGATGGTATGATTTGTTTAAGTTCTTGGACTTTGATTGTGGGGGTTTAACCTAGAAGGAGTATGAACATTTTAATTTTGTGGACAAAATTTTTATAAGGTGGGTAGGATGTGAGCACCCTGAATTTCGGGTTGATTTTTTTCATTTTATTTTATTTTCTGATTGATTGGTTTTGATAAATAATTTATTCTGTTATTTTTCCTTAAGTGTACTTTTCCGTGCCTTTGATATTTGGAGTCATGGATGTTCAACTCTGAAATCTTCTTCACGAGTTTTGGAGTGGACAAGATTACCTTCATGATGGTATATAGTGTCCCACTCAAACTTGTTCCCTTGTGCTCTTTTTGCTTCGCTGAACTTGGGGTCGAATTAGACCATTTGATTATTAATTATTTTTTCCACTCTTTTCCTTGATCATTATTAGCACGTTACTGTGACTTTTAATTTGGGAGCACAAGATCAGTCAGTTTCTTGAAACCAACTTCTCATACAAGATCTACTCGAGACGCTCGTCACCTATGACCTTCGTGTCCCACTCAGACACGCCATCTTATGCTCCATTTGCTTCGCACAACTTTCTCGACACGTGACCCGATTTTATTTTACCCCACGGTGTCACATTTATCTTCCAACTCGATTTGTGGGTCCCCTGTCGACCAAAATCTGTCAGCCCCAATTATGGACATGGCCCACATTGAGCCTACTATCCGTCTGCCTCTTGTGTCCCATTTATTGGAATCCCCATGTGCTACTTATTTGCCCATGAATTTTAATTCAATTTTTGCACAATGTCCGGTTTTGATCCAATCCGGCTCCACCGAGTCCAGTCCAGCTTTGTGTTACCCTCCATAGGGACTCCCTCATTTTTCGTGTCCAAAAATAATACTTAATACCCTATCTACCTATTTCAATATTTATTGGAATCTTCATTTATTTAATTCCCATAGGAATGGCCATTCCCACTAATTAAATCCTAGCCTTTGGGTTCTCTCTTGTAATCTTAGCCATCCAATTTCCTACATGTGAACTTTTCCCACACCCCCTATAGTTGGCCGGCCCTAAATTTATGGAGAGAATCTTTTTCTCTCTCTCCCCTCATTTCATTTATTCTTATCATCTCTTTATCTCCCCCTCTCTCTCTCTCTAAACAATTACTTTCCCACACAACAACAAAAACTAACACAACAACAACAGCACCCGACCACTTCTCCCATGCAGTTCGACCTCTCCCCATCCTCCTGGTCGTGGCTCCGACCACCGCCACCACCTGGCCGTCAGCCCACCCCGACCTACTTCCCTCCTCTTTCTCTTCTTTCTCCTCCTATCATCTCTATCACCATAACCATCCATCCATCTATACAACCACCACCACCACCACTTAAACCAACCCGAGCCCCTGGCCGGAACTCCTAGGCCACCGCCCTGTCTCGCCGTGGCCAGGCTGGCCGTCTACGTGCCGCCTGGCCTGGCCGCACCACCGGACAGCAGTGCGAAGGCGCACAGCGGCAGCAACACACCATGGCGCGCACGCGCGTGCGGGCGTGGCCGCCGCTGCCGTCGGCCGTCGTGCCCCCGGCGACCCCCCCTAGTGGGTGGCCCCCCTTCCGGCGAACCCTAGGATCTCCTTCCCTGACGGCTACCGTCCTCCGGGATGCGCCATCGAGGCGATTCGTGCGTTTTGCACGACGTCCCGTCGTGACGAGCTCGGGAACGAGACTGAAATCGCGTTCCGTCGCAGCAACTTCGCACGCTTTTTCCCGGGAATCCGACCGTTGGATCGTCAATTTCTTAACTCCGTCTCAAAATTGGTATATCCACCTTCACCTTTGTCAATTTTCGTCCGTTAATTTTATCGTTTGATACATCAAAACCGGCCACCAAGTTGACCGTTTAAATTGTATTAAATTTGGACAGTTTCGCGGGGCCAACTTCGTCAGCTTGTATCTCCTCCACCGCAGCTCCTTTTGGCGTGCTACTAGTTCCTGTGCGAAGCTGGTATAACCCTCTTACTACTCCTCCAGTTTTGTTTCATTGTGAGCTTTTTTGATTGGTTGAATTCGACGCCAAAGTTGGCCGTCCGAATTCGTAATTTCTAACTTGTAAAATTCTATTTTTGAACACAAGACTCCGGATTTCATTTCTGACACCACCATTAGACTCGTGGCGTCGTTCTGGCATGTTTCATATATAATTTGTTAGATTTGGAGAACGTGGGCTCGGGCACGTATTTCGGTGCAAAGTGGGTTCCACATTCTGGGTCAACGGGACTTTTTGACGTCGGCTCATCGGAATCCAATTCCGGAGATACCGTTGAGTTCGTATCATCATTCTGGACTCGTTGACAGGTAGGTTGCTGAATTTTGAGAACTTTGGCTCCAGCATGCATTTTCGTGCAAACCGAAATTCTAAGTTTTAGTCAACGGGCCAAATTGAGATCGGGTCAACGGAATCCAATTCTGGAGATACCGTTAGGTTCATATCGTCATTCTGGTTTCGTGGACATATAATTTGTTATGTTTTGTTGACTTGTTTTCTTACATATTTTTCGGTGCAAAACGGCTCCGACACGGACACCGTTTTGACCCGAAATTACCTTTTTGCCCTTGTGCCCAAATTGGACCGATGGGTAGGCTATCCTAGCTAATTTGACCATTCTGGACACGTTGGCGATGTTTATTTCATCGTCCGATAATGTTTGTTGATAGTTTCTCTGAGTTTAACCTTTCTATAAATAATTAATAATTAATTCTTATAATGATCGTATTTCGGGATTAGTACAACGAAACTGAGCTCAGTCAATTCCAGTGATCTCACATCGCTGAAATTGACAAGATGGGCACGTAGATCACTGTAATAAGATTATCAACCTTACCATTGATCTTCTTATCTCGATTTGCGTGCCGTAAGTTTCGACGTACGAATAACGAAGTACACTTTAATAATTAGACTAGAATTTACCCTGTTTGACCAGAATTGACCAGTTGACCAAAAGTCAACTGTGAGTTAACGCTTAACCTATTTTGACTAAATTATTGACCGGAGTTGACCTAGAGTTAATTTGACTTAGAAGAACCTAGGATAAAATAGATTGTTTGTGGATTCATTTATTACAACTTGAACACCTTGTAACCTGTGTTGCTCTAAATAGGACTCTGTGGCTTCAGTTGGACCCCCCTATACTTATCAGTTGTTCAGGTTATCAGGCGAGTACATTCTCTGATCATTTCATATCCTGCTTAGAATTATTTCCTGCATTAGATTACTTTACTTGTACTGTCACGTTGGTCACACGAATTGGTACTATATGGATCCCTTTTTGAGATGTTATCCTTAGGGAGCATCGGGTACTCTATGTTCTGTGCATTTCACTTATATGGCATATCACTATGCTTCGTTGGTTCTTCGATCACTTGTGACATATACTCTATGATCACAGAGTCTTCCTGGAATCCTTATCTCATTTATGGGTCTACTATGTACCACCCTTCGGGGGCTTACCACCCTTTGGGGGCTGTTATATAGTCTCATAACATAACCTGGTTGGATCCTTGTATATTGATTGGGGGTACGGGGGAGTAGAAGTGGACATGTGAATAATACACCTGTAGTGTAGCATCAGAATCTCTTCCATAGTGTAGCATCAAAATCTCCTATGCCATTTACATGTCTATATTGTACTCTGACTCACTAGCCACTGTTAGTCTTTATTTATAGTAGATATTTCTATATCAGCTCTCTCTCTGTTTACATACCGCATTTCTTTCAGTACCTGTATCTTACTTTACTGCAAGATTATATTTTCTAACCTGCAATGAACTGTTGAGATGTACTGTGCTCGCTCCTGTCCTGACTGGACCTGTTGATAAATTTTACAGATAGCCTGGAGGTTGCCTGCTATCCTAGAGGAGACATATTAGAGGTTGTTTAGATAGTTATTTCCATTGTCTGGAGTTGTATTTACTTTGTGGATTACAGTATTTGAGTTTTGATATGTATTTCTGGGTTTTTGTATCTTAGACACTTAGACTTCTATCTCCTGTATCTCTTTTGGATTTTATGTTTTATCTATCTTTATCATGCTCTACCTTAGATGTGATTGAGACTGTATCTGCTATGTTACTCCCATTCGGGGAATATAAACTGCTTAGCATTATATTGTTAGATGATGTGACCTAGGACAGCGTTCTACCGCCGACACTGCAGCGTAGGCTGTGTGTTGTCACGTTCTCGTATCCAAACAGTGGGTGCGGGTCGTGACACAAAGGTATCCGCAATACGGAGGGGAGAACATCAAGCTATATTTGCCCTCCTCCAGAAACCTCCTTGGAGATTCAGCAGCCTTGTTTGTTTCTCAGCAGTAAAACATGACTTCTTTCGAGGGCCACGAAACTACTTTTTGGTGAAGGCGAAGTGCTGTCAAACTGACCAAACTATGTATTGCTAGATTTTTCTTTCTTTGTTTTCTGCTGTTGGTGTAGTCCTATAAATGTAACTGATTTTGAATGAATAGAATATGTTCACTCCATTCTTTATTTATGGTATTTTATGGTGCTTGTACTAGAGGGCCTAATACAGCATTTGTGTTTGATAAAGGACATCCCACTGGGGGATTTTTGTAGACCTATTGTCCTTTTGTGCATCTGGAAATACGAGCAAATAGATTCGAATGATATTTTGTGGACCTACTATTCTTTGGTACACCGATGGTGGGAGTAATAGATTACGATAACTTTTATGGACTTATTACCCTTTTTGTCTACTGGCGATGCGAGTACTGATAATAAGTAGAGAGAAGACCAACATATTTACTCAGAGGTAATGAGGACGTGGTAAATTTGGGTCTAAAGTAGAGCCTCCCTACTCAGAGGTAATGAGGACGTGGTAGGAGTAGGCCTAATGGGGATATACAGAATAACTCAGAGGTGCTATCAACGTAGAAGTTCTATTTATTGGGTGGTTTGTTTGTGATTGCCGGGAAAATAACTCAGAGGTAATATAGACATGGTTGTTTTTCCCGTTGGAGAATTTTGTGGACCTACTATCCTCTTTGTGCACTGGTGGTGCGAGTAATAGATTTTGAGGTAAACTCTAGTGGAAAAAAGCATTTAGTGTGGAAGTTCAGAGGTATGACTAAAAGATGAGATATGAATCCACTCGGAGCAGTCAGAGAGTAAGTTCAGTGGTACCTGACGGTACATAACTCAATAATCTGGGAGATTTGAGGTCAAAGTGTAAGTTCAGCGATCCCAGAGGGTACATAAATCCTAATCTAAAAGATAGTTGGAAGATGTCATTTAGACATAATATTTCTTGAGGAACTTGTCGTTGATGGGCATAATGAGCAAGTATCCATTTTGTTTTGCGAGACGGTACGCATCGTTGGAGAATACGGTCTCGATGATGAACGGACCCTCCCATTTAGGCTGGAATTTGTCGGGGTTCTTGTGAGTCATGACCATTGGTCTGCGAATGGCCAAGACAAGATTACTGACTTGGAATATTCTGTGTTTGACTTTCTTGTTGAAAGTCCGAGAGATGCGCGCTTGGTAGAGCTCTATGCTTTGTTCAGCTTGTAATTGCTTCTCGTCTAACGCTTCCAACTCTTGTAGCCGTCGGCGGTAGTTATCATCCGACGTTAACCGGTAAGTAAGGGCCACTCGAAGTGAGGGGATCTGAGTCTCCAATGGGAGAACTGCTTCGCTACCATAAACCAAGGAGAACGGTGTATTTCCTGTAGCCGTCAGAATCGTAGTACGATACGCCCATAAGCACTCGCCAAGCTTTTTATTCTAGTCACGTTTGTTTGAAGACACGAACTTCTTGAGGAGTTTGATTATGATTTTGTTGAAAGCTTCAGCCAGACCATTAGTCGATGGGTTATATGCTGTCGAGGCCATGTTCTGAATCCGATTTTTGTCACAAAATCGATAGAAAGCGTGGCTTACGAACTGCGGACCATTGTCGTGAATAATCCTCCGGGACAGTCAAAAATGGTAGATGATGTGATGTTTTATGAAGCTAATCACATTTGATGTCTTCACCTCTGCAATCGGAACAGCTTTCTTCCATTTGGAGAAGTAATCGGTGATAGCAAGTATGAACCGATGCCCTCTAGATGACGGTGTGGTGATTGGCCCAATGATGTCCATTCCCCATGCTTCAAATGGCCAAGAGGCCACTGTTGGGTACAAGAATTCGGATGGCAGATGTATAAAATCTATGTGGATCTGGCAAGCCTTGCACTTCTTTGTATAATCAACTGCATCTGCTACCATTGTGGGCCAGTAATAACCCATCCGGCGGAGATAATCTTACAATTTTGGGCCAGATTGGTGAGCTCCACAAGCGCCATCGTGAGCCTCGCGTAAGGCTTCTTTAGCTTCTGTATTTGACAGGCATAATTAATAGTAGCCCATCGTAGGATCGTCGATATAACATTTTCGTCTCCGTATCATAGAAAAATCTGAGAGAGCGTCTTCTGAATGAAGTTGCTTTCTTCATATTTTTCGACAGAATTCCGTAGACTGCAAAGTCGATGAGCGGGCATCTCCAGTCTTGTATGTCGTTGGTTATCTGGACAGAGTAACTCGTACCCAGTTGAACGTTGTTCTTGGGACAGACCAGCTCATGGCTTATTACGTCGACTAGATGATAAATATCATTTGGAACTGCCAAGGAAGCGACGAGGCCTGCTAGGGCATCGACTTTGATATTTTGGAGCCTAGGAACATGCTCTATAAAGAACCCATTTAAGGTTGCAATGATGGCAATTATTGTCTGATAGTAGGGCAGCAGGTCCTCATTACAAATCTCGTATGAACCTCGGATCTGGTTAACAACGAACTGCGAGTCACCATATGCTTCCAGGTACTTGATCCCCACTTCTTTTGCAAGTTGGAGTCCGATGACTAGAGCGTTATATTCGGTTACGTTGTTTGAACAGGGTCATGTAAGAGAATATGCCCAATTGATCACCAACCCAAAGGGAGAAATTAATACTACCCCGACTCCAGTGACGATATAACCTTGTGGCCCCGTTCTTGAAGCACCGTCAAAGAATATTCGCCAAATAACGTCATGCGAAGTCATGTTTGAGGCGACGACTTCGTCGGGGATTTTTTCATAAATTTTGGTTGTTCCTGAGCCTGGATGGGCTGCTAAGAAGTCAGCCAGGGCTTTTCTTTTGACAGCCTTCTGCGAAACAAAAACCATATCGTATGGGGATAATAGTATCGCCAGGTGGCTAGACGAGAACTGAATACGCCTGGCTTGGTCATGGGAACCCTGAGAGGATTAACCCGTGAAACAACATGGATGGTTTGCCCTGCCACATAGTATCATGTTTTTTGAATGGCAAACACTAGGGCAAGGCACTCTTTCTCCACGGCGGTGTACTTAATTTCCGGTCCTACCATCATCCGGCTGAGATAGTAAATGGCTTGTTAATGTCCCGCATCATTATTCTGTGCTAGCAAAGCACCGAGGGAGTGTTCCGTTGCCCGTACATAGAGTAGGAACGGCTTTCCGGCGATCGGAGCTACCAGAACTGGCGGATTCGTCAGGTATTCCTTAATATCATCAAAAGCATGCTGACAGTCCTCATTCCATACAAAAGAGACACCTTTCCTCATAAGTTGATTAAAGGGTTGACATCATCCTAAGAGGTTAGATATAAACCTCCTAATATAGGCAAGTCTTCCCTGAAGGCCGCGGAGTTCACGGAGGTTCCTCGGTGGACTCATCTCCAGGATTACTTTTGTTTTGTCGGGATCTATGTGAAAGCCCTGGGAAGTAATGATAAAGCCCAAGAACTTTTCACTGGACACGTCCAGGAAAGACTTGGTGGGATTCATCTTCAGGTTGTGCGCTCGCATGAGGTCGAACACTGTTCTTAAATCATGTAAGTGATCATTTTTGTAACGGCTTTTGACGGTGATATCATCAACGTAACACTCCACCGTCTTGCATAAATGATCGCTGAAGATGACGCTCATAGCACATTGATATGTAGCATCGACGTTCTTCATGCCAAAGGGCATGACCGTATAACAATACACGCCGATCGGTGTTCGGAATGACGTATGTTTCTCGTTATCAGGAGACATTTTGATTTGATTGTATCATGAAAAGCCATCCATAAAGGACATGTGCTCGAAGCCACACGTATTGTCGATCATTATGTCAGTGATCGGAAGAGAAAATTCATCCTTAGGGCATACCGCATTCAGATTACGAAAATCGATGTAAATCCGATCTTTCCGTTCTTCTTGATGACTGGTACTATGTTGGCTACCCAGTCTGGGTGCTGGTCTTTATGGATGAAACCGCTAGCTATAAGCTTGTTTACTTCTGCTTTAATGGAGTTCATGATGTCTGGACAAAACAGCCGCTACTGTTGTTTGACTGGTTTTGCGTCCGGGTAAATGTTGAGCTTATGAAGTACGATTTCGGGATTTAACCCTGGCATGTCTTCATAGCTCCAGGTAAAGACGTCAATGTATTCTCTGACGAGTTGCAACAATGACTCCCGCTCGTCGTCTGTCAGGCTTTTACTGACGAAGATTGGCTTTGGAGAGGATTTATCATCGAGGTTAACTTGTATGACCTCATCTTCAGCGGGAGGATCATGAAGTTCAAAGTGTTTCTCTCATTGTACATCTAGTTGTTGGACCCACGGCTCCAACTCAAATGGTTCGAGTAGATCTTCGTCTTCCTCTTCGATATCAGCGGATGTCATGTTGACAGATAATGTCTGTCAGAATATATCTCCAATGCTGCCATCGGAGTCGTAAGTGGGTGATTCGGGAGAATGAGAGTGCCATTCGTATTCTTCATCAGAACTTTCGGGCGTTGTTGCTGGTGTAACATACCTAAGGCCATGTCTGGATTTGACTTAATAATCCCGAGGTTTCCTAGATGGAGTTAAGAGCTGCAGAGGTGATCGCCGGCCGCTGCCGTAATTTAGACCTGGAGTAGCCTCCATGTCATACCCCTGCTTTTGCATGAAGTAAATAGCCTAAGGACTATACAGGTAGAGCAGTAGCCTTGCAGTATCGTGTTCGAGAACAAACTCTCGAGGCATGAAGGGTTGAGGACGTTCTTTTCAGCCAAAGATGATCGTATGATCCCCTTCTCTTCTGTCTGGGACTATGAAGTAGGCATCTTTAATGGGAGCAAGTCAGTTCGGGGTATGGACGGTAGTCACCTGTGTGTGCAGGTTAATGTCCCGACCGAGTCCCATGATATACATCAGATTGAGTTTATTACACTCAGGGTAGTTCAATGGCAGCCTCTTATTAATGAAATAAGGAATTTTGTCAACAGGAATTACATCATCAGGAGAGGGGCTATCCACCAGTGCAACCAGGTACTTAGCGAGTTCTACATCCTCTTCGGCTACCCCCGCGTGATCGGAGGTCGGGATACTGACTTGGGTAACTTGACCGCCAAGGGTTGAGCTTGTGATATTGGCTTACCTGAGTGTGTCGGATCGACACTTGGTTGCCATCTCGTTTTGGGAAGACGGATGATAATTGGCTCGGCAAGGGACTTTGTGTCTTCCGGTTGCCTTTGATTGGATTTTAGCAACTGGATCACCATTGGCCCTATGACGGGCTTTGGCTCTTGGATTTGTGAGCGGATGACTGTCACAACCCGCACCCTAATTAGGGGTACGAGTACGCGGTTATGTCAAGCCTACACCGCAGAATCGGCGGTAGAACGCTGTATAGGTCGTCTACAATAACTACACTAAACAGATAAAGGTACCTGTACAGTATATACACTCCGAATGGAGGTGACATAGCAATACAGTCTCAATCACAAAAACAAACTAAGGTAGATAGCACGGAAAGGAAATAGGATAGATGAAAGCAGGAAATAAGTTCAAGATCCACACAAGTCCAGAGCTATACATAACATCACAGAGTCTCATAATATAAATATAAACTACTACAGTCTAAAACAAAAGCTGGATTGCAGTCCAGGCAAGCCTAACTAAGCTAACTACTCAGGGAGTATAAAATCTAGCGGCCAAACTATCAGGCCACAGCCCTGGCCTGAGTCTCCATCTGTCTCGACCCCATAATAGGTCGAGCAGCCTGTCTCAGAAACATCTGTAAAATTTTCAACGGTATCCTGTCAGGAAAATGAGCAAGTACAAACACCAACAGCAGTTCTATGTGAATTGACAAATACTATAAGAGACAGTATAATGAAATACAAGACAAAGATATGTGAAATACAGGATAAAATCAGCAGAAAATGTATAATAGATGTGAGTACCGAATAGGACGACAATATATATATATGATGACTTAGGAACTATTCGAAAGCCGAGTTACAACCCTTAAACCAAACAAGGACCGGGATTGTAACTCTTCTTCCGAACAGAACTCAGCCTCATAGGATAAATAAATATAAAAATGTGACTTGAATTATTAGAGAGCTATGTGATCGGCTAGGGAATCATGGTAGGGTTATACACTTGGCCCGACAATTCGCGGTGACCTCAACGGAAAGTCATGCCGGCCAACCTGGATAACATGGACATGGAGGTATCTGCTACATCCTACGTGAGGTGAGAGTAGCGCAAGCAAAATAGTGACATGGGACTTTGATCACATAACCCCTAATAATTCCCCCTTTCCTGAATAGTATCATGGATCCGGACATGGCACGTCATGACACGGGATTCAAAAGCAGATGATCAGCCCACTCCCAAATCGATGTCTATATAAGTACATGAAATATGGATATCACACACCAATATACCAAAGAAATCCGGGAATAACATCTCATGACAGGATCCGACGTATACTAGTTCATGATCCATTGTGTCGAAAATCATATAAGACACTGCAACTGAATCGAATATAGTAGATATCAAGACAATAAAAACTATCAGTGAATGTACTCGACTGTGGTCCTGAGCTGATAAGGTGAACAGACGCTCAGAGTAATCACAGACCTAAAATGAGATACTATGAATCAAACATGGTTTTATAATAAAAAGAAAACTAATTTAAATCATGAATGCAAGTCTAAGTCAAACATGGTCAATCTAGGTTAAACTGGATTAAACTGGGTCACACTAGGTCATACTAGGTCACTGGGAGTCAATCCAACTCAAACTAGGTCAAACGGGGTCAAAGGTTGACTTACAGTTGACTTTTGGTCAACTGGTCAACCCTGGTCAACTCTGGTCAACTCTGGTCAACTCTAGGTCAAACTAGTCTAATGTTGACCAACTGTTGACTTTCAGTCAACTGGTCAACTCTGGTTTGGTTTCAGTCAAATCTAGTCACTTATAGGCTAAGGTTGACTCTCGGTTGACCTTTGTTGACTTTTGGTCAAAATGGTCAACCGAAGTCAAAACTAGTCTAGGAGCACTGTATTTGACCATTACCAACCAAGGGAACCAAGTTCTAACCATATCTTAGACTCTAAACTCAAATACCTTAGTTCTAGGTAAAACCTACATTACCCTTACCAGGGTAATCCCGATACCTTGCCCAATACAAAGGAAACCCCGCTAATACCCAAGATACTAGCCTAGGCTCCTTAGGGTAGCTAGATACTATCCTATTCAAGGTTTACCTACCAAAAAATATAGATATCCTAGATATCTAGCCTATCTTAGAACACATGTTGGTTATTTACCCATTACCTTACCTTTACCCTTGTACCATTCTCTTATTTACCCAAACACACATACACACCAACTCACTCACTCTCTCACTCACACATGGTCACATATAGGCTCTACCTATAGGTTCACAATAGGCTAACACCTATAGGCTACTAGCTAACTTCTATAGGCTCACACACACACACACAAGCTCACAAACACACACACACACACAAGCTCACATACACACACACACATAGGCATATATTGGACTGTTTTGGGACTGGTTTGGGGTTGGCTTATGGGGGCTATATGCTATCCTAATGTGGACTAGTTTAGGAGTGCTATTGGTGAGTACAAAGGGCTGAATTGTAGGATGAAATGTAGACTAGATTGGTAGAGAAAATGGGACTGTTTTGGAATGGTTTTAGGGGCTGGTTGGTGGTGACTTGTAGGCTGCCAATGGAGTGAACCATGGGCAGATTTGGGGTAGCAATAGGCATGGCTAGGAACAGGTTAAGGGCTACCATTTATGGACTGAAATGGGGCTGTACAAGGGTGGTTTAGAGGACAGGTTTTGGACAGGTTAAGGACCTGTTTTTGGACAGCTTGGGGGCTGAAATGGAGGGTGTTTAAGGGACTATTTGTGAAGCTATATAGGCTATTTGTATCAGGTTTAGGGGGGTGTGTTGGGGCTGGATTAGGCCTGTGTAAGGGTGGTTAAGGGGATAGATTTTGGGGCTGTTTTGGGCTGTCTATGGGGTTGTTTAAGGGGGATATGGGGCTGCCAATACCCTGTTTCTGCTGCTGTTTTCAGAGCAGCTCCTCCCCCATTCTCTCTATCTCTCACTCTCTCTAACTCTCTATTCCCCCATCCCATACACACACATATATATAGAGACAATCACACACACACTCATACATACATATATATACACATATGCACACACAAATTCAACCAAACAACCACTCTAAACTCCCAATCCCATTCTCTCTATTACCCTCACATTCTATCAAACACCCTACCAACACAAATTCCTCTCTAAACTAACACAAACACATACATCACCAACACAACAAATACTCTAACTTCTCCCCCTCCTTGGTCGAACCTACACCATACCCACAACTTAGAGAAATACACACATTACACACCATAATATATATACATATATATATAAGCCAAAATATATATATATATATATATATATATATATATATATATATATATATATATATATATATATATATATATATATATATAGAGAGAGAGAGAGAGAATAACATATATATAACCCACATAAATATATAATATATAGGTAAATAAATATGGTACAATATGATACTTAGAAAACTCACCTCTAAAATATTAGAAATCTGAGATTAAATATTAAAACAACATTTAAACAATATGCATAATAAATACAAGTGTCCAAATAGAGACTTTTCTACTAGGACACATGCCTACACATTGGACACTCCTAAAAGTCTCCAAATAGACACGAAATGGACACAAATAGAGACACAACCATGGGGGTCATTCCTATGGGTCAAAATTAACCTATATGCCTGTAGGGATGGTTTAGAGGACAAATTATACCTTCCGGGAGAGAGATTCAAAGGAAAAGTCTTTCGACACGACACCGACACGTAGAGATTCCAAAAGGACACGAACGAGCTCCGAATCCTCCCAAACTTGGCTAGCTTCATCCTTGGCTTGAGTAGAGAAGGAAAGAAGAAGATTTGGTGGAAGAAATGATGGATTTGGTGGAGAAAATCAATAGAAACCCTCTCTAAAAATTTGGAGAAGAACAAGAGAGAGAAAAATAGATGGATAATGACAAATGGGAGGCTCAACCCTATCCTTATTGTGGCTGGCCATAATGGGCCATGTGTCCCCCTATTGAACGTCCAAAATAGCCCCCCACTAATCCTATTAATTAATATTAAGAAAGGGCTAAATGGTTGAGGCTAAATTAGTTATTCTAACTCTCTAATCTATCCAAACCCTATCCATAATTAATTAGTCTAACCACTAACTAAAATAAATATTATGTGGGCCATGGCTAACTAGTGTGTTGGTCCCACTAGAGTCAAACTACCCCCGGGTCCCCGTTACAAGTCGGATTGAGCTAAAATTCGAACCCGACTCAAATAACCCCAAAATAATATTATAAATAAATAAATAATTTCAAAAATATTCTAAAATGAAAAATGACAAAAATAACTCTGTTTCTAAAAACTGGGGGTGACAAATCTATCCACCTTAAAAAATTTTGTCCTCGAAATTAAAACCAAACAATAGTAAAATATCAAAATCACAAGTTATGGCCTAAAATTTAAAATGATTTAAAATCTCTAAAATCAAAGCATGAATTAAATAACTAAAATTATAAAATTTAAAATTACTCTCAAATAGAAACTGGGTGCTATAAGTCTATCCACCTTAAAAGAATCATCCTCAAAAACTAAAATAAAGTAAACACAGAAAAAAATCATGCAAATCGATAATCATATGCGTCTGTCCAATCATCATGATACTCAGAATCTCCGTCATGCCAGTGAGCAAGGCTACGATAATCACAGAGTCCTCAACTACGGTACATACCTCTAGAATTATGGTATTTAAAATTTTCGTATTGTCGCATGCTTGGCAGCGAAAACCTTAAATTATTACACCCGAGAAATACGACCATAATCCGACTATATGTCCTCACTATGCCTGCTAGCATGACCCTAGAGAACCGGGCACCTCATTATGCAAATTTGCGACAAGGGGTACGGCTTTGCCTGGTTTACGGGCCTGGAGATGAATTCTTAAGGGTTCTTCAGGCCCTGTGATGTCCTCTAGTTCATCAGTAATGTACTTCTTGTATTCTTCATATAGACAAGCCTCTGAAGAGTGATAAGATTCAACCCCTTTGAAGGGATCGATGTAGGCAAATTCAGTCTTCACGAAGCCATGCTTACTGACATACTTGAAGCACTGGTGAAGGGTGGATGGCACGATCATATAGTCATATATCCACGGACGTCCCAGAAGGATATTGTAGGAGGTGTCTGCATCTATGACGTAGCAGGTAACCTCCGTCTTTAGGTCACCAATCTGACATTTCAATCGGATCTTCCCTAGGGGATAGCTCCTTCTCGAGTTGAAACCGCTAATGGCAGTGTTGGTTGCCGCTAGCCGGTGCATAGGGATGCTAAGAACTTGAAGTAAGATTTTCGGGATGATGCTTATCGACGAGCCAGAGTCGATATACATCTGATCCACCTTGATGTCGCCTATATATACAGTATAGTACAAGGGGCGATCATGCATGTTGGTCTTGATCAACATGTCCTGTGGAGTAAATATGATGTTGGGCATTACATTTGTGCCATCGCTGCCCTGTAGATCTGCTGACAAGTCTTCCCCTGGAAGCTTGACCTGGGCTAGGTAGGCATCAACATTTTAGAGTGCTTCGCTCAATACGACACGAAGATCCTTGGAGAGCCTTAGGAGCTCGTATAGCGATAACTTTGTCGGCATATTAGCCAATTGTGCTAATATGTCAAAGTTGTAAGGTCTCTCAAGCCCCTGAGGTGCGTCATTATGGAGTGGCCTGTCGAAGCAGGTTTCCTTTGGCTTGGACTTATCCGCCAGTGGAGGCTGAGATGGCCTTGGAACATCAGAGAGAGACAACGTTGCTGGCTGAGGATCTTCGACTGAACTGTCCCGTATGGGCTGGACTTGTGCTCCAGACCGGGTAACAACGGCTGCCGTTTCCTCAGCTTCGGCTGAAATTGTATGGCAGGATCTAGACTTCCTGCCCTTTTTCTTGTTGGTAGGAGATGACACCGCCTGGGTAACTTCTGGCACTAAGTCTGGATGCACCCACATGATCTCTTCTCACGATGTGGTGAGAGGTACAAATCCTGATATCTGGTTCCGGACGGGTGGAAGATTGGTAACCTCCATCGTTGCCCGAGGGACAGGTATTACCCCATCTGGAGTGCTCGTTGGAGGGAAGTTGCCAAACTGGATTGATACCATGTTTGTCGCCACAGTAAACTCTTCGAAATCTATCGATAGAGCTTTGGAGTCGATAAGACTCTGGATGTACCGCTTTAATTAGAAGCATTCTGTTGACACAAAGTCACAGTCAACCAAATATTGATAACATTGACTAAATAATACTTGTGATAATTCAATAAAACACACGACGACTTTATTCTGCTCAAGCCAAACGACAGCCCAGACGACAGCTTAGTTGTGCAAATATCAGTCGTTTTCGCATCTGTACTTTTATATTTTATTGAGTCTAGAATGTTTGTAAGCTGAGTTATGCTGGGCTCTTGAGACTCAACCCACAACCTAGCCAAAGCCCATAAAGCTCCACATCCAAACTTAGCCCAATTTACCCTTGGACCAGTTCTGTGCTCTGGAGACAGAGTTCGGGCCGAACTCTGCCTCCACACAGAGTTCGGGCCGAACTCTGTCCCCTAAAAATTAGCACCCTAATTTTTAGGGTTGGCTGGTTGCTAGTTGTCCAATGGCCAAATTTTTGAAATTCCTACCAGAATTCTGGCCGAATTCTGCCTGATAAAAACCTATAAATAGGCCTAGAATTCTCTCATTTTAAACCATCCAATCTTCTCTTCTCTTCTCTCTTAAGCTCAATATAAGCCATACCCTTCTCATCTACTAGCCAAAAGTTTCCTAAGTCTCGAGTGCTCAGCATCTCTCAGTTAGGAGTCTTGTGTAAGAGTTCAAGAAGTCGCTTGGAAAATTCTAAGCATCGCCACTGCGATCCATTGTAAAGAAGTTGACGTGCTCTTCTGAAGTAAAGGCACGGGGTGTAACTACTATTTCACAAATAGTAGATTTAATCCTGAGCTAGAGTTCTCAGGCCTGGACTAGTCCTCCACGAGGGAAACCAGGTTAAAATCGGCTGTGTTTGTGTATGCTCTCTTGCTCATTCTTTATTTTTCGCATTTACTCTGATTATATTTAGATCATGAAAGAGTTGATTTTTAATTGGTTATTATTGCTATAACTCTATTCACCCCCCTCTAAAGTTGCCATCTGTTCTTCAATTGGTATCAGAGCTCTGTTCTCTTTACAAGGATTTACATCCTAGAGCTGATCCATGGCAACCACACAATCCTTGATTTCCAATCACGGTGAAGGACAGTCCACTCATAGGCCTCCCCTATTTGATGGAACTAACTACACGTATTAGAAAATAAGGATGAGTTTTTATCTCAAGTCGCTAGACTTTGACCTGTGAACTATCGTCACTGACGGTTACAAAAAGCCCGCCAGAATAGTTGTCAATGGCGATCTCGTTGAGAAATCACATGACAAATATTCTGACGAGGAAAAGAAATAGGCAAGTCTAGACGCAAGAGCTATTAATGCTTTATTTTGTACTATAGACAGGAATAAGTTCAACAGGGTATCCACATGCACCACATCCCACGAAGTATAGAAGCTTCTAGAAGTGACGCATGAAGGAACCACCCAAGTCAAGGAATCAAAGATAAGTCATCTCAATCAAGAATATGAGGCTTTCAAGATGAAGCCAAACGAGACGATCACGCAAATGTTCACAAGATTCCTCGACATCATCAACCCCCTGTCTTCGCTTGGGAAGCAATATTCAAATCATGAGAAGATTCGCAAGCTACTTAGGAGGCTACCAAAAATTTGGAACCCTAAGGTGACAGCCATCATAGAAGGAAACGATCTCACAACCATGTCTATAGAGACCTTGATGGGAAAGCTAATGACTCATGAGCTTGACCTCAAGGACTTCGAAGAGCCTGCTCCTAAGGCTAAGGAGATCGCACTCAAAGCTCACCGACGGAGGGCTGAACCCGAAGAGATGGATGACGACAACTCAGAAGACGATGATCAAGCCCTCATCGTTCGCAACTTCAAGAAATTCCTTCGCTTCAACCGAAGAAAGAAGGAACCACAAGAAGATGAAGAAGAAGAGCCTACTTGCTACGATTGGAAGAAGACGGGACATGTCCGAAAAGACTGTCTATTCTCAAAGAAAAGCAACCGCTATGAGAAGCCATACAAGAAGACCTCTTCAAAAAAATATGCCAACACAAGCATTTGGCATGAAAGTGAAGCTAGTGACTCCGAGGAAGAAAAGAACTCTCCTCAAGATACGGCTAATGTGTGCCTAATGGCGACGTCCGATAAGGTATCAAACGAAACTCTTGACGACTTCACTTATGATGAACTTGGCGATGCTTTCACCAATTTACTTAGTGACCATAAAAAGGTCATTGGTAAATACAAACAAGCCAAGGACAAAATCAAAATTAATGAAGTCGAAATACAAAGACTTTCTCTATTACTTGATAATATTAGAGACACTACACCCACGGATGTCACTGATGAGGTATCTAAGCTTAAAATAAGCTTGTATGATGCCGAGGCTCGTATTGAGCAACAAACACAAGAAATCACAACACTCAACACAGAGCTTACAGAAGAAAAGAATAGACACAAGATTACTATTACTAAGTTGCATGGTTTGAATGCTAAGATTACTGAATTGCAAGCTGTCTCTAAGAAACTAGAGACTAAGTTGGGAAAACAGGTTGCTCAACCTCAAACCCAATCACATGAGACACACACTAAGCATGACACAACTCATACTAGTCAACCACGTCATCCTCATGCTGCTCACAATCATGCTTACATGTACACACACTTTTACAAACCTCATGCACGTAAAAATAATCATCATATGTCACATAAACATCATGCCACACATAGATACAGTCATCATCATATTGCACAAAGACACAATCAACATCACTCCACACATAGACAATCTCATCATGCCATGCCATATAGACAATCTCATCATGCCATGCCATATAGACAACATCATCATGCCATGCCATATCAACAATATCACCATGCCTCTCCACATAGTCATCATCACCATGCTGAATCTACATATCATCAATATTCTGCTTATAGACATCATCAGCATGCTCCTAATGTAAATAGGAATACTACATGCACCTATTGTGGTTTACATGGACACATTTTACCACAATGTAGAATTAGAAGATTAGTAGATAAAAAGATATATGTATGGTTTCCAAAAGCTAACTCTTCAGGACCCTCAAGAACTTGGGTACTAAAGGTCACATCTACTCTTGATGTAGGTGGACCTTCCCTCCTCAACTAAGAGTAAGTGGATTCTCGATAGTGGATGCTCGCGACATATGACGGGAGACGTACATCTTTTCGTATCACTATCGATGAAGAGAGAAGGATATGTATTCTTCGGTAATAACCTAAAAGGTTATATTATAGGTAATGGTATTATTGGCTATCCTCCCTCTCCCGTAATAAAGGATGTCTGCCTAGTGACCGAGTTAAAGCATAACCTGCTCAGCATCAGTCATCTTGCTGACCATGGTTATGATATTAACTTTGGACAAAACAAATGCCTTATATATGATAGGTCAACAGGAGACATTGCTTTTGAAGGAGTAAGAGAGGATAACATTTATATTTTCTATTTGTCTGGGAATACTAAAAATGCAGGTAGATGCCTATACGCTCACAAAGATGAACGACTGCTATGGCACCAGCATCTTGGTCATGCCAATATGGATACCATATCCAGGCTATCGACCAAGAAGCTAGTTAGAGGCTTGCCCGACATCACATTCAAGAAGGACACCGTATGTGCCGAATGTGAGTTGAATAAGGCAACCAAGTCATCTTTCCATTCTATAAACTTTGTAAGCACTACTAGACCCCTGTAACTACTTTATATGGATTTATTTGGCCCTAGTAGAGTAGCCAGTCTTGGTGGAAAACTCTATGTATTTATTATTGTTGATGACTTTTCAAGATTTACTTGGGTTTTCTTTCTTACTTATAAAAGTGATGCTATTTCAGTTTTTAAGATTTTTGTCAAGAAAGTTCAAAACGAAAAAGGCTATATGATTACTCGTATCCGAAGTGATCATGGAGGCAAGTTGGAAAATTCTTATTTTGAAAAGTTTTGTGATTACAGTAGATTTAATCATGAGTTTTCTTGTCCAAGAACTCCCCAACAAAATGGTGTTGTGGAGCGGAAGAATAGGACTCTTGGCGATGTGGCTAGAATCATGTTGAACAAGTTTTCACTTCCGAAATACTTTTGGGCTGAAGCTGTCAGTACAGTATGCCACATTTTAAATAGGGTACTTATTCGTCCTATTACGAAAAAGACACCCTATGAGCTTTGGTTCGGGAGAACCCCAAATGTTTCTTATTTTAGAGTTTTTGGATGTAGATGCTTTATCCTTAACACCAAAGACAACTTAGGCAAATTCGATGCCAAAGCTGACGATGGTATTTTCCTTGGTTATGATGCCAAGAGTAAGGGATATAGAGTTTTTAACAAACGCTCATTAATTGTGGAAGAGTCTACCAATGTGACTTTTGATGAAGATAACAGTGCAGCAACCACTCTTGAAGATGATGTTGAGCCATCAACGTCTACTCCAATGAACACCACAACCGAGACAAATTCTCTGGAATGCTTGCCTAAGAAATTATCTTTCAAGCCATCACATCCAAAAAATTTGGTAATCGGTGAGGTTTCACGAGGAGTAACAACTAGATCATCATTAAGAGACTCTATTGCTAGCACTGCCTTTATTTCACAAATTGAGCCTAAAAACATTTCAGAAGCTTTCAATGATGAATTTTGGATTTCTGCTATGCAAGAGGAACTCAACCAATTCGAGAGGAGCCAAGTATGGGAACTTGTTCCTAGACCGGCTAATCACTCGATTATTGGTACTAAATAGGTTTTTAGAAACAAAGTGAATGAAGATGGTTAAGTCACACGCAACAAAGCTCGTCTAGTAGCCCAAGGATACAACCAAGAGGAAGGTATCGACTACGATGAGACGTATGCTCCTGTTGCTAGATTAGAATCCATTCGGATGCTTTGTGCATTTGCAAATTTTCAAAATTTCAAATTATTTCAAATGGATGTTAAAAGTGCTTTCTTGAATGGTTTTATTAAGGAGGAAGTTTATGTAAAGCAATCCCCTGGCTTTGAAAATCACAAATTTCCCGATCACGTGTTCAAGTTAAAGAAAGCGCTATATGGCCTCAAACAAGCCCCCAGAGCTTGGTATGAACGGTTTAGCAACTTCTTACTTGAGAAAGGTTTTTCAAAAGGGAAAATTGACACTACACTGTTCATAAAATCTTTCAAAGACACTATTCTGTTGGTACAAATATATGTAGATGATATTATTTTTGGTTCTACTGATAAAACCTTTTGTCAAGATTTTGCCAAGTGTATGCAGACCGAGTTTGAGATGAGCATGATGGGGGAGCTCAACTACTTTCTTGGACTGCAAGTTAAACAAATGTCAAATGGAAGCTTCATCTGTCAATCGAAGTATACAAAGGACATGCTGAAGAAATTCGACCTTGATAACGTCAAACCAATCAGCACTCCTATGGCTACTTCAACCAAACTTGAACCAGATGATAGTGGCAAACCCGTAGATCAGCATAAGTATCAAGGTATGATAGGCAGTTTACTCTATCTTACTACTAGTCGCCCTGATATAATGTTTAGTGTTTGCCTGTGTGCTAGATATCAAGCTAATCCTAAGAAATCACACATGACCGCGGTTAAGCGTATCTTTCGATACCTTAAGGGTACGGTTACAGTGGGCCTATGGTATCCCAAGTCAACATCATTTGACCTCATTGGTTATTCTGATGCTGACTTCACTGGATGCAAGGTCGACCGTAAAAGTACGAGCGGCACGTATCATTTATTAGGAAAGGCTTTAGTCTCTTGGTTTAGCAAAAAGCAGAATCTGTCGCACTATCCACAACTGAAGCTGAATACATAGCAGCTGGGCGTTGTTGTGCACAAATTTTGTGGATGAAGCAAACCCTTGAAGACTATAATTTATCTTTCATGCATATTCCTATCCTTTGTGACAACACTAGTGCAATAAATCTTACTAAGAACCTTATTTGTCACTCACGCACGAAGCACATTGAGATACGACACCACTTTTTGCGTGATCATCAGCAAAATGGCACGATTAACTTAGAATTTATTGACACTGATCATCAGTTAGCAGACTTCTTCACTAAACCATTATCCGAAGAGCGCTTCAATTTTCTTTGTCGTGAACTTGGAATTTTAGATGAAGCTGTTATAAATTAAAAATAAACCTGCGTAAATATCGAATATATTGTGATTCTCTTATGATGAACTTACTATGGGTACAAGCCGAAAGGGTTCTTCTGACAACAAGGCGTAAAAGCCTAAGCGACACGGTGCACTAGTCCTCAGGACTACCGCTAGCTGGGATCCGGCCCCTGCAGCTAACCCATGGCAGATTCAAAATATTGAATTATGATATATTTCCTTGTTTATTACACGGTTCATTTTTATTTATTACTCGCTGAAATACTAAATTTTCAAAACTTCATATTACTGTTGTGACCTCACTATCTGCCATCCATTTATTTACTTATTGGATCTTTTACTCTCTTATACTCATATAGTATATTAGTTTTTTATCTTCACTTACTCATTTTTTTCACTCAGCCTGATTTCAGTTCTGTCCCCAGGAACCGAAATTCGGGCCGAACTCTGCCCCTAACAGAGTTCGGGCCGAATTCGGTCTGCCTGTTCCAGAATCGGGCCGACGCTCAGCCGTTGATCTTGTTTTGATCCAATGGCCAAAAATTGACCCGACCAAGAGAAACCCTCCTCTTTATTTTGGTTTCTCTTACCTCCTCTTCATTCTTACCACCTTTTCTACTTCTCCTCGTCAAAAATTCTCAAAACCCTAACCCTAGTTTCTCCTCTATTGGGCTCCATTCTTCTCCAAACTCAAGGAGAAGGCTTGGTTTTCCATTCTCTTTCATAATCCTTCAATATATTGAGGTATAACTCCTTTCTTTTCTATATCTCAAATTTCTTTTTTCTATCTATTGTGTTATGGCTCCATGATTGTTTAACCGTGGAAAGAGACTTCGGATTGAGGGTGCTTCCTCGTCGAATGCTCCTCCTCCCATTGAGCCACCCGTTGCACCACCCGTTGCACCGACAATTGAACAACCAACCCATCCGTTGTTCAATCCTTCTCGTCCACGTGATCCAAACACTTTCGACGACCGAATCTTTATATCACTAGACGCATCCAATGAATGGTTTAGCGATTTTCGGACATGTCCGGTGTTTGCGGGACACCCCATAAATTTCACAATTTTCTCATAATATGATGCACTCTTTAATGACCTCTGTCTTGATGAACTCGTTACTTCTAATTCGATCATTTATCGTAGTGCCATACAAATGTTTTATTGCAATTTGACTCATGATGATACTCGTATCTATTCACGTGTTGCGGGTATTGATATCTCATTTGACGACTTTGAATTAGCCGAATATCTTGACCTTATTGAGCCTAATTCTTGGAAAAAGCTTGTTGAAGCTAGATCCTTTATCTTTCCCGAAGGGATTTCTCTAGAGAGCTTCAAGGACGACCTGTGTAGCCCTAACACATGTCCTCGTAAGCTCTTAGCAAAGTATCTCAATCCTTACTTTTATGAGCTTCATCGGATCATTTTTAACACTATTCTACCCAAAGCGGGTTCTACCGATGAAGTCACTTATTTTGAGATTTCAGCTTTGTACCATCTCCACTTCCATGTTCCCTTTAACCTCCCACGCACAATAATGGATTGGATGATCAACTGTAGGAAGAAACCAAGATCCTTGGTTTATGTCTTATATCTTTCGATGATCTTTCGTGCGTTCCATATACCGCTTGATGAGTGTCCATTCTTGCCTGCCCCTGCCTTTCTTTCCAAGGCAAGGAGACTTCATGCGGCCGTCGGCTCTCCGATCGTGTCTGAGCATTCTGAGGACGAGCCGGATGCCCCTCCTCTCGGACAGGATCCCCCTCCTCCTTCTGCCACTCTTGAGTCTATTCAGACCATGCTCCGAGATCGTTTTGATTTGGAGGACGATCATTGGACACAGCTGGATTATCGGACCACACTGCAGATGAGTGCTATCAGCAACTCGCTGCATGACATCCGGTATTCCATGTCTCGCGCTCCTTCCATGCCCATTCCTATGGAGCGAGATCGCGATCGTGAGGGCTTTCGCATTGATGACCCTTGGGTTCGTCGCTACATGAATCCAGACTCAGCTTTTGTGGACCCACGTCGCTCCTTTACTGATCCATCGGACGACGCTGGGCCCTCTCGTGCTCGTTGATAGTTTTTGGACTGCTACTTAAGGCTGCTACTGGAGATCTTAGATTATATTTTCTGCTTTTTGCTTTAGTTACATTTATGTACTTAGTTTGTAGTAAACTTCCTATGCACTATGCTTTTGAAACATTGGTAGTTTTTATGACTCTTGGTCATTATATTATATGTGCAGTTTCTTCTCCTTTATGTGTGTTTTGCCTGTTATCACTTATTTATTTCATATTGCTAAATGCCAAAAGGGGGAGTTATGTGTATATTCTGTTCCGTTTGTTTGGTTTATATGTGCTTTTGGAAGCCTATTATTAACAAGACAACAGAGATTCACAGCATTGTTTATGGGGGAGCTACTTTTAAGCTTGGCACTTATTATAGGGGAGCTATGTCGTTCATGTGTCCAGGTATGGATATTGAATATACAACTATTATTTTGTCAATTATCAATATGGGGGAGATTGTTGACACAAAGTCACAGTCAACCAAATATTGATAACATTGACTAAATAATACTTGTGATAATTCAATAAGACACACGACGACTTTATTCTGCTCAAGCCAGACGACAGCTTAGTTGTGCAAATATCAGTCGTTTTCGCGTCTGTACTTTTATATTTTATTGAGTCTAGAATATTTGTAAGCTGAGTTATGCTGGGCTCTTGAGACTCAACCCACAACCTAGCCAAAGCCCATAAAGCTCTAATCCAAACTTAGCACAATTCACCCTTGGACCAGTTCTGTGCTCTGGAGACAGAGTTCGGGCCGAACTCTGCCTCCACACAGAGTTCGGGCCGAACTCTGTCCCCTAAAAATCAGCATCCTAATTTTTAGGGTTGGCTGGTTGCTAGTTGTCCAACGGCCAAATTTTTAAAATACCTACCAGAATTCTGGCCGAATTCTGCCTGATAAAAACCTATAAATAGGCCTAGAATTCTCTCATTTCAAACCATCCAATCTTCGCTTCTCTTCTCTCTTAAGCTCAATATAAGCCATATCCTTCTCATCTACTAGCCACAAGTTTCCTAAGTCTCGAGTGCTCAGCATCTCTCAGTTAGGAGTCTTGTGCAAGAGTTCAAGAAGTCGTTTGGAAATTTCCAAGCATCACCACTGCCATCTATTGTAAAGAAGTCGACGTGCTCTTCTGAAGTAAAGGCACGGGGTGTAACTACTATTTCATAAATAGTGGATTTAATCCTGAGCTAGAGTTCTCAGGCCTGGACTAGTCCTCCACGAGGGAAACCTGGTTAAAATCGGCTGTGTTTGCGTATGCTCTCTTGCTCATTCTTTATTTTTCGCATTTACTCTGATTATATTTAGATCATTAAAGAGTTGATTTTTTAATTGGTTATTGTTGCTATAACTCTATTCACCCCCCCTCTAGAGTTGCCATCTGTTCTTCACATTCATGAGTGGAATGATGGACATAGTGGTAGAAGTGAGAATATTTTGGGTCCTCCATTTCTGCTGCTCGGAGCTCGCGCCTTGGTGGAGGGAGCTGGATCCTACCCCTTGCAAGAGCATTTCGAAGATAGGTTTGACATGACTATCTTCAAATAAGTAATTCTCCTTGGGCCACTGACCTTCTGCCTATTTTTGTTCAGACTTCTGGGTCGCATCAGCGACCATGGCCTATTTGCCTTTATTGTCCTGGTTGGAGGTGCCGCTACTGTTGTTGTTGTTGTAGGTGGAACCAGGACGTTTGCCCTTATCTTCTCCATCTGGGATGTGTAATCACAACTGGCGAGCCTTCTTCAATTTTGCCTCCGTATTGGTAGCACTTATGATGAAGGTCGTCCAATCCCTGAACTGATCGTCGCCCATCCAGAGGCTAATTGTGGGGAGCAACTTCTTCTGGCAGATAACAATCAAGGAGCTCTCGGGATTGTCTTGGGGCAATCTTATTGCGGTTTGGCGGAACTGCTCGATATAGTTCCTTATTAGCTCCCTCTCTCCCTGAACGACGTCCATGAGAGATTGCATCGTCACATCATGCCCCACTTCATAGAATCTCTCCAGAAACATGTGCTTGAAGCCGTCAAAAGAATGGATGCAATTGTCGGAAAGGTTACGGTACCAGTCGAACGCGATCCCCTCTAATGCTCCGATAAATAATCATGTAAGGATGGCGTCACTATACGGCAAGTGGTCGGTTGTGACCTCAAAGTAAGTTATGTACCGACTAACATAGGTCTTTTCGTCATATGAATGGATATGACATAACTTATACCGTGGTGGAAAAGGCATATCTCTCAATGCAACGGAATACGGCTGTCGTATTCTGAGGTCCCGAGTGGAGTTTCGGGCATTGAATATTGCTCGAAGCTCTTGAACTTCCCTCCTCGCCTGTTTGGCTTCGTCCGCAGCTGAAGGAACGGATGTTCCTAGAGGATCATCACCCAAAGGAGGGGCAGTTGTGTTGGAGTCCGTGTTGACTATGGGTCCCAAGCTTGTTTGTTCGGGCGTCCTTACTGGTTGAGTTGGCAAGATAGCTTTGATTTCGTCTACAGACTTGACTAAGGACAAGAGCATGGCTTCAAGTACTTCTAGACGTTGTCGGTCAGTAGGCGCTTCATGATCATCGTTGGCCATAAAGACTGTCCTCACGTGGATAGAGGTAAAAGGGATCGTAGCAGAGGTTCTCTCTGTGTCGTATCCCTGTACAGAGAAATCATCAAAAAATATCGGAATGTCATCTTCCTCAGATTTGGAAGGGGTGCTACCCCCTATGCAGGAAGCCGTATCGTCTTGGCGAGGGTAATGGCCCTCAGGGAAGTCTATGTCTGTTGTGCAGTTCTGGGGGATCTATACCCCCTGTGTGTGCTCTTAGTTCACCGGGTTGTCGCATATATTGAGAAGACTGCTACCCCCAGCTTCATCTACCCCCACGGGGGTCGAGGATGCACCCCCAGGTGTTGGAAGCTTCTTTCTGGATCGAGTACCTAAATAGACACCCCCTGTGGCTATCGGCAGCAACCCCTAGATGAGAGTTTCTTTGCAGTACTGGCTGAGATTGTCGGACTAGAAGAGCCTGTCTTCTTTTCCTCCTTGCCGGGAGGAACCTTCCGAGTTGAATTACAGGAGGCAAAAGGAAACTCTTCGTCTTCCGAAATTTGCACCTGTTTTTCGAGTTATTGTCGGACAGGTGCTGGCTGCTGCAGTCGTTGAAAAACTTACTGTCGACCTTCAGGTGCTGCCAATTTGTTGCAGCAGCAGTTGATAATGACTTGGGTACAACGACGTCCCGAGAGGGACTCATCGCATGCCAATGGTTCCACCTTGCATTTGTGAGTAATCACCTCACGCAAGTCGGTAGCAAGTTGATCTACTTTTGCACCAAACTTGTGGACTCGGGTATCCCGAGCGCATAGGTGCTTAGGTATCATGTTTGCCCCCTGATCTGAGCCTAGTAAAAGCACTTGCTTTGGATCGTTTGAGGGAGACTTTCAAGACCCACCCTGTCCGTTAGCCCTGGGGGACTGGACGCGGGTGGTTTTGTACAACTTTCCATCAGGAGCCCGTATAACAGTTAACAGGGCCCGCTGACAGTCAGCGACTTGGACAGTTGACTGGGCTTGTTGGGCCTGCACTACCATAGAATTCTTTGTCTTAGCACCAGGAGGTGGATAGTAAAAAGAGTCCAGATTGATACATCCCACATTCTCAATGGACTGCATGGAGTTAGGCCCACATGAGAAACGGGTAAACAAGGAGCTTCTGACAGGACCGTATGAAACACTCTGCCTATGGCCAGGATTGGGTGCCGCATGGGCCATCTTCCTGCGGCCAGAGTTGGCTGCCGCATGGGCCATCTGTATGCGGCCAGAGTTGGCTGCCACATGAGCTATCTTCCTGCGGCTAGAGTTGGCTGTCGCATGGGCCATCTGTATACGGTCAGGGTTGGCTGCCGCATGGGTTGTCTGCATGCGGCCAGAGTTGGTTGCCGCATGGACAGACTGCCCATTTCTCTTATGCGGTCTCTTTTTTGTCCGTATAGATTTTTCTTGTGTCCCCAAAAACTCAGCATCGTAGTATTTTCCTTTCCTGGATTTGGGGACAGTGTGGTCCTCTGCGGTCGAAAGCAAAGCCATAGGAGAGCTTCGATCACCGTCTTGGGCTGCAAAAGGAGCTTCTTCGAGAACTTGGTCGGGGGCAACAGTTTTGCGTGCCGACGTCCTGCGAGTTCTCTTTGGGTTGGCTCGCTTCTGGGACAGGCTGGTGCTCCCTTCAGAGAGCATTTCTTCGAAGGCTTGTTGGTCAAAACAAACCACAAGCATTTGCTACGTAGAACCAAGCTTGGTCGCGTCAGATTATGTCACCAGCTTCTCATCAGAGGAGAAGGACATCCCCAGCAGAGTCGCCATCGTGCTTGCCATTAAATATCAAAGACAGGTATTACAGAAATACTAAAATTGATTGCAAACTTGCTTGTACAAAAATAGCCTAGAAAGAAATCCTAAGAAATAATCTAAGTCCAATTGTTTAGTTTTTAATTCTGGGGGTGACGGTGGAGGCTCAGGAAAGTGTATCAACTCTGTCTTACTCCTTGGACTATCCGACGTAGTCTTTAGCTCTTGAAGAAATTACTTTTTGAAGGTTGCCAACCTTTTACAGGGGTGTGGCACCCTGCTATTTATAGTGTTGTGTATTTTAAGCCGCATAGATGGCCTGTGGCCACGTGGCTGATCAGCACGTGAAGACCCGCTCTTTGGCCGCCAACTGTTGATTTGTTGAGATTTTATTGCAGCAAATCTGGGTGGTTGAGACTTGGTCAACCTGCCACGTGTCCTATCGCAGGATAGGAATCATTTTGAGCCGCATGAGTCTCTCAGTTTTCGACCATGTTAGGCCGCATGAGTCTCATGTGGCTTAAGTCACAATCTTCCTTAGCCCGCATGTAGCGTAAGGACTTTTATGTCGCATAGATTCTGTATTTTGGGCCGCATAAAGCCCATGCGGCTTGGGTTACAGTCACCCTTGGCCGTATGAAGTTCAGAGACTTTGGGGCCGCATATGTTTGAGCCGCATAAGGTTCATGCGGCTTGGGTAACACTCATTCTTGCCGCATGAAAGCGCATGAACCCTGCTTTTGGTGACATGACATTTTGTCTGCTCACTTTTTGTTAGAGTATCAAAACTGTCATTTTTGACAGAATTTGTCAGCTTTATCGAACGAACTGATCAACTTGGTCGCATATCTTTCTTCTGCAGCTCGAATCAGTCTAGTTGTCGACGGGCCGCATAGGGTGTTGAATCTGTCATGCGGCTCTCCTTTATGCGAACTTGTTTGGCCCAAAGTACTTATGCGGCAAATTGTGATCCGCATGAACCTTATATTTTCCATGCTTCTACATACTGTAGAAGCATGGAATTTCAGAACCTGAAGTCCTATGCGCCAGACTACATGCACCAGAGCTTGGACAAAGTACTTCACAAACAGCAAAAATAGTCATCGAAAATGGACTTTTTATTACATATGAAAGTCTATTACATGTCTAAGAAAAGATGGTACAAAGGAGAATTTCTACAAAGAAAAGATCCTAAGTCTACGGCCAGCAGCCATCATGCGCCCTCAAATAGGCGCAGCAATCACCACGCGCCCTCAGCAGGGCGCATCCTTTTCAGCAGCTCAGTTATGTGCATCCCAGTTATGTGCATCCCTTCAGCAGCCCAGTTATGTGCCGCTCTTCCAGCCAGGCTCACCGCCGTCGAAATGCTTTGACTAATGAAGCATTTATTGAGCAGAACAAGGGTGGCAATCAACCCTCTAGCCAAGAAAGAGAAGAGCACCGCAAGCTAACCTGTGGCCAGGGGAGGCTTCGAAAGAGCCTCCAAAGGCCAAGGAAGACCGTAATCGAAACTGCGGCTAAAGGAGCAGCATTCAACACAACCAGAGTGGGCAACGCCCACTTTGAAGGAAGAAAGAGCCTCCAAAGCCGCAGCACCTCCATTCCGATCTGCGGCTCTTCCTTCACAACGAAGATGAGGCTCGAGCATCCCTATCTTTGGATGCAACAGGCACCTTTCGCCTGCCTCGGATGCCCTCGACTCCGACTTTTGGATGTAACAGTCACCTTCAAGTGCATCAATGAAGACATGGCGTCACATCTTTACCCTCGGGAGCATCTCGACAACAGAATACATCCGAGTAAACAAGTTCATGTTGGAAGAATGTGATAGAACGAGAAGCAAACTCTCTCCATGCCACTATTTATAGGCCGGACAAATCAAACCCATGCGCCAAGTGGATGGCTCTCCGAATTTCGTACAATGAATTTGCATTAAATAGATAAACCGGACGCTTCGAATTCAGCTAAGTCAAAACAGCTATTTAAAGCACTCGAAGATCGTAACAGTCGCACCATTAAAGACGTGTCACGAAGCAGATGCGCCGGCCAGACCGCGCATCACACAGATGCGCCCATCAGCACCAAGCACATCACAGGGGTGCGCCCCCATGCTTCCCTATACGTCTAGTGGAACGCCAACCGACGCGCCCACTCAGCTGTCTATCGAATGTCACAAACATTAAATGCAGAACTGACAGAGTTGGCAGCATGCCTCCCAAAGTCTGAATAGTTCAGAAGACGAAGCGTCGCCAACGTCAGCATCATCATTACTTTCCTCCGACGGCTACTGCCACATGGTCACCCAACCACTCGCATGTGCCTCTGCAGCCATGCGCAAAAATCTGCATGCACCTCAAAAGCCATGCACCTCAGACTTTTTACTGATCCCTAAAGACAGAAGGAAAGTCACCATTAAAGCTCTGCATGCGCCTCAAAAGCCATGCGCCTCAGACTTCTCTCTGATCCCGAAAGACAGGAGTTAAGTCAATACTGAAGCCTCGCATGCACCTCAAAAGCCATGCGCCCCGAATGGTTTGTGACCCCTAAAGGTTACGTACCAAAGCCTCCTCATGCGCCCAATCCTAGGCGCATCCTACCAGATCATTCCCCACCAAATCAGAGATCTTCGAGCAATGGGTCGATGACACGTGTCCTTTGACTCAACTCACCCAAGATCTCAGCAACAGAAAGATCTTCTCCTCTGCTACGTGCCGGTCCACAACAGCAGTATGAAGAATTCAACCCCTCGATTAGGGCGCATCGTTCATACGCCTCCATCAGCAATCAACACGTGGCATCCCCACGACCAGGCGCATCCTACATGTGCGCATGAGCAGCCAGCCTGCAAACTATATAAAGAGAGGGACCATTTTCTTCTTCGAGACCTACCTACACACGGACAGAACATACAACGAACAAACATACCACCAGAGAGACAGATACGGACACTCAACATCTTCCTCCTCTCAGCAAGCTCCAGCACCCAGAGAAATCCAAGTCTTCAGAGAACCGATAACCGTCGTCAGATCGTCAACGGAGTCAACACATTACCACTCACTCCATCGGCACAAGGGACCCAGATAAACAAAAGTGTACTCCTTGGACTATATCTAAGTCCTATATTGTAACACTTTTATGTTTGTATTAAAATTTGTAATCAAAGAATTTTAATGGCAAACAAGCTGACGACTCTACTGGGGACCTCTTTCTCCTCCACCGAGAAAGCTGTGTCGCAATCCGACGACGTGAAGGTGGGCTCCTCACACAAGACGCTGGTCGTACGCCTCAATCAACAGGCGTATGAGGAGTTCATCTCTGAAGGCAGTGCGAGTCCTTCGAAGCGACTGCCGAAGCCGAAGAAGACCCGCCGAGTCTGGGTGCGCAAGGTCGACGCCTCGGGTACCACCACCGAAGGGGACATACCGATCCATTCTTCCCTTCCTGCTGACGACCTCAGCAACCAAGATGCGCCTGCTGGTGTAGCGTATCTCTTGGGGAAACGTGCGGCTAACCACATTCCCCAGCCATCTCCCTCTCAGGCGAGGAAGATGCGTCGACGGAGTAGGGGCGCAGCCAATGCCCCGCACATCACCTCTGATGCGCCACAGAAGGTCTCTATCTTTGACAGACTCACTCGCTGTAATGGCAAGAAGAATTTGGATTCTGAGTACTATACGCCCCAGCGGACTGGTACGAAGAAATCTACGGCATCACGGGCCATGCGCCCCAAACATGCTATACCAGCAGCAAGCCAGAAGCATGTGCTCACAATCATGCGCACTGCTGATGGTAAGCTGTACAAGGTCGACTCTAGTACTACGGTGCCAGAAATGAGCCGACCTTCAAAGTCCTTGTCTCAATTGGGCGCGTCTGTCGCGTACACAACCAAGTCGAGTAAGGCAAAACCAGTGGTCTTGAACTCCCGCGCCTCTTCTGGTTGTGCATTTGAGGTCCGTTCAAGTCACTTCAAATGCTGTGGTTCTCCCACTACTGATCGGGATGCCTGTTTGGTATTAGATCAGGGGCGCAGCACTCACTTGACCACCCCGGCACTTGGCCTTGCCATGCACCTGAAGGGGGTGTGAAGGGGCACTCTCCTCCAACGATCTGCATAACGTGATCACTCACAAGCGCTAATCAGGAGAGTCGACTGACAAGCACGATGCGTCTCTCACGGGGCATACTTGTGCTATGGTCACCATCAACTGCTGTTGTAAAGCGGTAGTCCCACCAAGGCAGTCGGTGTTCCAGCGGCTACAATCATCGACGCCCCTCCGACGTCGCCTCGGGAAGAAGGTGTCAACAGAAGAAGAGCCAAGGGTTGCTTCATGCAGCGTGATCTCCAACTCCTCGTCAGTCCGAAAGGCGACTGGCAGTTCCTCTTCCTCGTCCAAAAGCCAGCCGAGGAAAACCAAGACAGTCGCGTCCTTCGGAGTGTTCGAAGGCACTCGGGAGAGGAAGAAGATCTTGGAAGAAGCTGGGGGTAGTCAGACCCTTGTCGAGTCCGAAGACGAGGGCGTCCAAAGAACATCTGGGGCGGATTCTGTCAGCCTTCCAGAAGAGGAGGATATCCCCCAGAACATAGCTGCGGGTAGTCTAGCATCTGCGGACCCGAGTTCCGAAGACGCAGAGGCCCTTCAAGACGGAGCTGAGGGTAATCAGTCCCTTGCAGATGCGCCCGTGGTGAATGTTCTCCCGAATATAGCCGGGGGTAGCCAAGACGAGGCTCCAAGAGAGGCAACTCCCCCACAAGAGAGTGAGGCCGAGAGTGAAGCCTCAACCCATCCATCCACTCCCGGCCGCATCATGACAGTAAACGTGACTGGGGCTGATATCAAGTCTGATGCGCCGCCAACAGACCTCGTCCAGCGCATGGATACTCTGGAAGGAGGACTCAAAACCCTCTCTGCCTCTATGCAAACACTGACTCAAGCAGTGTTGGAGATACGGTCAGCTTTGGCCAGGATACCTTCTGTCGGTCCCGATCCAGGGGTCAATGGAGAATCGAGTGTACCCCTTCAACGGGTATCCTCGGACATAGATCGTCGTGAAGCACCTCGGACGTCGGAGCCTTCAAATGCTCAACTCCCGGTGGTACCACCTTCCCCAACTCCCAGCTCCACAGAAGACGTGGTCGAGATGATCAGGGACTTGCGCGAGCGCTTTGAGTCCAAGACAAGACAAGAGAGCGCCAAAAGATGGGCATCCCCCAACCTTATCCCTTCGAATGGAATAAAGTGGTTTATCATCCAAAGTATAAACCACAAACACTGACGCCATACGACGGGAAGGACTCTCCGCGTCGCTACCTGACTTATTTCCAATCTCAGACGGGACATCTTCCGAAGGAGGACGCACTACTTACCAGCATATTTGTTGGGGCACTGAAAGGAGTGGCGTACGACTGGTACTACAGCCTCTCCGGCAATTCAATATCTTCATTCGACGACCTGACGCGTCTTTTTCTCGACCGTTTCTACGACGGCAGAAAGGACATGACAATGGCATCCCATATAGAGATACGCCAGAAGGAGAAGGAAACAGTTTGAGTGTTCATCGAATGCTTCCGACAGGCCTGCTTCAGACTGCCCCCGGGCATGCTAGAACATACGCTTCTCTCCTCCTGCAGCATGAACATGCTGCCTGCAGTCAAACTCTGGCTTAACTCTACTCCTCCTCCCGACTGGAGCTCCTTGATCATTGAAGCAGAAGCCGCAGAGAAGAAGGCGGCCAATGCTTGTCTTCTGGGAGTCAGTTCCCTGCATTTGAGGACAAGAGGAAACGGCCTGCAGCCAACAACCCCAGACGAGAGACAAAGGGGAAGCAGGCATTAACTGTCAATGCCTCAAAAGGAGGTTTATTCGTTCAATGATGAAGACACCCTGCAACTCTTTGAGATACTGAAGCAGGGTGACAAGATCAAGCTTCCGGACCCGAAGCGTCCCGATGAGGTTGGAAAAGTGGACAACCCGAGGTACTGTCACTACCATCAATTTGTCGGACACCCAACCAAGGACTGCTATGTCCTCAAGAATTACATCCAGTGCTTGATCAATGCGGATGTAATCTCCGTCGACTACGAAGAAAAGACGGTGTCAGCCAACGTGGTGTCACTCTAGTTTGGCACCTTGCCGCCAACTACAACACAGGATGGCATCGTCCCCATCCCTAAGGCGACAATGGAAGTGGTTAACTTACCACCTACTCGTGACAACGTGAGTGGACTCATCCCACTCACCATATCTCGGGGAGAGATCCTATGGGTTCACCCCGATCTCGTCTCCGAGGTGACTCAACCGGAGGTACGCCCTATCTCCAAATCCAGAGGCAGAAAGATCAAGTCTTGTCGCATGGTCTCTTCTTCAGCGAAAGAAAACAGAACGTCCAACCCGACGAAGCTGCCGTCGAGGTGGTGCCTCCTGGCACCGTTCCTGCTGTCCAGGACGAGAGCCCGTCTAAGCCCTCAGCAGCCAATAAACAGAAGCAGATAGAGGCCCGCTTCGATAGGCCTCTGTGAAAGGAGAATGCTTCGGGGCTAGCCAAGCCCCACAACTTCAACATACTGGCACAACTGGCCAGTACTCCTGCCCTCCTATCTCTGTTCGAGCTCCTTCGTCTTTCCAAGGACTCTCGAGAAGCTCTCTGTGAAGCTCTGAAGGATGCTGAATCCTTTCTCAGTCAGGTCAAGCAGCCTGAAGATCTTCCGACTGTATGCACGCACTGTCATTATACGGATGAGGTTATCCCCAATATAACCTTCACCCAACAAGACATGCTGCTTAAACACAATCGACACAATAGGCCGCTGTACTATACAGGGTATATCGGTTCAGTCAAGGTGAAGCGGATTCAGATCGATCCGGGGTCTTCCTGCAGCATCATCCCGAAGACGTTGCTCTCAACACTGGGGATCCCAATGTACCGACTGGCGCCCTCCAACACAACAATCCATGGCTTCAACGCTAGCAAGAGCGAACCACTGGGCAAAATACTAAAATGCCACATCGGTAACCTCAGAACCGAGGTCACTTGTTATGTCGTGGACCCCGAAGTCAACTACAATCTTCTGTTGGGTCGCCCATGGCTGCATGAGTACATGGTGGTGCCGTCCATGCTCCACCAATGTATGAAGTACGTGTCCACCAACAACGTCATCCGTACGGAGTTCGCGGACATTGACCCTTTCAAAGGGATTGAAGCCTACTTCACCGATGCTGACTTATACAAATCACTTGACGAAGAGGAAGCCAATAATGCTGACGACGAAACAGAAACGGCAGCAGAGCCGGACATGGAGCCTGAGGTCACCCCCGACGCTCCTTTGAAGATCCGACTCAAAGGCAAACTACCTCAGAAGTTGCCTCCCATAAGCATTAAGCTACCCTGGAAAGCACCAGCTGCTCCTGAAGCTCCCTTGAAGATACGGCTCAAGGGAAAGCCGCCTCAAACATCGACCCCCCTCGTGACAAAACTGCAGGGGAAGGCGTCATTACCGGAGGCACAGCGGAGGCACCTCTGAAGGTGCGTCTTAAGGGCAAGCCGCCGCCATCCCAGCCGCCAAAGAAGGCCCATATTCTCCTCTCGGACTCCAAAGCCAACGCTGTGGTGGACTCTCCCGGTCCTGCTCCAGTGCTTACAGATGAGGAGTTGGGGGAATATATCTCGGCTGATGTAGATGCCCCTTCTCTGGACAATATAATCCCGCAGGATAAAATCTCATATTTCATCAATAACAGAGTGTCTTTTAATTATTCTAGTCTTCCACACTGGAACGCCGTGTATACATTAGATAACGCTCTATGGTCATTGTAAACACAAATAACGACCGTCCATCATGTAAATCGAGTATTCCCGTCCCAAGGGGTCTGTTACATAGTCCCACCACGGAGTCGAGACGAAGAATCCATCATCTTCGGCAAGGTTGAGCGTCATCAAGACCTCCCGCCACTCGAGCCAGAACCAGATGCCGACAGAATGCAACTCTATCGGTACACTGATAAGGCAAAGTACCTCATCCAAAAGATGGACTACGACCTAAAAAGTGACAAAGGCCTGAACTACGGCAAAGGTCGACGTCTCCCTCTCCGGCTTCCAACACCTAAAGGAAAGCCGCAGGATTATTACAATCGAACTCGACGGAGGGTAGGCTATGTCACGCCGCCGTCAACTCCAGAGAGTTCAGACGTAAAAGAAGTGGAACATTCTCACTCATCTGAGGCATCAACGTGGAACTCCGATACCAGTATCGGCTCAGTCTTCAAGAGGGTGCTGTCAGACAATATGACGTCTGCACAATCTCAAGAAGAAGAAGGCGAAGACCAAGCGCCAGAATTCTTCGAAGAAGAACCATGGGCTCAATGCCTAGGACAACAATGGGAGTCTCGTTTTGAATTACCTGAACCTCCTACCGAAGACGAAGTTGAGCAGACCGACCTTGGGGATGGATCTTCTTCCAAACCCATCTTCATCAGTAAAAGCCTAAAAGGACAAGACCGAGAATCTTTAATCCAGCTGGCTAAAGAGTATATCGACGTCTTCGCCTAGAGCTACGAAGATATGTCGGGACTTGATCCCCAGATCGCGATGCATAGGCTGAACATCTTACCTGATGCCAAGCCTATCAAACAACAACAGCGGCGCTTCCGTCCGGACATCATGAACGCCATGGATCAGAAGGTAGACAAACTCTTGACCAGCGGCTTCATCCGTGAAGAGCAATACCCAGATTGGGTAGCCAACGTCATCCCCGTCACCAAGAAGAATGGAAAGATACGAGTCTGTATCGACTTCATGGACCTCAACTCTGCTTGCCCAAAGGACGAATTCCCACTTCCAATCACCAACGTGATGATCGACAGCACATGTGGCTTCGAGCGCATGTCTTTCATGGACGGGTATTCGGGCTACAACCAGATCAAGATGTTCCCTGACGACGCAAACGTCATTCAGGACTCCAAAGGGCGTTTTTTGCTACACAGTGATGCCCTTCGGCTTGAAGAACGCTGGTGCGACATACCAACGAGCTATGAGCACCATTTTCCGTCAACACCTTCGCAAGACAGTCGAATGCTACGTTGACGACATCGCAGTCAAGAGCCGTCTCAAAGGAGATCACCTGCAAGACCTCAAGACAGTCTTCGATCTCATACGGGCGCATCAACTCAAGATGAACCCCGCTAAATCCTTCCTAGGGGTTTCTAGCGGAAAGTTCTTGGGCTTCATCATCACGGCGAAAGGCATTCATGTCAATCCCGAGAAGACCAAAGCCATCCTTGATATGGACCCTCCGAAGAACCTTCGAGATTTTCGAGGCCTACAGGGGCGTCTGGCATATATCCGAAGGTTCATAATAAATCTTTCCGACAAATGTCAACCCTTTACTCAGCTCATGAAGAAGGGAGTCTTTTACGTCTGGATAGAGGAGTCCAAAAGGCTTTCGACGACATCAAAGCTTATCTGACAAGCCCGCCGGTCCTGGTGGCACCCGTCGTCGGCAAACCATTTCTCCTCTACGTCCGTGCCATGGATCATTCCCTCGATGCCCTGCTAGCTCAGAACAGCGATACAGGCTATGAGCAAGCAATCTACTACTTCAGTCGAACTCTGATCGGGGCCGAACACCGGTACAACCTCGTTGAAAAGGAGTGCTTAGCTTTGGTATTTGCCATCCAAAAGACTCGAAATTATGTCTCGGGGCAGACAATTCATGTAGTTTCTCGATTCAATCCCCTCAGGGTCCTCATGACGAAGCCAGGATCACTGAACTCCCGGCTAGCCACATGGGCGATCTTACTAACACCATACAATATGGTGTTCGTTCCGCAAAAAGCTGTTAAGGGTCAAGCTCTGGCCGACTTTTTAGCTGCACACCCCATCCCAGAGTCCTCAAGACTCTATGAAGATATCCCGGATGAGGTCCAAGAATCAAACGTCACCGAAGAAGGCTCCGTCTGGCAGATTTTTTTCGATGGCGCTTCAAGAACAGGCCCCAAAGGCCAAATCATCGCAGGAGTGGGGGTGGTATTAGTCTTCCCCGATCAGCTGGTCATCCAGCGTGCTTACTCCCTTTCGAAGCCGTGCTCCAACAATGTTGCCGAGTATAACGCACTCATCATTGGACTCCAGCTGGCGCAACAGCTGGGGGTGAATCATTTGGAAGCCTACGGCGACTCAAAACTCGTTGTAAACCAGATCAGAGGGCAATACGAGGTTCGCCACGAAGATCTGATCACTTACCATGAAGTTGCATTGAGCATCATTTCAACCTTCACTGGGTTCGTCGTTGAACACGTACCTCGTCTACAAAATCTAGAGGCTGATGCTCTGGCCTGCCTCGCAGCCTCATTAGCGGCACCCCTCGGAACTCAACACTACATCACGGTAGTGGGTCGAGACCTGGTCTGCCCTAAAAATAACCTGTGCTCACAAGTGGCCCATGCCATGTCAACGAGTGCTGGTGTTAATGTCCGAGACTGGAGATTCCCGTTCATCGACTTCGCTGTCTACGAAATTCTTCCTGAGGACCCGAAAGAAGCCGTCTCAGTCAGGAGACGCTCTCTTCGATTCTACTACGATACGTCTACTAAGATGCTGTACCGACGCTCCTACGATGGACATCTCCTTCGATGTTTGTCCAACGAAGAAGCAGCCGAAGCCCTTGGAGAAGCTCACGATGGAACCTGCGGGGCCCATCAACCTGGCCCTAAGTTGTAAGACCGACTGCGACACATGGGCTACTACTGGCCAACCATGGCCGCTGACGCTGTTGAATATGCTAAGAAGTGCCATGCGTGCCAGCTTCACGCAGACTTTATTCATACACCGTCAGAACCACTACATCCTACAGTCGCCTCCTGGCCCTTTGAAGCTTGGGGCATGGACATTGTGGGACCGATCACCCCTCCTTCATCAAAAGGATACCGCTTCATCCTAGCAATCACCGACTACTTCTCCAAATGGACAGAAGCAGTTCCGCTGGCAGAAGTAAAAAGCTCCAGGGTGATCAGCTTCATCAAGCACCACGTCATCTACCGTTTCGGAGTTGCCCGGAAGATCATACACGACAATGGTCCTCAGTTCATTAGCCATGTTTTCAGCAGATTCTGTGACAAGAATCGCATCTAAAACGTGGCATCAACCGCCTACAATCCGGCAGCAAACGGATTGGCCGAGGCGTTCAACAAAACTATCGTCAGGCTACTCAAAAAGGTCGTGGCATCTAACAAACGCGACTGGGACGAAAAGCTTGGCGAATGCCTTTGGGCCTACTGCACAATGGTAAGGACCCCGACAGGCAATACACCATTCTCTTTGGTCTATGGGAGCAAAGCGGTACTGCCTCTCGAGATCCAGATACCCTCACTCCGCGTAGCAATCATAAACCAACTCACAGAAGAGGACAATCAACGTCGCCGTCTGCGGGAACTGGAGGCACTTGACGAAAAGCGTTTTCTAGCTCAACAACGCATCGAACTCTACCAAGCCCGTATATCACAGGCTTTCAACAAAAAGGTCAAGCAGAGGACTTTCCAAGTTGGCGACCTGGTTCTGGCAGTCAGAAGGCCGATGGTGTTGACTCACAAGACACCAGGAAAGTTCGAACCCAAATGGAAAAGACCATTTATCGTAGGGACGGTATACTCAAACGGTGCTTATCGCCTCGCCAAATCCAATGGGGACTTATTCATGATGTTCATCAACGGCAAGTTCCTAAAGAAGTACTACTCTTGACATCTTTCAGGCATGTGCTTCCACCCGGGGATCTATGGACCCAATCATCAGGACTCACAGATAATTCCCTTTAAGAAAATTATACGCTTCCGGAACCCAGCTGTTCCGTAGCATCCTCCAGTAGAAGGACAACCACGTCCATATCACCTCTGAGTTGTCCCCTACACCCTACAAAGCGGAATCTTATATCCCATAAGACTACGCTACCCACCATGTTTACCACGTCCACATTACCTCTGAGTAAACATCCTGTACAGACAATCCTTGCGTTGTCGTACATTGATCGCAGAACTTCCATGTCCACATTACCTCTGAGTAGTTCTGCGTATCCCCCAGGATCATTCCTACCACGTCCATAACACCTCCGAGTAGGGAGATTCCACCACTTGAATCCCATATTTGCCATGTCCACATCACCTCTGAGCAAACATAAAGGTTCTCTCAAACTTATTATCTGTACCTAAAAACCAAGGTGCGCAAAAGATAATAGGTCCACACAAATCATCAAGTTCATGACAGCAAAAATAAACCCACCACAAAAAACTTTATATTCTTTATTTTTAAATAGAGAGTAAAAGTTTACATCCCCAGCAAGAATTACAAAAATACAAAAAAAGAAGAGACTACAATCCCTAAACATCCCCAGGGTTGGCTGAAAGGTCTTCAATTCGACGCCTCAAGTCCGTCGCTCGAGTCTCCACAGTCGCCAGGACTCGACGTTCAGCTTCTTGACGCATCGCTTCAATAGCCTCAGGAGAAGTATCGTTCTCATGCTTCTCATCCAGCTGCTGCCGCTGCTGAGCCAGGATAAGAGCTCGGTGAGTGAAAGCTGCTTCCTCCTTCTTGAATGCTACGTGTTCAGCCTGGACATGTTCGGCGTCTAATAGGAGTCGGGCCCGCTGGTCCTCAAGGCGGCGGATCTGGGCGTCAATCTCCATGATATTAGCGTCCAATGCAGCTCGCGCCTCCACTGTCTCCCGCGTAGACTGAGACAACCGCTCCACTGCAGCTTCAGTCTCAGCCACTTCACGTTCCCAGACACTCACAGTGGCCTGGTAGGAAGACTTAATCTCGGCGATCAGCTTCTCCTTCTCCGTATCTATCAGGACGGAGAGGTCATTTCACTGGATGCGCTGTAATTCGGAAAGCTGCTGGTCCAACTCAGCCACCGTGACTTCCAGAATGACGGCCATATGATCGTGGCCCTGGTGAAGACGGATCAGGTTGATATGAGGCAGTGCCAGAGTTCTTGCCGTCGCAAAGCTCCTATTGGCGTCCATCACTGCCGACACCCCCCTCTGCAACTTTTATATACTACCTCGACGATGAATTTTACGTATTCATCTGCATCAGCCAGCACCTGCGGCGTCATGGCAGGAGTCGGAGGAGCTGCTCTAGTTAGCGGACCGGAAGAAGATCCGTCGACCTCAACCTGCGAGGCTGGAACCTCGGTATCAACAGGCTCTTCATCAACAGGGGCTTGACTACTAGCCCGAAGAGCTACAGGAACAGAAGAAGCCGAAACAGGCATCGAAATAGTACCCCAAGTGGAAGGAGCAACAGTGGGTTCCATCAAACCCTTACCCTTCCCAAACTCGGAAGAACCATCGACGTCAGTAGCCACCTCTTCAGCCCCCAACGTGCTATCAGCAGCCAGTACCTCCCCTGGCAGAACGGGGAGACCAACACTTGTCTCCTGACCCGCCCCAGGAGTCAGGATCGGTAGACGAGTCTCAGCCTCTTCATCAAATTCCTCTACAGGGACAGGATCTGTCGCTACCTCCTGATCGGTAGCCATATCAGCTTCTGCTGCTGAGTCTGGGGTAGGGCTCGATAATGATGCAGCCGACCTCCTCTCATCATAACAAAGAGGGGAATCAACCCTCTTCTCTGTTCCAATCACATCTGTTGCCCCCGCAACAGTCTCTTGCAACTCTGGAGCAATGTCATCCGAAGACGACGAACTCTACCCTACTTCATCACCAGGAAGCCCCGTGTCTGCTGGGCCCTCGATATACAAGGCCCCCGCTATGGCCTTCATCACCTCGGAAGCTGCTGCATCCTCAGCTTCCCTTCTGACACAATCATCCGGGTTCTCCTCCATAGGAGACATCATAGTCGGCGGGATGCGCACTTCAGACGAGCCCGCCATCTCCTTTGACCTGCTCCCACCAGATTTTGGAGTACGGGGCCTCCTTTTTAACTGCTCCTACAAAAAGAAAACATGGGTTACATGGAATGTTGAACCTAAACCAGATTATGTAGGACATTCTTACATCTGCAGATGCCGAGTCCGACGACACAGTCGGTGACGATGTCTTCTTCTGCCTCTTTGATGCAGAAGAACCAACCTCTGTACCCGTACGTCGTTTCAGTTGATCAACCGAAGGTTCGGCCTGACCTTCTGGGGTGCGACAGGGGCACCTTGATGACCCACCTCTGGCAGACGGTGCGATCGAGCCCTAGCCGATACATGCCCGGTCACCGCTAACGGGGTGCCTGCAACAAGACTTGTCTCCCTATCATATCCGGGAGGCACGGCAGCCATAACACAGTAAAACTTGGCGGCCGAGTAAAGAATGGGCGGCCGCAGATTCTGGACGGGCAGCGTAAAGCGAGCTTCGGTACATCCAGTATTGTAGTAATGCCAAGCTCGTGCACCATCCAACAAACTTCCAGCATACCCCAGGGTGATACTGGGATTATCCAATATCAGCTGCGCATAACCAAATTGTCGTACAAAGCGGCTCGGTAAATACGGTTCCAGATAGCACTGATTCCTGTTCCGATATACCAGATGGGATGGCCGAATACTTTGCAACCAGCAGAATCCCCATGGAGGCAGAGTGGTGGCGTCTTCTCTCGAATCCATCAAGTCCTCATCGGCCTCAAAACCCGAGAAGATAGGTCCTACTTTAGTAATCTCCCACCCTTGAAGGCGGGATAAAACCTTCCTGCAAACAGGGACACCAGAATGCAACCAGCTCCTCTGGCAGAAACGAGGAAGGAATACATCTCTGGCCCTATGGTCTTCTTCCGAACCCGGACTCCTTACACTTGGATGGTGTAAAATCAACCACCCATTAGATAGTGAAATGGCAGTTCGGTACGTGGGAAGTTGTCATTCCTACCGCGATCATGGACCACGTTTCCCGTAAACTCTCGTAAACCTTGTAGCAGGTTACACACCATCGCGGGAAGAAGAGCCAAACGTTGGCCGAAAACCAACTTCACTGCTGGCAGGATTAAGTTCTGGGTTACCCTCTCTACGGAGCCTGACCCGCCCGAGAAGACGTATTCTCGAAGCCAAACCATCAGATATGCAGCTAATACTGCTTTCGACGACATCCGATGAGCTAGGTGCCAGAAACAGCTGTAGGAGCGTTCATCCGATTGCTGGTCCTCGTTCTCCCGGGGATTCTTCTCACCTAACCTGCTCATTTCGGAAAGCACTTCGCTACGGGAAAGCGCTGGCGGAGTGGTAAATAGAGAGGGATCCTCCTTGTCTTGATTGAAGACGTAATCCCTCCAGGCGGTCACATGAGGCTGCGATCCGCTCTTATCCCTCTTCTGCATATAGTAATGATGACTCGCCACTTCCTTAAAGACGACCATCATTTCCTCAGCCTTGTCCTCCAGGACTTGGAACTCCTTGTTGGTTGGAAAGTACTCCTTATAAGGTTCTGATCCCCAAGGGAGCTTAGATACCTCGTGCATTTCATGAAGTGTAAGGCCTAACTCCCCCACCGGAGTGAAGAAGGTCCCAGTATGGGTATCAAACATCTCCAGAAGCGCGAGGAACATATGCCGGTTGATGTCAACACCTGCCTGAGTAGCACGGATCACGGCAGTCAGCCCCATCTCTTGGAGTTCGGTTTGAAACTGTGACAACATCCAGAGTGTCAGCTTGTCCCATTTGGCAACATAATGACACCAACCCTCTACCCGAAATTCACCTTTCGGGTATGATCGCTCCATCAAAAGCATGCGATTGGCAAAAGTCGAAGCGCTAAAGGCAAATGTATTGGCGGGAACATCACTATAAATGCTCCCAGGGCGTAGAGTCCGCCAGGTGAAAGAAGGCATAGCCCGCATGGCGGTCAAAGTATCCCTTCGATCTGAGGTAGTGTCGATATTTAGGATGCCTGCCACAGCTCCCCCCTGAGATGGGGTTAGATCCCCAGACATCCTCCTCTTGGAAGCAAGACGACAGAAAGCCGTCAGAGGCCATTGGCGTTCGAGCTGCTTAACGGTCATGTGCACTCCCCTTGCTGTAAAGAACCAGTCTTCCTTGACCTTTAACACCTTTGCTTCAGTAGAGTTAAGGCGGTCCCCAAACAGGAACTCAGGCTTCAAGAAAGTCACTTTATCAGATGTGGCAGACTTCAAAACACCACGCTCCATCATCCATTTGAGGAACCTATATCGTTGCTTCCGGATTTGAGTCATTCTCTCGGGAGGCTGATCTAGCATGATAGCAGTTCAAGCAGGATTTATCACCTCATCATCATAATCTACTCCTATCTGGTAGAGGGCAGCATCCAGAAGCACCTCGTTTAAGAGCGGAACAGTCATCGATACTGGTGTTCAAACAAAGAAGGCAAGGATTCAGTACAAACAAAAATCTAAGCCACGTTTCTCACCAAAGAGCGCATCAAGCCCATGCGCGTCAGCAGTAGAGCTTCGGTGCATCTTCAGGGCTTAAACCCATGCGCGTCAGCAGTGGAGCTTCGGCACATCTTCAGGGCTTAAACCCATGCATGTCAGCAGTAGAGCCTCGACGCATCTTTAGGGTTTAAACCCATGCACGTCGGCAAACATCAGCACATCATCAAGACTCAAAGTCTATGCGCTTTGGCGTATGTATAATACAAGAACGGGATGATGAAACTCACCAATCACCGATGGCCGAACTTCAACAGGTGGACGGGGAACATCAGCCACAACAGCCTCTACAGGCTCTTTTCCTTTGCCTCGTCCAGCACCGCCACGAGGAGTCTTGGGAGCCATCGCTTGAGAGAAGAAAGCTAGGGTTTTTGTGAAAAAGAACTCTAAAAAGCAAAAGCAAGGAGAAGAAGAACTCTCTCTCTCTCTCTCTCTCCATCTCTCGCCTATTTATAGGCTTGGTCGCACGCGTGAACCGATGAAGTTTGACCTCAGCCGTCGCCGCGGGTTCTGTGAAGAGATAACCGCAAAAAAAACCAAAAAGATCATCATTAATCTTTCTTGGTTACCGAGGCATCATCATTTGTATTAACTGAGCGGAGCATGCGCCCCATCACTGATGCGCGGAGTATCTATGCGCCCCGACAGTCATGCGCTCCGACCGCCATGCTTCTTATTCAAAGTATTCCAAAACTTGTCCAAAGGTTTTGAAAACTTTGAAGGGGGTCTTGTAGAAGCATAGAATTTCAGAAGCTGAAGTCCTATGCACCAGACTACATGCGCCAGAGCTTGGATAAAGTACTTCACAAACAGCAAAAATAGGAATCGAAAATGGACTTTTTATTATATATAAAAGTCTATTACATGTCTAAGAAAAGATTGTACAAAAGAGAATTTCTACAAAGAAAAGATCCTAAGTCTACGGCCAGCAGCCATCATGCGCCCTCAAATAGGTGCAGCAATCACCACGCGCCCTCAGCAGGGCACATCCTTTTCAGCAGCTCAGTTATGCGCATCCTTTTCAGCAGCTCAGTTATGTGCATCCCTTCAGCAGCCCGGTTATGTGCCGCTCTTCCAGCCAGGCTCACCGTCGTCGAAATGCTTCGACTAATGAAGCATTTATTGAGCAAAACGAGGGTGGCAATCAACCCTCTAGCCAAGGAAGAGAAGAGCACCGCAAGAAACCTGTGGCCAGGGAAGGCTTCGAAAGAGCCTCCAAAGGCCAAGGAAGACCGTAATCGAAACTGCGGCTAAAGGAGCAGCTTTCAACACAACCAGAGTGGGCAACGCCCACTTTGAAGGAAGAAAGAGCCCCCAAAGTCGCAGCACCGCCATTCCGATCTGCGGCTCTTCCTGTACAACGAAGACGAGGCTCGAGCATCCCTATCTTTGGATGCAACAGGCACCTTCCGCCTGCCTCGGAAGCCCTCGACTCTGACTTTTGGATGTAACAGTCACCTTTAAGTTCATCAATAAAGACATGGCGTCGCATCTTCACCCTCGGGAGCATCTCGACAACAGAATGCATCCGAGTAAACAAGTTCATGTTGGAAGAATATGAGAGAACGAGAAGCAAACTCTCTCCATGCCACTATTTATAAGCCGGGCAAATCAAACCCATGCGCCAAGTGGATGGCTCTCCGAATTTCGTGCAATGAATTTGCATTAAACGGATGAACCGGACGCTTCAAATTTAGCTAAGTCAAAACAGCTATTTAAAGCACTCAAAGATCGTAACAGTCGCACCATTAAAGACGTATCACGAAGCAGATACGCCGGCCAGACCGCACATTACACAGACGCGCCCTTCAACACCAAGCACATCACAGAGGTGTGCCTCCATGCTTCCCCATACGCCTAGTGGAATGCCAACCGACGCACCCACTCAGTTGTCCATCGAATGTCACAAACATTAAATGTAGAACTGACAGAGTTGGCAGCACGCCTCCCGAAGTCTGAACAGTTCAGAAGACGAAGCGTCGCCAACGTCAGTATTATCATTAATTTCCTCCGACGGCTACTGCCACATAGCCACCCAACCACTCGTACGCGCCTCTGCAGCCATGTGCTCAAATCTGCATGCGCCTCAAAAGCCATGTACCTCAGACTTTTCACTGATCCCTAAAGACAGAAGGAAAGTCACCATTAAAGCTCTGCATGCGCCTCAAAATCCATGCACCTCAGACTTCTCTTTCATCCCGAAAGACAGGAGTTAAGTAAATACTGAAGCCTCGCATGCGCCTCAAAAGCCATGCGCCCCGAATGGTTCGTGACTCCTAAAGGTTACGTACCAAAGCCTCCTCATGCGCCCAATCCTAGGCGCATCCTACCAGATCATTCTCCACCAAATCAGAGATCTCCGAGCCATGGGTCGATGACACGTGTCCTTTGACTCAACTCACCCAAGATCTCAGTAACAGAAAGATCTTCTCCTCTGCTACGTGCGATCCATAACAGCAGCATGAAGAATTCAACCCCTCGATCAGGGCGCATCGTTCATACGCCTCCATCAGCAATCAACACGTGGCATCCCTACGACCAGGCACATTCTACATGAGCGCATGAGCAGCCAGCCTGCAGACTATATAAAGAGAGGGACCATTTCCTTCTTCGAGACCTACCTACACACGGACAGAACATACAACGAACAAATATACCACCAGAGAGGTAGATACAGACACTCAACGTCTTCCTCCTCTCAGCAAGCTCCAGCACCCAGAGCAATCCAAGTCTTCAGAGAACCGATAACCGTAGTCAGATCGTCAACGGAGTCAACACATTACCACTCACTCCATCGGCACAAGGGACCCAGATAAACAAAAGTATACTCCTAGAACTACATCTAAGTCCTATATTGTAACACTGTTCTGTTTGTATTGAAATTTGCAATCAAAGAATTTTAATGGCAAACACATACATAATAAGAAAATAAAAGTACATCTCTCTCAATCATCTTCAGAATATTCATCTTGTTCGTCTTCGTCGACCTCATCTTCCTCTTCCTCTTCATCTTCACTTTCATCTTCGCCTTCGTCGGCTTCGCCTTCCTCTTCGGATAAATCTACATCTTCTACATTGGTCGTGTAATGCGTAACTTCTATGGAGTCCACATCAACAATATTGGTTACAAGAGGTAGCTCGTCCTCCTGATAAGATTTTTCGTCAACATCAAAAGTATCTCTAGCTTTAGTCTTACATACTGCCCACCAATCAGACTTTGTTGCTCCCCGTATCGGATAAGCTGTGAAGTACATGAGCTGAGCCTGAGTTGATAGGACAAATGGTTCATAGCCTTGATATCTACGCTTGTAGTTTATATCCTCTGATTTTGTGGAATCATAATGAATGAAACATATGATAGGAAAACTACAAAGACCGATGCCATTGTTGATGGAAACTAGGGTCAAATTCATACTAGGTGACACGATAATATATGGACATATATAGCTGTGAAAGTGGAAAAACTTTGTTCAACGTTGCTTTCTTCTAGGTCACAAGCTCCAGAGGCACTCTGAATCCTAGGTGAGGAGGGTCGACAATGCTGTTGGACCCTTATATAAGGTTGCACTTGTTCAGAAAAAGCAAGGCTGAAGCAAGGCTCAACCTTCCTTTGCACCAAGCTTCTTGCCTGGGCACAAGCGTTGGCATGCTTTTTTAGTACCTAAATACATATACTATGACACAAATATTGTATTGTTTTGGCACGTCTTAGTGTATTTTGGAGTGTTTGTATCATGTCCGATACATGATAGTTATGACACTGATTTTGAGAGTATTCGTGTTGTTGATTTTGAGAGTGTTCGTGTTACTTCAAAATTATCCTGGCCTTACAAACTAGTGTCTTCTTCAACTAACGCTAATATGAATCTGGCCTCCTACACTGGAAAAATGGACTTACGTTCTCTAGGAAAGTTTAGGCACAACCAAAATGGTTTGAGAATACTATTATGATGAGCAAAAAATGATCAATGCTAAGGAGACCACCTAACATGAGCATTAGAGCAATCCAAAATTTATTTTTAGCGTGCAGTAATTGTGCTCTGGTGATACTATGATAGATGAGTGGCAATACATTGGAAGGTAGGATTAGATGAGTGTATTCCACTATTCCTGGGATGGTGGTGGTGGAGCCAATTAAGGATAAGATAAGAGATGTCTTAGATGGTTTGGACATGTACAACATAGATGAATACATGCACTGGTTAGAAGCGATAAGGTATTAGCTCAAGGAATTGGTAGTTATAGGGGTAGGCATACATGAACGAGGATTGACGTTGTAAAGAATGATATGGTTTTGATAATGTTACAGTGGACAGCCCTTAACAGAATTGAAGGATGAAAAGATTCTGACAGCCAACCCATAATTTTTGGAATAAATGCCATCTTGTTGTTGTCGTTGTGTCAATGCCAGGGTCCCAAGGCCCACAAGTTGAAGGTGATAGATGTTCTATTAACAGAATATAGCACGCATCTATATGTTTGGTATACATGTGCAATACAATATCCAATATGGACGTTCAAGCAAAAGATATATCTTAACACATAGCGTCCCATATAAAAAGGAATTTTATACAAAAGTAAATATTGTTTTGCAACATAATGCCTACCTTAGGTCATATGCCTTCCTGAGGTCATATGAAGAGTCTAAGGACCTGGCTAACATGCAAACCTTTTAGTCCTCAGTAAAATGAACAACTTTTATACATAAATCTTTCGAAGACAGACATTCAATAAATCCATCCATCATCATATAAACCAAAAAAAAGATACTACACAGCAAAGTGAAGAAAATCAAGGACAAAACAATAAGTCCAAGTAACAAATCAAATTGTTACCATGTCTGTTTGTACTGTGTCGTATTTGTGTCCATTCGACATAACACAACCAAATGTATCGTGTCAGTGTACGAATATAATATAGTGTATCGTGTCAGTATATCATGTCATATTCATGTCTGTCTTGTCTAAACTCAGATAGAATATAGGTTAGGATTTACCAGATCTTGGGGTTTGTCGAGATGAGGAGGAGGTCGGCGTAGGTGGTTAAGGAGGACCTCGCGGAGAGGGGGTCGGTGGAGGAGGAGGTCGGAGAGGAGGAGGAGCTCGCGGTGGAAGAGAAGCCCGGTGGAGGAGGAGCTCGCGGAGGGGGAGTCGGTGGATGAGGAGCGTGGAGGAGGAGGCGCTCGCGGTGGTGAAGAGGGTAGACGGTGGCCTCAAGGGGGGAGCGGCGGTCGAGGGGGGAGCAGTCAAGGGGGAGCGGCGGTTGAGGGAGGGAAAAAATTTGGGGTAAAATTTTGGGATTTGGGATGGGGCTGGTCCCGTGTACATCAAACAGTTAGTGACATCATTAAATGACGTCGCTAAACGTCGCCAAAATAAAAAAATGTCGACCCAATAAATATACGTCGCTGATTACAAAATATAGCGATGTTCAACTACTTCTTATTGACGTCACTTTCCAACAAATTAATTGTAGTCACTAAACGTCGCTCAACGTCGCTACTTTTTGCAATCAGTGATGTTTGGCGACATATAGAAAGTACGTCACCAATATCAAAAATATTAGCGACGACTTAACAAAGCGTCACTAATTGCACCGCTAATTTGTCTTATTTGGTAGTGTTAGATAATGGTACCTCGCAGTTGACAAAACTGAAATCGCACAGATGGTGCGATCGGCGTGGGGTGGCTGGTGGCGTTCGCACGGTGGTACGGTACGGTCAGCGGCCAGGGTAGTTCGTCGGGGGTGTGGGAAGGCTCGGGATTGGCTCTGGTGGCTTCGCGATACTTTGGTTAGGGTTTCCTCAGATTTTCTTAGCCATTTTATATACTGCTACTATCCTTATTCGAGTCTAACTCGAATTTGAGGCTGCGGGCACAGGTAGGATTTGTATTACGAATTGAATAGCTATTGGCAATTCCAAGTTAGTATGGATTGCTAGATTTAAATTCATGTTGGGAGATTTGCATGAGATTTGGACAAATCTCAATCAATTTTGCGAACTATTCGCAACAAAGGAATGGGGTGTCAGGATTTCAAGAGTACTGTAGCTACGGCTACAGTACCAAATGGTATCTTTTTTTTTTTTTCTTTTTTTTTACTTATATATATATATATATATATATATATATATATTTATATATATTTTATATATATATATATATATATATATATATATATATTTGTATATATATATATACACTCATAATCACTCTTAGACACAAATAAAGTAGCCATCAAAATTTTAAAATAATTTATATACAAAATATCTAAAATTTCCAAATTATAATGTATACTATATTTGATAGCGTAATGTACAAGCATACCTACCTATATATTATTAACAAAAACTAATGACTTAATAATAAATTATATATAACAAAATTTAGAAAAAAAATATTAAAATAATTAGGAATAAAAGATGGGGGTTTACATGCTACCCAACTTAAAGAAATTTTGTCCTCGAAATTAAAACTAATGCCGGAGGATGCGATGCAATGCAATATTAAGAATCTAACACGCAAACGTACCTTGGTCTTCGAACAAATATCGGTAATGATTTTGGATGTCGTCCACACGCTCCCAAGTAGACTCTCCTGGCGAGTGGTGCTTCCATGCCACGCAAACCAATGGTATAGACTGATACTGCAACACCTTCACTCGGCGATCAAGGATGCCTATTGGTTGCTCTTGGTACGACAAGCTCGGTCCAACAGTGATTTCGGAGTGATCAAGCACGTGACTGCTGTCTGCCACGTATCGTCTCAGCTGTAACACATAGAATACGTCATGTAGTCCCTCTAATGATGGTGGCAAGGCCAATCTGTAGGCAACCTCTCCAACCCGTTCTAAGACATCGAAAGGACCAATATATCTTGGGCTAAACTTGCCACGTCCTTCGAATCGAATTGTGCCTTTATTAGGGGATATCTTCAAGAAAACATGGTCGCCTTCCTTGAATTTCAAAGGTCGACGACGATTATCTGTCTACTGCTTCTGTCGATCATGCGCTACTCGCAGGTGGCATTGTATCTTCTTTATCTTCTCCAATGTGCTCAAAACCAGCTCAGGACTGTAGGTCCTAAAAAATCAAGTTGCATCAATCAACAAAGTCAAAGAATCAAGATATACATCATCCAAATGAACTGCGCAGACAATGGAATGCACAGCTCTCAGGTTGCGCATGCCAGATTACGCATACATCCGATTGCGCATGGCTGACGTGGCAAGAGTCCTCATTACCTGACAACCAAATCAGATCTTTGACAACTGACAGTACGGATATCGAGGCGACTGTTCGTTTAATCGTGCAGCACGGCGCTCGAGGACAGCTGGCAGTGCAATCTGTGTTGGCGCAAACCGAGTTGGCGCAATCCATTTCCTGCGCAAATCAAAATGGCGCAAACCAAAGTCTGCGCAGTTCAATATGCGCGTTCTACCAGTACAAATGATAAAGTACACATGGCATTCATGCCATTAATTGCTCATTTCGTAGCAACTGGTTATGCACGATCAAGCGCATTTCAATAAAATGATGCCATGTGTTCAAGACAGTTAACCCATGATCCAACAACTGCCTGTGCAGTCCATGGCTGCGTAAACCAATTGCTGTGCAATCCATCATGCGCAGTCCAGAATAACTAAAAGTTAGTTATTTCTCAGAACTCTATAAATAGAGTTTCAAGCCTTCATTCAAGGGGATCACGAATCAATAATCAGAGATCAGAGAGTTCAGGAGTTCTTGCCCAAGTGCTGCTGCATTCTTCCGAGGCTTTTGCCTTCAACTTCCGAGGCTTTCTGCCTTCAATTCCAGAGTTGTTTACAACTTCAGAGGCTTCGTCTTCAAAGTTCACATCGTCCAAGGGATAAAGCAATCGTCATCTAGATTGGATTCCTAAAGTTGTATCATTCCCAGAATTCAAATTGTAATCTTTTACAAAGTTTGTATCAATAATGTTCTTTAACTTTTGTTTTTGCAAACAAAATGACGACTCTGTTGGGGACGACTTTCTCCTCCGATGAGGAAGTGACAACTCAATGTGACGTAGCGTCTATCGGAAAGACGCAGAAGACACTGGTTGTGAAGATCAACCAGACAGCCTATGAATCCATGATCAGCTCCAAGACCACTCCTCGCACTGCAACCACTGCTGCCACGAGCAAAGTGCGCTCAGAGTGGGTTCCAAAGACTGCTGCGCATTCTGTCAATGTAGCCAGCAAGTCTTCTGCACAATCTGCCAGCAAGTCTGCTGCGCAGTCCAGAGCTTCTGTCACCAAGTCCAGTGCACAATCTGTCCCTGCCACTGCTGTGCAGTCTGCTATGGCCAGTGCACAAACGACTTCATATGCTGCCATGGCTAAGTACAAAACTCCTATGCCTCTGGCGCAATTGGCTGTTAAACTTCCTGCACAAAGCAATATTCCAGTAACCAGAGTGCAACCTAAGCACTCTGTGCAAGAACTCCTGATGCGCAAACCACAGTTTCTGTGGCCAGAACTCATGCGCAAAATATTCCTGCGCAAACCAAGAGTGATAGCCTTTTGGCTAAACTCTCTCACAACAAAGGGAGAAATTCTACTCCTCTTTCCAAACACACTATTGCTCCTGCGCAATCCACTGGGGGTAGTCCTTTGGCTATTCCTCTTTCTCTTCAAAACAAAGGGAAAGGCCCGTTGGTCTTTTCTCGAACTTCCTTGTCCCATGACTTGGAAGACAACAGAGGAAAATGCTCTTTAGCTAACCCTTCATCTCAAAACAAAAGAAAAGGCCCTTTGGTCTTTTCTCAATCTTCTTCAGTCTTTACTGAAGAGGATCCATCTGAATGTGCCTTAGCACCAATCAGTACTAGAACTCTTTCAAACAAGGATTCTTCTTTCCTTTATGACAAGAGAACTTGTACTGATCAAAGGGGTATTTTGCCTACTCCGGTAGCAGAATTCCAGGATCTTCCAACTCTCAAGATTTCCCGTTCCAGACAAGGAAAACTGTTAGTGTCTCAGACAGAAACCCCTGGGGGTGAATTTGCTGATCTTCGAACTTATCTCAACTGACCCACTTCGGTAAAACGCAAACAGCCAATGCCGAAGATCAAACATCATCAGAAACAAACCTCCAAGGTCAAAAATCTCGATACTTATGCTAATAAAGTGAGCACTTCCCTGTACACTCAAGGGACTAAACATTTGAAGAAACGGAATCATGTTCCGAATGTTATCAAAGAACAGGTCCCTCAGAATTTTCCTCGTCCTGTTGTTGTTCCCGATCTTCGAGAACATCTTAGACAAAAATAGAAAAATGTCTCCACACCTCCATCTCAACCATCTGATCATCATTGCAATCATAAAGTCATCATCCAATGTTGCTATCAAACAACAAAACGATCTGTCTTTGATCGTCTGACTTTTGCTAAATCTGAACCTATGTCAGAGGAAGACGAAGTCTTGTATGCTTCTGTTAACATGACTTCCCGAGACACTGGGGGTAAAAGGTGTGCTAAGCACGGCAGACTTCGCAAGCCAAGCCAGCGGTATTTAGAATTACTCCAGGAATCTTCCGAAGGAGTGTTTCAACATACCCGTTCTCGAAGCCGAAGTACAATTGGTCAAAGGAATCTTCCTCAAAACCCTTCAGGTTATTCTTCTTCAGACTATGATGTATATAGTGAAAGCTCCGAACAGACGGTATCTTCCACTGTACCAAGAGAAGTGACAGCTTATGTTGTCACTGATGATCCAGATGCTTCAAATTCTGTAAATCAGGAACAGCGAATTGCTGTACTTGAAGACAAACTAAAAACCATGGCTGAAATGGTTGCTAGTATGCATTCCATCATTGTAGCACAGAATGCTACACCACCAACTGCACCTACTACTAGTCCAGAGATCATAGCATCTTTGGTACCTGCCAATATTGGGCTGGGGGTAGTATCTCCTCAAATGCCTCCTGTACAAGTGCAAGTTCAAACTACACCTAGTTAGTCTGGAGCTGGGGGTAGTGCTTACAATGCTGTTCCGCCTCCTACCACTCAAACTCAACCTGCTCCTTCTTCGTCATCAGAAGACGCTAATGAAGCTGTCAAACTCTTGCGAACTCAGTTCGAAGCTTTCAAAGAGAAAGACAACTTGCAAAGATTGGGAATCAAGCAGCCCTATCCAGTTGAATGGAAGGAAGTCCCGTTCCCACCGAAGTACAGAATCCCAACAATCCCTTTGTTCGATGGCAGTACTTCCCTAAGTCAATTCATCAATCATTTTGAGGTAATGACTGTTCAACTCCAGCCAAATGACGCTCTTCTTACCAGAGTGTTCGTCGGTTGTTTAGCCGGCGTAGCATATGACTGGTACAGAAGTTTGCCCGATGGTTGTATCACTTCCTTTTCAGGTCTCAAACAAGTCTTCCTGGAACGGTTCTATGAAGGATTTAATGACATGACTATGTCAGCTCTCAACAAAATCAAACAGAAACATAATGAAACTGCTGAGAGCTTTATCGAATGGTTCCGTCGTGAAACTTTGAAAATGCCTTCTGGAACTCCAGCTGCTGTCACTATTGATACTTGTAAGGCAAACCTTTTGCCTATTATCAGTATGTGGACGGGATCTACCCAATTTTCAAGATTGGCCTTTATTCATCGTCAACGCTAAAGCTGCTGAAGTTAGTGCTGATAAATTTAAACAATTGGGGGTACAGATGTCTAACCCCGATCGAGATGAACACCAGGCGTCAGGTGGTGGCAATCGCCAAAACAATCTCAAAGCAAAAGAGACTTTGAACATTAATTTGAACAAAAATAAAGAATCTTTGGCTGTCAATGTGGCTCCGCCTACTTCCACTCCTACTTCTTCTGCACCTCCTCCAAGGGAACCTCGTCCGAAAGTGGAATATTCCTTTGATGAGAATGACACTGCAAGCATCTTTGAGTGTTTACTCAAAAGCAATAAAATTCAACTCCCAGACCCAAAGAAACCTGATGAAGTCGGTAAGACAGATCATCCTAAATATTGTGTCTACCACAGGTTTATTGGACATCCTACTCGAGCATGCTATGTGTTCAAGGGCAAAATTCAAGAGCTTGTCAATGCTGGTGTTGTCACTCTGCAACAAGATAAGAAAACTGTTACTGCAAACATGGTTTCAGTCCAGTTTGGTGCCTTTCCTCCGCAGATGATACAGCACGGTGTCATTCCAATTTCCAAAGCTACTCTTGAGATCGAGAATCTCCCACTTCCACCAAATGAAGGTCTTGTTCCCTTGTCTCTTGACAACGGTGAAATTATGTGGATCCATCCTGATCTTGCTCCAGAATTCGAGGTGCCTTCTTCTTCCAAGAAGAAAACTCGTTCTAAAGGCAAAACCAAGATTTGCAACATGGTGTCTTTTGATCCCATAGTTGACGAAGAGATTCTGCTAGGCACCAGATCAGGAAAAGCCTATTTGAAAGATCATTCTGAAGGTCAAGAGAATCATGCTTCTTCTTCTGAACCTGCCCCAGTACAACCTGCTTCCACTGAAGAGATTCCTTCTGCATCTTCACCAGTTGTAGTACCCATTCCTCCCAAGCCAATGACGGCTGACAAAGGCAAGCAACAAGTCCGCTTTGACAAGCCCCTGAAGAAATTATTTCCTACAGGACTTGAAAAACCATATAATTTTGATATATTGGCTCAACTGGCCAATACACCGGCTAGGCTATCAATCTTCGAGCTCTTGCGTCTTTCTAAGGAGACTCAAAAAACTTTAAGTGAAGCTTTGATGCAGGCTGAAACTTGCCTAACTCTTCTCAAAAAGCCGAAATCAGAACCAGTCTCTTGCCGTCATTGTCATAGTGTCCTGGAGTTAATTCCAAATATTACTTTCACTCAGGATGATATGCTACTGGAAGATAATAGACATGATCGTCCTCTCTACTATACAGGATATGTCAATTCGATGAAAGTCGATCGTATCCTGATAGATCTAGGGTCTGCACTTAGCATTATGCCAAAGACAATGCTAGATGCGTTGAAGATACCAGTGCATAGTCTTTCAAGCACAATCACCACTATCCTGGGATTTAACCAAGGAAGGAGTGAACCTTTGGGTAAGATTCGCCTAAAACTCCAAATAGGCAATCTTCGCACAAAGGTGACCTTTTATATCATTGACAATCATGGTTGTTCTTACAACGCTCTTCTGGGAAGACCATTCCTTCATGAACAAAATGTTGTTCCCTCAACTCTTCATCAATGCTTTAAATACGTTGTTGATAAAGGACAAGTTCACAAGGAAGTTGCAGACCTTTATCCTTTCAAGGGCGTTGAAGCATATTGCAACGATGCTCGTATGTACAAGGAGGAATTTATGAAAGTGGTATTGGCCATGGATACTGAAGAAGATCAAGAAGCAGTATCCAATGATACTCTCATCATACCTGTCAAGGGGCGTGTTTCTCATCCTCAGTCTTCTAAACCACTAGCTATTCACTTGCCGGTTCAAGAAAAATTAGTTGATGCTGATCAAAATCAAAGGGAGTTTACCTCTTCTGAGCCACTTGTTATCGACTTACGTCGTAACAAGGACAAAAAGCAGCTCGCTTCTTCTGAGCCTCTTGTTGTTGATTTAACTCACAACAAAGAAAAAAGGGAGCTCACCTCTTCTGAGCCACTTGTTATAGACCTTCGTCGTAACAAGCCTCCTCCACGTTCTTCTTCTCCCCCTTTTGTAATCAATCTGACCAAGCCTGCTAAGGCTAAAGATCCTGCTGTAAATACAGATGTACATATCAATGAAAAAGTATCTACTTTTTAGTATACTGATGTTATTTATCATACTAAATACTATTTGGATATGTTAAATAGCTTTCAGTCATTTACAATGGGAGTTGTACAATCTCTTCAACCAGAAGTGTCATTTGAACATCCAAAAGATTCATATCGTATTATTCCTGCTCGCAAGAAAGGTGAACGTCCAATACTTTTTAGTAAAAGACTGGAACAAAAATTTATCTACACGGATGATAGCAAAGTTAACGACACGGGACATCTTCAATTCCGTCGTTACAGTCAACAATCAAAAGACATTGTCCGAAAGATGGGTTACGACTTCAAAAGCGGCCTCAACTACGGCAAGGGAAGAAAAACTCCTCTCCATACCGTTGTTCCATAAGGAAAGTCAGAAATGTATTACAGCAGGACCAAAAGAGGTCTCGAATATGCTTCTCCTCCGATGTTATCCCCAGCAGTCTCTGACTCTGATAGTGAAGAACATTCTAATTCTTCTGATTCCAGGTCATGGGATTCTGATACCAGCGTCGATGAAGTCCATCGTATAATTGTATCTTCCAATATGGTTTCTGCTGAACTCCCGGAAGGATATGATGAAGACATTGAAGAAAGTTCTGAAACAGATCCTTGGGCTCAACAGATGGATAATCAATGGGTACTCCGATTTGAACAAAGAGAACCTCCTACTGAAGATCAACTAGTTCAAATTGATGTAGGAGAAAGCGAGTCGCCTCGTCCTATCTTTATTAGCAAGAATCTTCCAGAAACAGATAAGCAAGAGTTGATTCTTCTTATTAAAGAATACATTGATGTCTTTGCTTGGAGTTACGAGGATATGCCAGGTTTAGATCCTAAGATTGCTACTCACAAACTGAACATTCTTCCCAATGCTAAACCAGTCAAACAGCAGCAACGGCGATTCAAGCCTGAAATAATGGACGCAATAGATGATGAAGTCAAGAAGCTTATTACTTGTGGCTTTATTCGAGAAGAACAATATCCTGATTGGGTAGCCAATGTTGTTCCAGTCCTGAAGAAAACTGGCAAAGTTTGAGTCTGCATTGACTTCCGGGATCTTAATGAAGCATGTCCAAAAGATGAATTCCCTCTCCCTATTACGGACGTTATGATTGACAACACCTGTGGGTTCGAGCGTATATCTTTTATGGATGGATTCTCTGGATATAATCAGATCAAGATGAATCCCGAAGATGAAAAACACACATCTTTCCGCACTCCTCGTGGAGTCTATTACTATACAGTGATGCCATTTGGTCTCAAGAACGCTGGTGCAACTTACCAACGGGCCATGAGTACCATTTTCAGAGAACATCTTCGCAAAACAGTCGAATGTTATGTTGATGATATAGCTGTCAAAAGTCGTCTAAAAGAAGATCATATCCAAGATTTGAGAACAATCTTCAATCTCATGCGTCAACATCAGCTCAAGATGAATCCCACCAAGTCATTCTTGGGTGTCTCTAGTGGTAAGTTTCTCGGCTTCGTCATTACCTCTAAGGGTATACACGTGGATCCCGAGAAGATCAAAGCCATTTAAGAGATGCGTCCTCCACGTAACCTAAAAGAGCTACGAGGATTCCAAGGTCGACTTGCGTACATCAGGCAATTTGTTTCGAACTTGTCTGGACGCTGCAGACCATTCACTCAGCTAATGAAGAAGGGTGTATCTTTTATTTGGACTGAAGAATGTCAACAAGCATTCGACGACATCAAACGATATCTCATGAACCCACCAGTTTTGGTGCCACCAATCTCAGGCATTCTATTCTTAATGTACGTCCGTGCTATGGATCATTCATTGGGTGCTTTACTCGCCCAAAAGAACAAAGAAGGTCACGAACAGGCCATCTACTATCTCAGTCGTACTATGATTGGTGCTGAACACCGTTATAGTCCGGTTGAAAAAGAATGTCTAGCTCTTATGTTCGTTGTTCAAAAGATAAGACATTACATCATTGGTCAAACCATTCATGTCATATCCCGAGTCAATCCTCTTCGGGTATTAATGAAGAAGCCTAGCACACTCAATTCTCGGCTTGCAACATGGGCCATCCTTCTAGCCCAGTATGACATGGTATATGTTCCTCAAAAATCTGTCAAAGGTCAAGCACTGGCGGATTTCTTGGCGGCTCATCCCGTACCAGATACGTCTAAGCTTTACGATGAAATTCCAGACGAGACGTTGGAAGTCAACTTGATCTCTGAAGAATTTCCAACTTGGCATTTATTCTTTGATGGAGCATCCAGAATCGGACCCAATGGTGCTATTGTAGCAGGAGTTGGAGTCGTTCTCGTTTCCCCAGAAGGATCAACTATTCAAAGAGCCTACTCTCTAGACGAATCCTGTTCCAACAATGTAGCAGAGTACAATGCTCTACTCATTGGTCTTCAATTAGCCAAGCAATTGAACGTCGAGTATCTCGAGGTCTACGGCGATTCTAAGCTGGTTGTCAACCAGGTTAGAGGAACTTATGAGGTTCGTCATCAAGATCTGGTACCTAACTTTGAGGCAACAATCTACATGGCTACATCGTTCAAAGCTTTCTTTATTGAATATGTACGCCGTGCTTACAACACTGAAGCAGATGCCTTAGCCAATCTTGCAGCAGTCTTAGCTGTTCCCATCAGAAGACAACAAGTGGTGGTTATCTCTAATCGAGAATTGTTTTGCGTAGAAAACAATCGTAACATCGAGTTCAGCAATTTTGCTGAAGTTAATGTTATCAATGAAGATTGGAGAACTCCTTTTATCAACTTTGTGGTTCATGACATACTCCCCGAAGATCTTAAGGAGGCTACAAGTATTCGACGAAGATCTCTACGATTCTACTATAATCAAACCACTAAGACTCTCTATCGACGGACTTATGAAGGTCTTCTTCTACGCTGTTTAGCTGGTGAAGAGGCAAAACAAGTACTGCGTGAAGCTCACGATGGTGTTTGCGGAGCACATCAGCCCGGTCCTAAACTACAGGATCGTATTCGAAGAATGGGTTATTACTGGCCCTCTATGGTATCTGATGCCATCGAATATACAAGGAAATGTCGAGCCTGTCAAATCCATGCAGACTTCATTCATCAACCTTCAGAATTTCTACATTCGACAGCTGCTTCCTGGCCCTTCGAAGCTTGGGATATGGATGTCATAGGTCCTATTAATCCTCCTTCTTCTAGAGGACATCGGTTCATTCTAGCAATAACAGACTACTTCTCTAAGTGGGTTGAAGCTATACCCTTGGCTGAAGTTAAGACCAGTAGTGTTATCAACTTCATCAAACATCATGTCATTTATCGATTTGGTGTCCCCCGACGAATTATTCATGACAACGGACCGCAATTCATCAGCCAAAAATTTATCAGATTCTGTGATGATCACCGGATTGACAATGTCGCTTCGACTGCCTACAATCCTGCCGCTAATGGTTTAGCCGAAGCATTCAACAAAACTATTATTAAGCTTCTCAAAAAGTTTGTATCTACCAACAAACAAAACTGGAGCAAGAAACTTGGCGAATGTCTATGGGCCTACCGAACTACAGTCCGCAATCCTACGGGTTTTACACCTTTCTCTTTGGTATATGGCTGTGAAGCTGTTCTTCCTCTGGAACTTCAAATTCCTTCTTTAAGGATTGTCGTTGCTAACGAGCTCACTACAGAGAACAATAATCTTCTTCGACTTCAAGAATTGGAGGCGCTCGACGAAAAGTGATTAATGGCTCAACAATATATTGAGTCATATCAAGCTCGCATTTCGAAGACTTTCAACCGTAAAGTGAAGGTCAGAGCCTTTCAGCAAGGAGAACTTATTTTAACAGTCAGACGTCCTATGACTATGACTCATATGAGCAAAGGCAAGTTTGACACAAAGTGGAAAGGTCCATACGTTGTGAGCAAAGTCTTCTCAAATGGAGCGTATCAACTCTCAGAACTGGATGGACGAATTACAATGATGCCTATCAATGGCAAATTCCTTAAAAAGTACTATGTGTAAATGTAAATACTTGTAAATCATCAGACAAGTTCATGTTCATAAATAAAATTTTATTTAATCATGAATGATAGTACATGATATTAAGGAAGGTCACTATCATCCTTCTCTACATTTGGATGCGGACCACTACCGTCCTTTTCAAAAACACTGTCAGCAAAAGAGCCGAGAACCTCTTTGCTGGAGCCCATGAGGAACTTGCAGGCAGCCATCCTCATGGCTGCTTCTTCTTCAGTCCTTCCTGGTTCAAGCAGAAAGTCCAGGATGTCTCTCGGTGGCTTGGGTGCAGACGAACCTTCGCCTGCTTCTGCTTCCTTCGGCTGAATTGGATCAACAGGACGTTCTTTAACGTCTTCTTCAACCTTCGGGGCAAGCTCAGTCTTCTTGAGTGCATCTTCAGACGACATTTTTATGTTGAAAAGTGAAAGTGTTCATTCTTGTCAAAGTTCTGTTCTATTTATAGACAGAGATTTCTCAAACAACGAAGCGACACATTCATCCGACGGTTCGTCCATTCATTCATCATCTCTTGACGGTTCATCCATTCATTTAATTCATTTGACAGTTCGTCTGTTCATTACATTCATCCGACGATTCATCCGTTCATTTAATTTACCTGACGGTTCGTCCGTTCATTCACATTCATCTGACGGTTCGCCCGTTCATTCATTATCACTTGTCGATTTATCCGTTCGTTTTATCATTCGACGGTCTTTCCGTTCATCTCACATCTATATCAGCAACTTATCATTTTCGATTAAGTTGTCAATTGAAATAATAGTATTCACTATATTCTGCCACGTCCATATTACCTCTGAGCAGATATGATGAATATAATTATTTTTTATAAGAAATATATTATGTCTTGCACCTCTGAATATATTTTCTATCTCTATTATTTATATCTAAATAAGATATGCAACAAATAATGGAGATACAGCAAAATGTCTTTTATTTATCAAAATACGAGGCATTATATTACAAAGACACATCTACGACAAAAGATGCAAAAAGTTCTATTAAGAAGGAGGAATGATTAAATTGTCGATCTGCTGCTTCAGAGTCTGTAGCTCTTCTTCATGAGTGGATGTCACCCTCCTTCTAGCCTCTTCCATCCCGGCTTCTTCATCAAAGACGGGCATCTCTACAGTCCGGCGAGTGATCTCTGCGCCATGAGTTGCATCGTATTCAGCCTTCTCTTGAATCAAGGCATTGAATTGATCAATCATAAGTTGATGATTAGCAGTTTCCTCTTCTAATTCTTGTTGGAGACGAGCAATTTCTGCTTTCAGTTCAGTAGTTCTCTGTCCTTTTCTTTCAGCCATCAAAGTTACTGATTCTAGCTTGGAATTGTATTCAGCAGACTTTATGGAATAAGCCTCCAAAAGATTTTGAAGATTCATCCCATATCAATTGCTTGGGCCATTCGCTCGAACTCAGCCTGCACCAGAGATTCTATTTTCTTCTGTTTAAGCTCCTTATATTTCTTTATGGAGACTTCTAACTCATCTAGTATATGCTCAAGGAGAGTAGCTTGAGCTTCATCACCTTGTTCCCTTACAACCCTCACCAAGAGAGAAGTTGGTTTTCTCACCATAAAGAAATTAGCTCCTTCTTTGTCCATTATTTTGTTGACAAGGGGTCTCAGCGACTCAAAGAAACATCTGGTGAATGATTGAACAACTTGTTGATTAATTGCCAGAGTCCCAGGAGTTGCAGCTACTCCTGTTGAAGATGAGACAGCAGGATGCTCAATTCTTTGTGTTTGGATGGCAGGATCTTTAAACAAAGGAGCCAGAGTGGAGCTATTCGTCCCTCCTGTTTGTTCCTCTGCAAAAGTAAAATTGTCAGTCGTTTGCCAATAATCAAGAAGATTAAATGAAGATAGTCCTACCTTGGTTTGATCCAGCAATAGGCTTATCCCCTGCAGGGATAGACTCCAGCTGAGCAGAAGTCACTTCAGCCGCAATAGCTTGGCTACTGCCCGCCTCAGAACCACAAGATAAATGATGACTACTACTAATAACTATCGTCGTTATGGGCACTATAGCCAAGTCCGTCGGAGGTGTTGGAGCTGTCTCATGATCTACAGGAAATACAAATAAAGACATTAACTATCAATTTATTTTAAAGAAGATTGCTAATTTCATTTTATACCTTGAGGATCGGTGGTGGGAGTTTCTTCCGGAGCTTTTTCGTTTGCTGCTTCTTCTGGAGATATTTCTATCTCAGCATTCTCTTCAGGATTTACAGTATCAGCAACTTTTTTTGAAGAGGCCTCCACTTCAATATCCTTTTTAGGATCTGAAGTATCATCGGCAGCAGCAGGAGATGCGTGCACTTTATCATCTTCTTCAATATCTTGTATGTAGTCATCAACATTTTCAGATAAAGAACTCTCCTCATCTTCGTCTTCTTCTGGTGCCTTCTCGCTGGTAGTCGCGGTTTGGTCACCATAATCACCCAGAGGACTATAGATACAATCTTCTAAAGCTGCAATTACTTCGCGATCTTCTTCTTCGCGAAGGGTTCTCGGAGTAGGCGGAAGTTCAACAATCTGTAGCTGCTTTTCCCTCACTTCATCCACAGTACTTCCTCTAGGCCCTTCGGCCTCAGTTCCAGGAGCAAGATTTGTCCTTTGCTCGATATCCTCTCTATGTTCAGGACTAGGAGTCTTATTCCTATGACCTAGAACAGGAGTAGGAGATGGAAAGATTACTCCAGCTGCAGCATCCATTACCATGGAAGACGGGGCTCGATTCTTTCTCTGGGCCAGCTTCTTTCTTTTCAATGGCTTATCAGGACTCTCTATATTGACAGTTTCAACTTGCTTCTGCATGAAAGTTGGTGTTGTAACCTCCTCTTGTTGAGTTGACCCGGCCAGTTGCCGAGACTGAGATCGAGTAGTGATTCTTTCAGAAGAATGTTCTAAAATCAACTTCTTCTTTGCCGCTGGAGCAGGAGGCTCCTCTCTTCTCTTCCTCTTTGCAGGAGATTTACCCACTTTTAGAGAAATACGCATTACTGCATTTACTTCTTGAGGGAACATCATATCCCTCGAAACTTCCAAAGGAGCATCGGCTGGCTCGTGCACCTCATCATTTATAGGGATCGACAGAGAAAGTTTTCCTTTCTTCAATCTCGTCGAAGAAGCGAAACTATCTGCGAGATTAAAATTCTCGGCAAAAGTGTTCGCGGATGTATAAAATACTGTATAAGTAAATAGCATCCTGGGACCATGAGTGCTATTTGCCGGCATCGAGAAGATGGCCTTCGTATCACGGGCATTATAGTAAGCCCAGGCTCGGGCCCCGTCTATCAGAAAAACCTTGCCTTGGAGGCAGGTGATTGCATTCCCCACATGGAATTGATCATATCCAAACTGCCGAGCAAATCGGCTGGGGAGGTATGGTTCTAAGTAACATTCCTCTTCGAACCGGTAAACCAGATGAGACGGTCGAATTGTCTTCAACCATTCAAAGGCTGCACGGTTTAGAGGTTGCATATTTGAGTCCACCATGTTTGTTGGCATCTAATCATATCCAGCAGGGAGGGGAGCACAACAAAAGTTCCATCCTCTATTCAGATTTAGAACATATCTACACTCGCTCAAAAAAGTGTACTTCCATTTTCCATGAGAGTACCTTTGCAGAAAGCTGCCATCAACCGGTCCCATGCCGGGGTCCATTAAAGTGGGATAGTAGAGAAGCAACCATCCGAATAGATATGTGTATGGCAGTTCTAGGCGAGGGAATTTTTTCTCTCCTTTTGCTTTCAGTATCAAGTCGACATACAAACGAAGACTGGCATTTAATTTGCAAGTCATTGCTGATAACAGGTCCACCTTGTAGCTAAAGACTAATTTGACAGCGGCAAAAAGAATGCCACGGTAAAAGCGATCCACAGTACTGGATCCGGGGACTACAAACCGCCGAAGCCAGTATGTCAGAAACCCTGCCAGTTGGGCTTCTTTTGACATGGGTCTATAACCCATTCTCAAGTAACTCTCCAGAGTGTCCCCTGTCTTTAAAGGAGGATACTCATGATCATCTTTCACTTGTTTATCAAAATTACCACTCTGTTCCATCAGCTTCATAACTTCTGTATTGCTCAAAGGTTTGAAGAAGTTAGGATTGCGTTTGTCGTTCTCCTTGGTCTTCTTCTCTTCTATGTGGTTGAGGAACAGATAGGGTAACCATTTCGAAAAATAACAGGTGTTGACTGTAGCACTCTTATAAAAGAGGGAGCAGATCTTGTAATGGCATAGCAGTTCCTCGAACACTGTTACCATTGCTGCATTTTCCTTTCTAAGTCTGTCCAACTCGTCATTAGTTGGTACATACTCTTCATATGGAGCGTTTGCCATTGGCAAGTACGAGATATATTTCATCTCGTGGAGTGCAAATCCAATTTCTCCACCAGGGGTCATAAAAGTTCCTGTCCTATAATTGTATCTTTCAGCCAAGGCCAAGAACATGTGTGGATTGGGTGCAAAACCATAAACAGTGGCGTGCACTGCTTGGTACAGATTGATCTGTTGAAGTTTTTCTTCAAATGTTGTCAGAATCCAATTGGCAATACAGTTCCATCTCCTATAATCTGGATTCACCAACCCAGTTAATCTGATATCTTGTTCGGGGTACTTCCCTTCAGCTTTCGCAAATTCATTTGCAAATATCGGTGTTCTGACAGGCATCAACATAGAGGAGTTCTCCGGGGGAATGCAACCTGGTCTCAAGCCTCTCAACAGGACACTGTATCGATCAGAGGAGCTGTAAAACATATCCTTCTTATTTGCCCCCTTCTTCACAAAACTTTTCCCTGCACGGGCATCTTGGAAAAGAGTGATATTCCACTCCATCTTTCTTGGGTAGCTCGCATGAGCGTACCGGGATAAAGGAAAACAACGGGCAATATCTGGTATGAAGAAAGATCTATCTTCCTGATGGACTATTCTTTCTTCCATCCTCGGCCTTGGTTGCGAGCTTTTCTCAAAAGCCTCACCAAATAAGAATAAAGGTTTCTTATGAATAACAGCGTCTGCTGGTTCCAAGGGCTGTCCATTCATTAAACACAGTAGAGTCTCATTTTCTTGAGATATCAGAATCGCCTGGCGGGAGGTCGGTAGATCATATTGGGGATAATGTACATGTGAGAGATCCTCTTTATACTCAGACTCTGAAAGAGTTCCCTCAAAAGTTTCATACTCTGGATCTTCTCTTACATTAACTGTATCAAACAGAAGAAAGCAGAATTTAGTACAAGTTAAAGTCAAAAGATTCTGTCATCAGTTTGCGCAAAATCAGAATGCGCAACATCAGATTGCGCAGCATCAGTTTGCACAAACATCAGACTGCACGAACAAACAGCCATCAGTTTGCGCTGACTATCTCGCATAAATCAGCAGATTGCGCTGACATCTGGCAGCGCAATTCAACCGATTGAAAGTTACTCTTCATAAAAATGAAGAGTTAACTGATTTGTGCAACCAGAACCCTGAAGAGGGTGGCGCATTTTGATTGCATCTCTAAAAAGAGATAGATTTTGAAGAACATTGATATCAAAACCGTAAAAAGGGTTTTTGATAGATCTCTACCTGACATTGCGGGGTGTGCGGATTCATGACGAGAAGCTCGTCGTGTAACTCTGTCTGATGACTCGGCCAGGGCCTTGCCCTTATCAGCTGCGGAGGATCGTCGGGGCGCCATGAAGCTCGTCGGAGAAAGAAGTCGGAGGTCGCTCGGAAATTTCTTTCTCTCAAACTCAAAGAAGGCAAAGTAAAGAAATGAAACGAAGAAGAGGACTATTTATAGTTTTCGAAAATGAAACGGCTGCCTCAGTTTGTGCCTAAAATTGTGGACAATTCCTCAGATTGCGCAGCCAGCTCACATCATGCGCAAATTGGTTCAAATTTCAAAATTCAAAGTATTTCGAAATTTTGAATAAGTTCAACTTTCGAAAACTTTGAAGGGGGTCTTGTAGGTCCTAAAAATCAAGTTGCATCAATCAACAAAGTCAAAGAATCAAGATATACATCATCCAAATGAACTGCGCAGACAATGGGTTGCGCAGCTCTCAGGTTGTGCATGCCAGATTGCGCATACATCCGATTGCGCATGGCTGACGTGGCACGAGTCATCATTACCTGACAACCAAATCAGATCTCTGACAACTGACAGCACGGATATCGAGACGGCTGTTCGTTTAATCGTGCAGCACGACGCTCGAGGACAGCTGGCAGCGTAATCTGTGTTGGCGCAAACCGAGTTGGCGTAATCCATTTCCTGCGCAAATCAAAATGGCGCAAACCAAAGTCTGCGCAGTTCAATGTGCGCGTTCTACCAGTACAAATGATAAAGTACACGTGGCATTCATGCCATTAATTGCTCATTTCGTGGCAACTGCTTATGCACGATCATGCGCATTTCAATCAAATGATGCCATGTGTTCAAGACAGTTAACCCATGATCCAACAACTGCCTGCGCAGTCCATGGCTGCGCAAACCAATTACTGCGTAATCCATCATGCGCAGTCCAGAATAACTAAAAGTTAGTTATTTCTCAGAACTCTATAAATAGAGTTTCAAGTCTTCATTCAAGGGGATCATGAATCAATAATCAGAGATCAGAGAGTTCAGGAGTTCTTGCCCAAGTGCTGCTGCATTCTTCCGAGGCTTTTGCCTTCAACTTCGAGGCTTTCTGTCTTCAATTCCAGAGTTGTTTTCAACTTCAGAGGCTTCGTCTTCAAAGTTTACATCGTCCAAGGGATAAAGCAATCGTCATCTAGATTGGATTCCTAAAGTTGTATCATTCCCAGAATTCAAATTGTAATCTTTTACAAAGTTTGTATCAATAAAGTTCTTCAACTTTTGTTTTTGCAAACAAGGACCCAATATATATCGCTCTCCGATGTCACTCCAACAGACAAAAGATCGACACTTCCTACCATACAATGCTTCAAATGGAGCCATCTGAATGCTCACTTGTTAGCTATTGTTGTAAGAAAATTCCACAAGATGGAGGTAGTTTTCCCATGATCCGCCAAAGTCAAGCATACACTCTCTCAGCATATCCTCTAGAGTCTGAATCATACACTCTGACTAGCCATCTGTCTGTGGATGGTACGATGTGCTAAACATCAAACGCGTACCTAAACTTTCTTGTATACTCCTCCAAAAGTGCAAGGTGGACCTCGAGTCACGATTCGACACGATGCTAACTGGTACACCATGTAGCTTCACTATTTGCTTCATATACATATCTGCCAAAACTTCTGTGGACTGCCCCACTCTAAAAGGTAAGAAGTGGGCCGATTTGATAAGTCTATCAACAATTACCCATACTGCATCTCGTCCAGTAGGACTCCGAGGAAATCCTATGACGAAGTCCATCGTAATGTGCTCCCATTTCCACTCAGGAATGGGTAGTGGCTGCAATAATTCGACCGTCCTCTGGTGCTCGGCCTTCACTTGTTGGCATACCAAACACTTGGCCACGAAATGAGCTATCTTCCACTTTATTTCGTGCCACCAATAATACTGCCGCAAGTCCCGGTACATCTTAGTTCCTCTGGAATGTATAGAGTAAGACGAACTGTGCGCTTCCGTCATCAACTCCTGTCGAACGTCTCAATTAGGAACATAAATACGATCACCACATAACAATGTCCCATCGGGAAGAATCTTTAATCTTGTCTGCTCTCCTGCCTCAGTCCTCTATCAAAGCCGTCAAAATCTAGCATTCGTAGGTAATGTCGCATTGATCCTCTCTACTAGTGATGATTGTACTTGGAGGTTGGCTAACACGCCATCTGCTCCAGGCAATACTACCTCAATACCAAGCAGCTGCAAGTCTCTGATCAACTCCTCCTGCGTAGTCAAGTAGTGTGCCATGGGCTTAGGCTTAATGCGTCTGCCACAACATTAGCCTTGCCTGGATGATAATGTAGCTCGATCTCGTAATCTTTCATCAACTCCAACCAACATCGCTGTCGCATATTTAACTCTTTCTGTGTGAACATGTACTTGAGGCTCTTATGATCAGTGTAGATATCAACCTTCTCGCCGAATAAGTAGTGTCTCCATAGCTTCAAAGAAAAGATAACCGCTGCGAGCTCTAGATCGTGGGTTGGATAATTCTTCTCATGTACCCTCAACTGTCTCGATGTATATGCTACTACATGACCATGCTGCATCAACACGCATCCTAATCCCTTTCCGGATGCATCGCTGTAGATCTCAAATCCTCTCGGGCCCGATGGGAGTGTCAAGATGGGTGTAGTGGTCAAGCGCATCTTCAACTCGTCAAAAGTGGCTTGACACTAATCTGTCCATACAAACTCCTAATCCTTGCAAGTTAGTCGAGTCATGGGCCCCGCTATTCGAGAGAAATCTTCTATGAACCTTCGGTAATATCCCGTAAGTCCAAGAAAACTTATCACCTTATGTCACGACCCGTACCCTCTTTTCGGATACGAGACGTGTCCAAGCCAGCATATGCCGCAGAGTCGGCGGTAGAACGCTGTCAAGCCCACAAGAAATAAATGCTCAAGAATAAACTTTATTGCTCATTCACATTTCTAAATTTATTACAACATTTACAATATTTAAAATTAAAGAAAATACAAAGTTCTCATATTTAATGGAAATGATACAACTGCTAACTATTTTTAGGTTTCTGTCTGTCAGTACACCCATATCTCCCAAAGCTAAGTGAAGCCACGACTAACCTAAAAAATATTGTTTTTCAGTCAGGAATGGAACAAGTACACCAACCGACGGCAATGCAAAAATACAATAGAATTAACAAGACATGAAAATAACATATGAGAAATAAAAACTAGAAGGTAACTGATGACATGACAAGTTGTGAAAGAGACAAGGAAAAGAAATAAAAGACAACTATTTATGTGGTTTGAAATATCATTTTCAATATGTGAATGGCTAGGGGGTAAATACGGCACCCTGCACGTGTCATGTGCAGCTGCTATCAGTCAAGATTAGACATATTGGGATAGTTCTGGGTAGTCCACATGTCTACTAAGATATTTCCCCTCCCGATTACTCCGTGTGACGAGCGTGTCAACAAGCAGCAAGATATATGTATAAACATGAAATGGAAAGACTACTATGAATCGAAAGCAATCAAAAAGTGCACTTGCCTGAGGTCCTTTGCTAGTAAAACCGACAATACAATACTACTCAGTGAGCCACAACAATCAAACTCGTACAACAGTCTCCAGATGCTGAAATAAACATTGTTAACGTTCTTAGAATAGTCAAATTAGCTAGGATAGCCTGTCCTTAAGTCCAATTCTGGACACAGGGGCAAAACGATAATTTCGGGTCAAAACGGTGTCCGCCGTTGGACCCGCTTTGTACCAAAAAGCGTACCAGAGTCAACGGTCTCTAAAGTTGTCAAACTATATGTCAACAGGTCCGATTTTCTGATATGAACCCAACCATATGTCCAAAGTTGGATTCCGGTGGGTCGTGCATAAAATTGCCAGTTTAGTCGGATCGTGGGGCCCGTAAAACGGTAGTCCGATTCAACTATCTCATAATTTGACCAAACTTGGCATATAGGATCAGAAAAATGATACATCCTGTTGGCACAAGGTTCGTCTCGATCTGACGAGCGTGCACAAAGTAATTGGAAAATTTTCACAGAGGCCGATACGGTGAATTTCGACGGATACGCATCAAATTTGTCGCGCACACGCGACCAATTTGAATTCCGTCAAAGCCCACACGTCCGCAATATCCGTATACGCCTTTTGATACTTATGGTGCGCGACCACGTCGCCCGGTTTGGCAGAACGCACGTCGTATCGAGGGTTTTCGTGATTTTCAAAACAGGTTTTTCTGTAACTTTACAATCCAATTTCTCATTATACTGTGAATGACAAATTAATCTATCTGAAGGGTTTTTTTGTCCTACATGTTGTCCAAATAATTGTTCATTAGAATTCTAAGTTGGTCATTGGTTTGACCAGAGTCGGCCTTCTAACATGGGCGTTTGGACTGGATTTATTGTCTAATTTGAGACAGATTTTCGTCAAGTTGGCATCGATTTTTAACTTGATTTCATTTTGATTTAAACCGAAACTATCATATCGAAATAAAGGGGTATAGGTTAGGTTTCTATCTGCGTGATCGATTCGAAGGTTGATAGAGCGTGGAGGTCGTTTCCTTCCCACGAAGTCGGCCTCGCAAAGGCTGCTGCTGCTCTGTTGTCCGTGCACGCGCTACGGCCGTCCGGCCTACCGCCGGCGACTGCCTCGCGATGACGCGAGGCCGGGGGTGGTCTCCCAGTTGCTGGGGTTGCCTGGGGTGGCGATGCTGGGGCATTAGGGTTTATACTTCTCGATTTGGATATATATAAACACTCGAGTGTATATAATCGCTCGGGTTTCAGGGGGTTAAAGGTTCAGGCTGATTGCTGGGTTTGAGGCTCGGCTTAGGCTGAATATTGTGGGGAGACTTGTTGTGGGGATTAGTATGGTGTTGGGCCCTGGCTAAGGCTACTGCTTCTTGTTTTAATTCTTTTCCTTTTTTTATTTTTCTTTTTCTATTTCTTTTTTTCTATTTCTTTTATACAAATATATATATCCTATATATATATATATATATATATATATATATATATATATATATATATATATATATATATATATATTTATATATATATATTTATATATATATATTTATATATATATATATATATATATATATATATATATATATATATATATATAGAAAGCACATTTATATCTACATATATATATATAAATTTAATTTACCACAAGTCGACTTAATAATAATGATAATATTTAAATGGAATGAACTTGCTTATTAAATCTCAACAAAATAAAATAAATAATAATAAAATATTTTAAAATTTTTGGGAAGGGGAGCTACAAATCTATCCACCTTAAAAATAATTTCGTCCTCAAAATTCTAATTCATAACTATTCTTAAAATTTGAAGTCTACCATTACCTTAATCTCCTCAATTTAATTCCTCAAAATATTTTATAACCTTTCCTAGCCATTTTATAACTCTGAATACTTGAGGACTTCTACCCACCTTTGGTCACACTACTCCATCAAATCTCCTATCGCTAAAACTTTATAATCTTCCAACCAATTGCTAAAATTTTCTACCAATAGATATCTACTGCATATGGCATATATAACCCTCCCTTATCTGTCAAAAACCCAAAATTTAGCAAGCAACAAATTCATACAAGTAGCTAAGAATTTATTAATAAATTCTAATAATCATGACCGCTCGTCACTCTAAAATAAGAAGGACAAGAAGATGAGGAAGAATAATCAAGAGTAAATATAAAATTTCAAGAGCGGTAGAGGGTATCACATGATGTAGATTAGAGAGAGTTTATGAACCATTGACTTATTTGCTAGATGAGCTACTCTAGTCCAGTCACCTACTAAATTGAAGAACCCTTTGTTTCTTGGAGGGTCTTACAATCCATGCAATACGAAAATTCCATTCCCGAAATTCTAAACAAGGTTCCACAATAGAACGAAATTTGAGAAATCAAGGTTATGATCTTTTTCGTGGTTATTTAAACACACGAACAAGGAATATAAATGCAATAAAAGATCGTATCACGACTTCCTGGTAGATGAAATTAATGGTTACGAATGACATCACATTCTAAGAGGTGGAGACTACCTAATGGTACATGGATCTATTTCAAATAGTTTGGTTTTATAGTCCAAATATAGTGGTATGCATGGATGGGTTTTACTGGGTTTTAATGGGTTTCCTAATTGGACATCGCTCGTTGGTTGGATGAACCTGGGATTTCAATCGATATTGACTGAACAAGATCCCAAAGATAGAACTAGTTCTATTAGATTAGGGTAACCTAGAATAGGATTCCACCCAAGGGGTTGAGCTAGTTGTCAGTCAGGTTGGTTAGCTAGGTCTCTCAAGCCCAAAAATGCGCCTTTAGTAACTTTTGTGTTTAAGTAGCACATGAGGCCTCAATTGGGTGCCACACTAGTGACATGTGCATAGTAGGCTTCTAGTAGATCTCAACCATATATTGGATCGAAGGAATTGAATCGAGGTTGAGGCTCTAATGAAAGTCGGAAAGTATACCGATATTATGGTAAGGGTTATAGCTAGTCCTTTTGACCTAAAAGTCGTACCGCAAAAATAGAGTAGAAGGGGACATGTTTGAGCAGGACATGATATGCCTAGATAAAAGTGGACTTGTCTAGATCTTGCATATAAAATTTGTTGGGAGGTAACAGCTGGTCTCATGCTCTGAATATTAATGACACGACTGGGGACACAAAATAATCTAATTGAAAGTGGGAGTCCATGGGGCACTAACTATCATCCTAAAGGAAATTATTCTAATCAATCGATAATCTTTATATATTCCAAAATTTTAGGGCTTACAGTCTACCTACCTTAGAAATAAGGTTAAAAAAATTTCAAAGTCTGAATATTGTACCTCGACTCTTGCTAATAAAGAATAAGGTACGACGTAACGGAATACGGTAGATATAGGTCAGGTCAAGGATCGTTCCGTAATAAATGGAAAACGAGTATGTATAATGACAAATGGTCGACAAAAGGAGAAATATCTACTCGTCTATAGTATACAAGAGTTATCGACGGGGGAACCAACTCTAAGGCACATCATATGAAGAGATTTCTAATAACTGAGTCGTGAATTTCTATTTGTGTCGAACTCGCCAGACTATTGTCATACGGGTTCTAGTTAAAGCAAGCTTCAAACAAATAATTAGAGGTTTACCACAATTGGTTTCTTGAGAATAAATAGTCTCCTAGGTCGGCATTTGATCAAGACAAAACAATAAAGAGTTCAAGAGAGATGTCACTGAATACAATTATGTGATTCAAAGGCGAATGTATAATTCAAGAGGAATTGTCAAAGCAATCGCGGATGAGATCCTAGAGACATCTACATCTCAATCCACGTAGGGTAATTAGATAAAGAGCGAACCAAATGCATCATGGTTGATCAGACCGTAATACAATAATTCTGATTAGACAATATGTTAATAGGCGTCCCCAATAAACATATGTCTCGAATCCAGCTTGATAAAAGAGTAAGCTTGCAAAACTATGCTGTAATAGCACAGTTGGTCAAGATAGTCAGAATATAAATATGCGAAATTTTTGAAAGGAGGCACAAGTAGTTCGAGTTTTGTGAGAAACAAAACTTTACCTGTGTTATTGCTTATACAGTCATCCTACTGTCTACCTATCCATAAGGCCTTGGTCGACTAATGGGTTATGGAACTCTAGATTCTATACTCTAGGTAATCCTATTAATATCAGTCAACTACCACGTCAATAGATCACAAGGACCACGGAAGGCTAGGTCGGGGGACACGCTACCCAACTTACAGAACTTTCACTCGTATTGGTTTTGGATCTTAGGGAACATACAGAGCATTTTTCTATTCCGTATAGTATCCTAAACTTGTAATCACGTTTGAAGTCATTTCACTGAGAATTGTGCCTCGCTCTATACTCTGGCTGTGGTAAATCCTTGGTTCCGTGATTCAGATTTGATATGCTATCAGATACTCTATCCTACATTGACACAAGGTCTAAAGGGGTCAACGAAGATATAGTTTTAGCAATGTTCCATAAACCATATTTCTTCGAAATGATTTCAATTCTGTAGGTTGTGCCTTGCCATTGCGCTGCTGGCTGCAGTGAACCCACACTCTCCGCTCTCAGGTAATTGGAGACAGTACGCTGCTGTCTAGTCATCGCAGTCGTTTAATTACTCTAACTATATTCCTAAGGACTTCAAGGGTTGCTAATGTTTCAAGCTAGTTGATTATTATAGAGAGCGTAGACATCTACCTATGAGTCTTAACCCTCAAAATAGAAGATTGATCGGGGAGGAAATAACTAAAGACAAGGAAAAATAAAAACAATCCAAATCTTTATTTCATATGTATTTCAAAGGGTTGAGGGAACTTTGAATCAAGTCTACCTCGAGATTTGTATACGAATAACAGAATCAGTACTTATAAATCAATTCCTTACAGCAAAATAGAATTTAAATAGGCAATTCTAATTTATGATATAAGGTTTATATCAAATAGAGCAAAAGAAATAGAATAGTTTATCAAGATTATAGCCTTAATTCTAGGTAAGCCTAACATACAAAGTGAATAGCATATCCACATTGGATCACATCGTCATATCGCAAGTAATAGTGTATCTATAGAGATCTGGCAAGCTATATGAATCCAATAATTCCTTATCTAAATTGCATGGCCTATTTGACAACCTTAACTACCCCACGGTCAATTTGAACAAGGGACTCCTAGTCCTAGTCATTCTCTTAAATCATTTCAATCCTAATTGTGAATGAGCATTTCCTGGGCGCAGGCTCGCAATAGTACGACTAACGTACCATCACGAATTCGTAGTCTTTTGTGAAAACTGACCTGTATGGGCTACCACAAAAACTTGTCATGACCCGTAACCGCTTTTCGGATACGAGATATGTCCAAGCCAGCCTACGCCGCATATTCGGCGGTAGAACGCTATTAAGCCCGCAAGAAATAAATACTCAAGAATAAACTTTATTGCTCATTCACATTTCTAAATTTATTACAATATTTACAATATTTAAAATTAAATAAAATACAAAGTTCTCACATTTAATGGAAATGATACAACTGCTAACTATTTCTAGGTATCTGTCTCCCAGTACACCCGTATCTCCCAAAGCTAAGTAAAGCCATGGCTAACCTGAAAAATGTTGGTTTCCAGTCAGGAATGGAATAAGTACACCAACCGACGGCAATACAAAAATATAATATAATTAACAAGACAAGAAAATAACATATAAGAAATAAAAATAAGAAGGTAACTAATGACATGACAAGTTGTGAAGGGGACAAGGAAAACAAATAAAAGACAACTATCTATGTGGTTTAAAATATCATTTTCATCATGTGAATGGCTAGAAGGTAAATACGAAGCTGCTATCAGTCAAGATTAGACATATTGGGATAGTTCTGGGTAGTCCACATGTCTACTAACATATTTCCCCTCCCCACTACTCCGTGTGACGAGCGTGTCAACAAGCAGCAAGACATATGTATAAACATGAAATGGAAAGACTAGTATGAATCAAAAGCAATCAGAAAGTACACTTGTCTCAGGTCCTTTGCTGGTGAAACCGACAATATAATACTACTCAATGAGCCACAACAATCAAACTCATACAACAGTCTCCAGATGCTGAAATAAATATTACCAACATTCTTAGAATAGTCAAAATATCTAGAATTGCCTGTCCTTAAGTCTAATTCTGGATACAGGGGCAAAATGGTAATTTCGGATCAAAACGGTGTCCGCCGTTGGACCCGATTTGCACCGAAAAGTGTGCCAGAGTTAATGGTCTATAAAGTCGTCAAACTATATGTCAAAAGGTCCGATTTTTTGATACGGGCCGTGCACAAAATTGCCCGTTTAGTCGGACCGTGGGGCCCACAAAACGGCGGTCCGATTCAACTGTCTCAGAATTGGACCAAACTTGGCATACAGGACCAGAAAAATGATACGGTCCTGTTGGCACAAAATTCGTCTCGATCTGACGAGCATGCACAAAGTAATTGGAAAATTTGCACAGAGGCCGATACGGTGAATTTTGACGGATACACATCAAATTTGTCGTGCACACGCGACCAATTTGAATTCCGTCAAAGCCCACGCGTCCGCAATATCCGTACGTGCCTTTAGATACTTACGGTGCGTGACCACGTCGCCCGGTTTGGCGGGACGTACGTCGTATCGAGGGTTTTCGTGATTTTCAAAACAGGTTTTTCTGTAACTTTACAATCCAATTACTCATTATACTGTGAATGAAAAATTAATCTATCTGAAGGGTTTTGTTGTCCTATATGTTGTCCAAATAATGGTTCAATTAGAATTCTATGTTGGTCATTGGTTTGACCAGAGTCGGCCTTCCAACATGGGCGTTTGGACTGGATTTACTGTCTAATTTGAGACAGATGTTCGTCTAGTTGGCATCGATTTTTAACTCGATTCCATTTTGATTTAAACCGAAACTATCATATTGGAATAAAGGGGTATAGATTAGGTTTCTACCTGCGCGATCGATTCGAAGGTTGATAGAGCGTGGGTAATTTCCTTCCCGCGAAGTCGGCCTCGTAAAGGCTGTTGCTGCTCTGTTGTCCGCGCGCGCGCTGCGGCCGTCCTGCCTGCCGCCGGCGCCTGCCTCGCGACGATGCGAGCCCGGGGGTGGTCACCCAGTGGCTGGGGTCGCCTGGGGTGGCGGCGCTGGGGGTTTAGGGTTTGTACTTCTCGATTTGGATATATATATACACTCGAGTTTATATAATCGCTCGGGTTTCAGGGGGTTAAAGGTTCGGGCTGATTACTGGGTTTAAGGTTCGGCTTAAGCTGAATATTGTGGGGAGACTTGTTGTGGGGATTAGTGTGGTGTTGGGCCCTGGCTAAGGCTACTGCTTCTTGTTTTAATTCTTTTCTTTTTTTTATTTTTTCTTTTTATATTTCTTTTTTTCTATTTCTTTTATACAAATATATATATCCTATATATATTTATATATATATCCTTAAAATCACAAAAACTTAAATACTTTAAATGAATATTATAAATACCAATATTATTATTATTATATATATATATATATATATATATATATATATATATATATATATATATAAAGCACAATTATATCTACATATATATATAAATTTAATTTACCACAAGTCGACTTAATAATAATGATAATATTTAAATGGAATGAACTTGCTTATTAAATCTCCACAAAATAAAATAAATAATAATAAAACATTTCAAAATTTTTGGAAAGGGGAGCTACACCTTAGAAGCCGATGTGGGAGCGGGCCATGCCTTGACTGCTGTGATCTTCTCAGGATCTACCGATATGTCATCTCCGGTAACAATGTGCCCAAGAAATGAAACCTCCTTGAGTAAGAAATCACACTTGCTAAGCTTTGCAAAAAGTTGCTCATTCCTTAAGATTCCCAAAACTGTCCGTAGATGCTTCTCACGCTTCTCTTGGCTTTTCGAGTATATCAAGATATCATCTATAAAGGCGACTACAAATTTGTCCAAGTACTGATGAAAGATCTTGTTCATTAAGTTCATGAAGACCGCGGGAGCATTGGTCAACCCGAAAGGCATGACCAAGAACTCGTAGTGTCCATACCTCGATCGAAATGACGTCTTCAAAATATCTTTCTTTCGAACCTTCAGTTGGTGATAGCCCGATCGCAATTCGATCTTCGAGAATACCTTGAACCCACTCAGCTGGTCAAATAGATCGTCTATGCACGGCAAAGGGTACTTGTTCTTTACCGTCACTACATTCAAGGCTCTGTAGTCGATACACATGCATACTGTCCCATCTTTCTTTAGCATAAAAAGAATGGGTGCTCCCTACGGTGACGCACTTGCACGAATAAAGCCTTTCTCCAACAAGTCATCAATTTGTGCCACCATCTCCACCAACTCCTTGGGTGCTAGACGATATACTCGAGATGGAATAGGCTCGGCTCCGGGAATAAGCTCAATAGAAAACTTAATGTCTCGGTCAGATGGCAGTCCTGGCAAATTCTCGGGGAATACAACCTCGAACTCAGCGATAACAGGGTGCTGAGGGGCGTCCTGCATCATCATGTGAGTCCCCAATGCAAGTGTATCACTTCTCAAGGCTTCTTCTTTGGTGAACTCGAACTCCGTTGCATTCGATGGTTTAAAGACAACACTGCCCTTATGGCAGTCTATGAGAGCGAAATGCTGGCTCAACCAGTCCATTCTGAAAACCACGTCGAATGTCGGCATAAAAAATACAAAAAGTCATGCCTTTATCTCTCTACCACATATTACTACAGAATAATCTCTACGAACACCACTAACAGGTACAACTCCTCCTCCAGTAAGGATTCTAATACTTTTAGGTAAATATGACATGGATATGCTATGTCTAGTGGCAAAGCTAGTGGCTATGAATGAATGGGTGGCTCCAGTATCAAATAATATGATGGTAGGAAATGATGTAACTAAAACCATACCTGTTATGAAGTCCAGCTCTGGTTCTGTCTCTTCTGCAGCTAGTGCAAAAGCCTTCCGAACTCTTTGATTACCCGTTTGTGCTCTAGTCTGTTGAAATTGGGTTGCCTGAGGGGGTATAGGTGGTCGTAGTGCTCCTGGTCCCGTAATCGCTAGCCTCTAAATCTACTGCTGGTTCTGTGGAGTGGTCCTCTGAAATGAGCAATCTCTATTCTGGTGCTGACTCGATCTACAAGCTAGGCAATGTCCCAGTCGTAGTCGACAGTCACTCTGAACATGACCAAATTTGCCACAGAAGTGGCAAGTGGCCCTCTCTTGTGCCTGGTATAGCCCTGTCCTCTGGTGATGCTAGTGTGAGGGAGGATGTCTCACTGGCCCTCCTGTAGTGGTCTTAGCTGGTTCTATGGTCGAAGTAGCTCATCGGTGTGCCTTTTTGCTTATGGCCTCCTGAGTTCTAGCCTCTGCCAGAACAGATGTTTGGGAGACCCTCGACTCGGAGTTGGTGTATCTCTGCAACTCTATACTCAAGCCTCTATGAAATCTTTTGGCTTTCTCCAGCTCCGTCGTAACCAACCCGCGTGTAAAACGACTCAATCGACTAAACTCGACGTCGTACTCATCAGCTGTCATTTTCCCCTGCTCCAAGTGTAGGAACTGGTCATAAAGTGCATCCTTGGAGGTGTCGGAGAAAAACTTCTTATTGAACAGCTTTTTGAATTCCATCCATGTCTGATCAACTCCTAGCCGTCTCTCCTCTGTGGCCCACCAATCGTAAATATTTCCTTCCAATTGTAACTTTACTGCCGTCATCCATAGATCTGTGGATAACTCCGAAGCCTTCAAGAGATTTTTTGTCTTAACCAGCTAATTGGTGATTCCGATGATGTCTTCAGTGCCTTTAAAGTATGGAGGATTCATGTTGCAAAATCCCTCGATAGAGCCTACAGAGGCTTGGGGTGCTCGGGTTAGTGTTGTCTCCAAACTCCTCCTAATGGTCTTGTTTTGCTGCATCTGGGCCTGTACTAAGCCCTAGAGGATCTAGTCTGTAGAAGTCCCACCAGCCTGAGGCATGGGATACTGTGAGAGCATACATGGCATCTGGGGCATAAATTGTGGGATACCCTGTGGCTCATACTGTGGAGGATATGAAGGATATGGAAGGGGATACTGTGGTGGGTATGATGGAGGATACTGAGGTGGATACTGTAAAGCATACTGAGGTGGATATGGTGGTGGATATGATGGTGGATACTGTAGAAGCTACTGTGGTGGATATGATGGTGGATATGGGTATGGAATCTGTGGTGGAAACTGAGGTGGATAGGGTAGCAGAGGTGGTAGGTACTCTTCTTGAGCTGTAGGGTTTTCGAGACCTGTCTGTTCTACTTGGGTGTCGGGGCTTGCTGCTTAGTAGTGGGTGGTGTCATCACAAGCTGCAAGGCTGGTCCGGATGGTACTGGAGTAGTAGAGGACATGGCTAGGGGTGGCTGACCTACTGGTCCCTCTTGAGCTGTTAAGCTCCCATCAGTAATGGCGAGTGGGGTAGAGCATCCACTACGAAGATTCATCCTATATTGGCACAAAAATTAGAGTTTTGGTTAGAACAAAATCAAACTGGATGTAATCAAGCAGTCAAACGAGGAGTTGAGAAGAGATCAAGGAACCTATTAATAAGTGGACGAGATTCTATATCCTACTCTTATATGCAGGCTTGTTGGGCACATTCATGTAATCCAAAAATATTATAGAGACCTGCATGCGTCACCACAAAAATATGTAATATCCCAGTCCCAAAATACATAGGACTAAGTACGTCAATATGCCAGCTGCACATATACGAAGAATATAACAATATGTGGTATCCTCGTACTAGTACATAAGCTGTAAATAATATAACATGATAAGCCACAATATAAATACTATATCTCATCCACAACTCAACACAGAAAGTATAATAAGTCTCAATAAATAAAAGAAGTCAAAGAGATAGCCAGCTAGACATACCCACTCCAAACAGCTATGAAAAATAGTCTCAACTAAATGGAGTCCAACCTCCTCAAAACAGAAAGATGAAGATAAAAATGTCCACTACGTAGTCTTAGATAATAAAGAAAAACAAAGTATCAGCGGAAGATGCCTCATCATCGATGTAACAAGGATCCAAAGCTGCTCCATACTCCTGGGGATAATCCTGCTCGTCTAATCCTGGAGAGATCACCAGGTCCTCAGAGGGACGTAACAAGATACAGAAAAACATGCCGAAATAACTGAATGTATAAATATGCAACTATGACACTACAGGTTCTCCTAACCGTCTATGTGAGATGCACTTTGAGGATAATGTTCTACGCAGGGGTTGTAGGATCAGCAGACTAAATAAAGAGTGACAGTAAGTAGCGCTCATCCGAGTCGCTATCGGCCAGGGGCAGAAACTAGCGCTCATATGAGTCACTATCGGCCCACAAATGTGTGTAAAAATGTAAATGTAGCCCCTACGCTAGTAGCTGTCCCCTTCCCCCAATGCTCATGTCCAAGATGTATCCACAACCTGTCCAGTTGGCAACTGCTATGACTTCTAACTCGACATACTAGTAGCAGTTACTTCTTATCCATCGCACGACCCATACTTATCGATGGCCAGTTGGGTACGCAGGTCCGTATCCTATATGAACTCACTCATCACGTGATACACATCTGTCAAGGCCATAGGAGATATGAAAATATCCTACACTCATATTGTGGTCGTCTAACACTAGGTCGATATGCATAATAAAATATAAAATAACAAAAATGACTAAATCTAGTCACCTGTACCCAAGGGTGACTTGGACGCACAATATAAACAAAATAAAAATATGAGAAAGAAATATGCAATAATAAAATATACTTCTATGGCAAGGTATACTTGCATGTGGTGCAAAGAAGGCAATCCAACAGTCGCAAGCGACAGCACCAAAAACTCACAATTCACAGACGACTCTGGATGCTGAAACAAACATCAAAAATGTTTCCAGTGTAAAAGATATCTCTAGAAAACATCTGTCCGAAAGTCAAATTCTGGAACAGGGCAAAATCATAATTTTGGATCAAAACAATGTCCACCGTTGGACCCGCTTTGCACCGAAATAAGTGCTAATATTTAAGGTCTCTAAAGTCGTCAAACTACATGTCTATGGATTCGGTTTGAGGAGACAAACCCAACCGTATGTCCAAAGGTGGATTCCGACGGGCCGTGTATAATTTTGCCTGTTGGATCGGGTCGCGGGCCCACCAAATAGGTGCTTCGATCGACCTTCTCAGATTCGGACCAAACCTGGCACACAGGACCAAAATTTTGATACGGTCCTGTTGGCGTAAGTTTCGTCTCGATTCGACCAATGTACACAAAGTTATGGTCAAGTTTGCAAAACGTCGATACGAGGGTATCTTGACAGATACGGACTGATTTCATCGCGCACACGCAACGAAATCGAGTTCCCTCAGTTTTCACACGTCGGCAGTATCCATACGCACCTTTCAACGCGTATAGTGCATGACCATGTCGCCAGTTTGTTGGGACGTACGTCGTATCGGGAAGTTTTCTAAAGTTTTCAGTTTTTAAAACTAGTTTTTTGCACAAGTTTAACATCACGTAATTTTCTGTACAAATAACAAAATAAGATTCTACGAAGTGCGTTCTGTACTCGGTTATGTTGGCTTTAACTATTATAAACTAGTTTTGTAAAAACCCTAATATACAGATCGAAAATGGGCTTCCAAGTTAGGGGTTTGGGGCAGTTCTTTGCTCTGTTTTTCGGTAGCGAACGTGCAACTTTGCGTCGATTTCTGTTCCGATCTAGGGTACAAGGTCGAAGACCCTTTGAAGGGTTTCGAAGGGGGTTATAAGGTCTCTCAACAAGATTTAACGATTCGAGAAACGATTAGAAATTAAAGAAGATATTGTTGTTAGAAAATGGTACCTTGTAGTCGACAAAACTGAAATCGCACAGATAGTGTGGTCGTCCTGGGGTGGCTAGCGGCATTCGCACAGTGGTGCAGCGCTATCAGCGGCCAGGGTAGTTCGTCGGGGGTGGAGGAAGGCTCGAGATTGGCTCTGGTGGCTTCGCAAAACTTTGGTTAGGGTTTCCTCAAATTTTCTTAGCCGTTTTATATACTGCTGCTATCCTTATTCGAGTCTAACTCGAATTTGAGGCTGCAAGCACAGGTAGGATTTGTATCATGAATTGAATAGCTATTGGCAATTCCAAGTTAGTTTGGATTGCTAGATTTAAATTCATGTTGGGAGATTTGCATAAGATTTGAACAAATCTCAATCAATCTTGCGAACTATTCGCAACAGAGGAATGGGGGGGTCGGTATTTCAAGAGTATTGTAGCTATGACTACAGTACCAGATGTTATCTTTTCTTTTCCTTTTTTACTTATCCATATATATAAAATATATATATATATATATATATATATATATATATATATAATATATATAGATATATACACTCATAATCACTCTTAGAAACAAGTAAAGTAGCTTATAAAATTTTAAAAAAATTATATACAAAATATCTAAAAAATTTAAATTATAATGTATACTATAATTGATAGCGTAATGTACAAGCATACCTACCTATATATTATTAACAAAAACTAATGACTTAATAATAAATTATATATAACAAAATTTAGAAAAAAATTAAAATAATTAGGAATAAAATATGGGGGTTTACAAATATTCTTTAGTCATTCAGGGTATCAGGTGAGTACATTCTCTGATAGTTCTTTCATTTACTTGTCGATTACTGTATTTCAGTTCTAGTTAGTTCTATTTGATTCTTGTTACAAATATGGATTGATATTACTGGATCCATTGCATGCGGCACTCACCTTTTATATATCTGGCTCCACTACTAGAACCACCACTAGAAACACCTACTGGCATCATCAAGTGTTGGCTGGACTTGTACTATTTTTGTGTCGGATTATGTAGTGCCCCGTCCCGCAAAGTCAATCGGAGGAATCGAAATGCCGACGGCGTTTGGACTTAGCCTTGCAACGGCTTGCTCGGAGACATCGCTCAGGTGGGGTAGTTTCGGTGAACTCTCCTCATCTTTGCCTTCACATAATAAATCGCGTTTTCAACTTGCACAAGTTAGGCTTGATAATAAAAGCTACGCATCCACATAGCTAAGGGAATAATCCCGACGGGTCAAAATGAGTTAGAACATGGAAAACGTCCCACGGTGTGCTTTGAAAATGACACTCGGTCCTTCGTCCCGTGGCTTGGGAGAAGGAAAGTTGGTCTTCGGTGCAAAAAGCTGAGAGTTAGCCTAAGTCATAGGCGTCGCCCGCACAAATGCTTGCTAAAGCATGCACGGTCCTGTCCCGTAAGGCTTGGCATAGCATTTGCTCGTCCCTTGGGTTATGTTGTAGGCTTGAGTGGGTTAGGCAAAGTTATGCCGGTCGACCTAAGTTATTCTACGCGCTGTCCCGCTCATTCTGCGGTTGTCAAGATAAATAGTCCCACGACCCCAAGGCCCCTCATATGAAGTATGACTTGGGCGATAGCGTTGCGTAGAACACGAGTCGGTTTAGAGGCACGAGCCACGGTTGGTTCAGTGTAATGTCAGCCACGGTCTATGGCATTTAAGGAACACGTTTGGTTTAAGTTAAGTTGGAAGGCTACGTAGTAGTCGTTTCCCCCGAGTTCAAAGGTGTTTCGAGGCGGTCCCTCGGTTGGGAGTCTCGCGTTCCTATCCACGTTAAGTATTCGAGGAGGTCCCTCGGTTGGGAGTCTCGCGTTCCTATCCACGTTAAGTAGTTCGAGGCGGTATGAAACGGTCCGGAAATGAGGAAGTGGGTCGAGTCTGCATGGTCATTGGACAACTTGTGTGCCGGTGCACAAGGGTTTTGATTTTTGTTCCTCAGACAGTTGCCGCGGCCACGGGACTGATCTGGCCTAGGAGGAACACGTGCTTGCGGGACCCTTGGACGGGGTGCGACCTACCCAAGGGGTGCGCCGTAGAGCGGGTATTAGGGGAAATTCGGCGAGTTCGCGCCTCGTTATTTACGAACGTACCCTAATATCCAATGGAGGTCCAATATAGCTTGTCGTGCTAGTGACCAAGTTCATATAGCTTGTCGTGCTAGTGACCAAGTTCATATAGATGTCGGCATGGCGGCGACAATCCGCGAGTGTGCCTTTGGATTTAGTCGAGTATTGAGTGTGCTATATCAAGGAGTCGAGTTGAAGGCGTGTGTACAAAGTTAAAAGCATAATGTTGGGCCTAAGATTGGGTATCAATGTAGGCGTCATGCTTCGGCACGAGTTGTGGCGTCGAGTGTAAAGTCGAGAAAGGCCGTAGGGCAAGTTAGTTGAAAGTTATGTCGAGTTGCTGGGCACGACCTCGAAATATGAGGTACGGCCGCGTTGTCATAACACAAGTATAGGCGAGACTAAGCTAGGAGGCACTGTCTCGGAGATATTGAAACACGAATCGAGTTATGGCACGACCGAGTCGTTACGTTCAAGAGTTTGGCACGAAAGATAAGTGTAAGCCGGTGCGTCGATAATGCAAGCACGAGAAAGGTCTAGAGGCAAGGAAACGGAGTCCTTCGTGTAGTTGCGTCCTTGATTTTTGGCCGTAAGGCAAACACGACTTGATAGGTTAACGTTGTTGGCACGAGGAGTGGTCTAGATACAAAGTATGAGTTAACGTCGACATTGCAAGCACGGGATGGTTCTGACGCACAAGTTGCGCTAAGGCGCCGGTCCTAAAACTAATCCTAAGGCAAGAATAGAAAGACAATCGAAAAAGGGTTTAAGCTGCACAAAGTAAATGAACGTGTAGGTTTTGTATGGGTGGGCGAGGAGCTCACTCCACCAGTACAGTGGTACTGACACCCACACAGTGTTTCATGTGCAGGCACAGGTAGAAGCTCGTGGCGTGGAGCTCGCTTGGATGCGTCGAGGCACGGAGTTCCTTGGCGAGTCGAAGCGTGCGGCCGCATGAACTGAAGACTTATATATGACATAATGTATGGACATCGCCTTCCGAAGCTTTCGCTGGATTCAAGTATTGTATCGAGAGATGAGAGAGAGCAGAGTGAACTTGTAAATGAGAGAAAAGCGAGCACGAGAGACATTGTAATTTGGCCTTGCGCCCACAAATGTAATCTTGTATTCAATATCAATAAAGAGATTCTTTTGAATCATTTGTGTTCATGTGTTCTTCTTTAAATTCCGCTGCATGTTTCAATATTTCTGCTTGGGACTTCTGTGCGACGACCCCGTCGCCGCCGATGCAATCGGCCGTTATGAAACTGCCTTGCACGAGCGCAATCTAGGTTCGTGCGGCATCACGCCTTAGCGAGGACGATCGCTCCTACGGGAGCGGGGCGTGACATAATGGTATCAGAGCACGGCTTTACGTCCTTGGACCGTCGATTGAATTCTTTAACTTCGATGTTTCCGCAAAACTCTGTTGCTTCCGCAAGTTGCTATCGTTGGTGCGCTCTCTCTCAAATGTCCCTCGGCATGTCCATACAATAAGTCTAAATATTTTCGAAAGCTCGTACAAGCGTCCAATCTAACGCATCGGTAGGCCGTTGCCAAATGTGTCGATAGGGCCTTTGTGCCGAACGTTGCAAACCTGACTCGATAGAAAATATGTGCTAATGTTAGCAAAGTCGCACGTGTGCCCGAATAGCCCTACGTTGACCTTAGTAAGTCGCGTGCATGCCTAATTAGTCCAACGTCGACCCTAGCAATTAAGCGTGCAAACTCGGAATATAGTCCGCACAGGATGGCTATGCGCACGGCCTTTTGGCTAAGTTGTGTTTCGCGTCGCGCACCTCGACCCTTGGTGCAAACGAGTTGCGAGCGATATCAAGTACCGCTTGGTCGGGAACGGAGATATACTTAGAGTGTCTATCGATAGGAACGCTATCGGACTAACGCTTAGGCGTACACGGAAGATTGATTTGGATTTCGAGGAAATATTGCGAACGACTTAGTGCGTCGATACGACGCGAGCGACTACGCTAGCGATTCGTCGAACGAATCTGAAGGATGTCTTAGCGAATGACGCGAATGTGATTAAGGATTGGATCATATGGCTTGAATCCGTGTGGTGCATGTGATAGGTTCGGAGAAGAATAAGAATGAGTGTCGACGACTAGTTGAGTGGCTCGAGTCTGAGTGGTGTATGGTTCGTCTTGGAAATTGTTCGAGTGAATATTGAGGATTACGAGTATGTCGGCGAGGCGATGCGATCGCGCAAAGCCTTAGAACGCGTCACGCTTAGTTGGTCGTGACTTCGAATGTTCCGAACGAGCATCTCGTTCGGATAACTTGTGAATGAGCAACGCGAGTAGAGAACGATTCAGAACGATGGATGAAAATAAATGGTCTTGATCAAGGAAACTTAGAGGATCGCGTGTGCGATATCGGATTGATACAACTAAAATGTGACTTGAGTTTTGAATAACGACCTTGAAATGAGCTTGAGGAAAAGTGACTGAACTTGATCTTGAGTATTGAGAAAATTATGGAATATCCAACTCGGACAACAGCATCAACGCACGACTCGAAATTGGTTGCAAAGGAAGATCGTCAAGTTACGCATATCGTCGATGGTATTGAGGCGTATCAAAGATCGATATGCGATAACTCGGGGGTACTCTGACTCGGCGAATGACGATCGTGCAAATGTCATTGTTCCGATGGATGTTATAATCGGGATGTTAAAATGTGTCGAGGAAAAGGTAGACTTGGCTTGAGGATTTTCTAAGTTGAACGAATGACGATCGAACTTGGCTTGGATGAAAACTGGAATGTTTGGATTTGCTTCATCGACAACCACAACGTTGATGTTCTTGTCTTATGCGAGTGCTACTCCAGCCTCGCACATGCGTCACGCCGAATTAGGGCGATCACTCTGCGTGAGCGCTGGTATGGTGATTCATACAGCGGGAGTGGTCGAACTTGCACGGTGCGACAATTTGTGCTTCGATTTGTGGTTTGACGCGAAGGTGACTCAAGATTGGAATTGTGTGCTTGAAGAATCGAACTTGAGGATTGAGTAGGTCCAATCCGCGTATCGAAAATGAGTTAGTCTAAACTCAAACAAGAGTTACGCCCCGATGAGAATGATTATTCTGCGGGTGCGTTACATGGTGATTCATGAACCACCGTGGATAATCGGACTCGCGTGAGATTGGGGCGCAACGTATTGTCGAGCGAGACGACCTCGTGATCGAATGCATGAATTGGTTAGAATTGGTGAATTGAAGGGATTCGAATATACGCAACGCGTATCGTAATGCGAATTAGGTGATCGTGCTCGATGTTTAGAAATCTGAGTGATGCGAGCTTGGGTAGAAGACCCCGTATGATCGACTCTGGTTTGACCCTAGGATTGGGGTCAGTGTTGGCATTATTGTTGGGGAACTATGATTCCAATCCTGACTTTGACTTAGCCTCGAAAAGATTGGCCTAGCGGTTAGGCGAGACGCCCTGTTTCAAATGTTAGCAATCGGAAGGATTGATCTTGAGGATTGGAATGGATAGATGGCGTGGATCACGAATATAGGAAACCCTGCTCACGAGACTCGGCTGACATGCATATATTTCAGGGACGCTTGGGTATGTGCACGATGCGACTCGAGTGAGAATGACAAATTTTCTATCATGCGTCTTGGCTGAATACAGGTATTCTGGGGACGCTTGGAATGCATGCACGATCCAGCCAAGTGATACGACGAGTTCAAGCAAGTCTTGAAAGATGGGAGTGTGTCGAGATCTTGAAATCGTGTTAAAGGAAAGATTGATAATAGTGCGAGCGTGGCTCGGAATCGAAGGAACGCGTAGGCGAATATGTACGATTAAGTTTTGACCATAGAAATGGTAGGATGACTTACCTTCAGGAAAGTCTCGAGGACGAGACTTGGTCTGAGTGGTGTATGATGTAGTGCCCCGTCCCGCAAAGTCAATCGGAGGAATCGAAACGCCGACGGCGTTTGGACTTAGCCTTGCAATGGCTTGCTCGGAGACATCGCTCAGGTGGGGTAGTTTCGGTGAACTCTCCTCATCTTTGCCTTCACATAATAAATCGCGTTTTCAACTTGCACAAGTTAGGCTTGATAATAAAAGCTACGCATCCACATAGCTAAGGGAATAATCCCGACGGGTCAAAATGAGTTAGAACATGGAAAACGTCCCACGGTCGGCTTAGAGTTGGTGCACGGCGTGCTTTGAAAATGACACTCGGTCCTTCGTCCCGTGGCTTGGGAGAAGGAAAGTTGGTCTTCGGTGCAAAAAGCTGAGAGTTAGCCTAAGTCATAGGCGTCGCCCGCACAAATGCTTGCTAAAGCATGCACGGTCCTGTCCTGTAAGGCTTGGCATAGCCTTTGCTCGTCCCTTGGGTTATGTTGTAGGCTTGAGTGGGTTAGGCAAAGTTATGCCGGTCGACCTAAGTTATTCTACGCACTGTCCCGCTCATTCTGCGGTTGTCAAGATAAATAGTCCCACGACCCCAAGGCCCCTCATATGAAGTATGACTTGGGCGATAGCGTTGCGTAGAACACGAGTCGGTTTAGAGGCACGAGCCACGGTTGGTTCAGTGTAATGTCAGCCACGGTCTATGGCATTTAAGGAACACGTTTGGTTTAAGTTAAGTTGGAAGGCTACGTAGTAGTCGTTTCCCCCGAGTTCAAAGGTGTTTCGAGGCGGTCCCTCGGTTGGGAGTCTCGCGTTCCTATCCACGTTAAGTATTCGAGGCGGTCCCTCGGTTGGGAGTCTCGCGTTCCTATCTACGTTAAGTAGTTCGAGGCGGTATGAAACGGTCCGGAAATGAGGAAGTGGGTCGAGTCTGCATGGTCATTGGACAACTTATGTGCCGGTGCACAAGGGTTTTGATTTTTGTTCCTCAGACAGTTGCCGCGGCCACGGGACTGATCTGGCCTAGGAGGAACACGTGCTTGCGGGACCCTTGGACGGGGTGCGACCTACCCAAGGGGTGCGCCGTAGAGCGGGTATTAGGGGAAATTCGGCGAGTTCGCGCCTCGTTATTTACGAACGTACCCTAATATCCAATGGAGGTCCAATATAGCTTGTCGTGCTAGTGACCAAGTTCATATAGCTTGTCGTGCTAGTGACCAAGTTCATATAGATGTCGGCATGGCGGCGACAATCCGCGAGTGTGCCTTTGGATTTAGTCGAGTATTGAGTGTGCTATATCAAGGAGTCGAGTTGAAGGCGTGTGTACAAAGTTAAAAGCATAATGTTGGGCCTAAGATTGGGTATCAACGTAGGCGTCATGCTTCGGCACGAGTTGTGGCGTCGAGTGTAAAGTCGAGAAAGGCCGTAGGGCAAGTTAGTTGAAAGTTATGTCGAGTTGCTGGGCACGACCTCGAAATATGAGGCACGGCCGCGTTGTCATAACACAAGTATAGGCGAGACTAAGCTAGGAGGCACTGTCTCGGAGATATTGAAACACGAATCGAGTTATGGCACGACCGAGTCGTTACGTTCAAGAGTTTGGCACGAAAGATAAGTGTAAGCCGGTGCGTCGATAATGCAAGCACGAGAAAGGTCTAGAGGCAAGGAAACGGAGTCCTTCGTGTAGTTGCGTCCTTGATTTTTGGCCGTAAGGCAAACACGACTTGATAGGTTAACGTTGTTGGCACGAGGAGTGGTCTAGATACAAAGTATGAGTTAACGTCGACATTGCAAGCACGGGATGGTTCTGACACACAAGTTGCGCTAAGGCGCCGGTCCTAAAACTGATCCTAAGGCAAGAATAGAAAGACAATCGAAAAAGGGTTTAAGCTGCACAAAGTAAATGAACGTGTAGGTTTTGTATGGGTGGGCGAGGAGCTCACTCCACCAGTACAGTGGTACTGACACCCACACAGTGTTTCATGTGCAGGCACAGGTAGAAGCTCGTGGCGTGGAGCTCGCTTGGATGCGTCGAGGCACGGAGTTCCTTGGCGAGTCGAAGCGTGCGGCCGCATGAACTGAAGACTTATATATGACATAATGTATGGACATCGCCTTCCGAAGCTTTCGCTGGATTCAAGTATTGTATCGAGAGATGAGAGAGAGCAGAGTGAACTTGTAAATGAGAGAAAAGTGAGCACGAGAGACATTGTAATTTGGCCTTGCGCCCACAAATGTAATCTTGTATTCAATATCAATAAAGAGATTCTTTTGAATCATTTGTGTTCATGTGTTCTTCTTTAAATTCCGCTGCATGTTTCAATATTTCTGCTTGGGACTTCTGTGCGACGACCCCGTCGCCGCCGATGCAATCGGCCGTTATGAAACTGCCTTGCACGAGCGCAATCTAGGTTCGTGCGGCATCACGCCTTAGCGAGGACGATCGCTCCTACGGGAGCGGGGCGTGACAGATTATGGATTCACTTATACTTGCTGGGCAAAAAAATATTTGAGTAGACATGTGAACATTCCCAAATGCTGGAACCATTTCCCTTGGAATTATACTGGAAAGCTAGTCATCCCACACTTGGCCAGGTGTGCGATGTGCTGTATTACCTATAGTCATTTACATGTCGATCTCGGTATTTTAAAACACACTGATTAGTGTCATGTTTAGGACTCGCCTTGGACTTATTGATCTCGTACTGGATTCATTTTGTACTGGACTCACATTTTATATTGTACTGTCTGAACTCATATCATGTTACTCTAGTTTAGCTAGCTTTTATTTACAGTCTTCCTTGCCATGTTTCTTCTCATATTTTGTTACATTACTTCTCTTGTACTTTAACTGTTGCTCTATACCATTACTTGTATAAAACTTCAAAGTTTATCAATATAACTGTCTATAACTGCTTTATAGTCTTTATCATTTACTTGGGATTTATATATGAGTTGTGCTCGTTCCAATCCTGACTGGATACGTTGAAAATATTATAGATGCTTGCCCTACTTGCCTTGGAGCAGGAGATGGCTTATCTACCTTTGGCCTCGACTCTCAGGAGTGATCGGGAGACTAGCTAGTAAACTTGGTTTAGTTTTCATATTTAGAACTTAATTGTAATAACTTGAGATATTGAGTTTGTTTGAGATATTATTATTTAGTAGTTTATATTTGTTGTTGTTGTTTAGTCTTTAGTTGTAAACTTCTGTGTTATCTTATCGTGCTTAGACTATGATTGAGCTTCATTATATTTATACTTGTCCTTCGTTCGGAGTTGAGATTATGATAAGTACACTATATAATTGCGTGAGTTGTTGTTAGATAGTGACCTAGAACAGTGTTCTATCGCCCATTCTATGGCGTAGGCTGGGTGTTGTTACGTACTTGTACCCTTACACTTGGTGCGGGTCGTGACACTTGAAGAAGATTCTTAGTGTATTTTACAATTTATGGTTCTATCACCCACAGTTTTTAGGCCAAGAACTTGGTAAATTAGGGATAAGTAAGCTAAGACTAGTTCTAACACAGTTCTATTTATTTGATATTTTGGCTTCCATAACATGTTTAGCTTTCATAACATGCACTACAAGAAAAATGATGATTCTTGACGGTTTATAAGTTAATGGTCGTCCAAAACCGTCAACAATAGTGGTTATCTTAACTATTTTAGGCATACGTCAATAGAAGACAAGTTTTATGTTAATTTAGCAAATTTTTACCATACAAGTTGACGGTTTTAGATGATCCGTCAAGAAATAAAAAAAAATTTATTGACTGATTGGTGACAACCGTCAATTAATGTACGTGCGAAAAATTTGGCATAATTTTTTTGACTTCCATTATAGTAAATTTTAAAAAAAATTATCTCTCTTGACGGATGTGGTTCTTTTTTATGGAGAGGAGCAGCCCGATCTTAAAAAAAATCCTCTCTCAAAAAAACTTCTCCGGAGAAGAAAACCATCCTCACCCGCCCGAAGCATTTACAGCACGGAATCCTCCCTGTCCCCGAAAGCTCCTCTTCTCCACCTGGTTCGAAACCCTAACCGTCTCTCTTTCTTCTTCTTAGCTTCCAATTTCTAGGGGTTTTCCAGGATTTTCTTTGATTAAAGTTCATTTTCTTGCTCGATTCGCCACCCACAGCAAGGAGTTCATCATCTATGGCATGGCCGCCACCATATCCATCTAGTCCACCATCCCCCTCTATCCCACAGCAAGGAGTTCACCTCCTACGCCATCTTCGTCCTCCAAACCCTAGAAAACTTCAGCGATCTCTCCACCTACAACCTCCTTCCTCTCCACCACCTCCTCCTTTCTCGACTCCTCCTCCTCCTCCTCCTTCCATTGCCTTCCGCTCTGTCTCGCTACAGAGATCCTCCCCAAACCCTAGACACTCCTACGAACTCTGCAACTTCTCGAGAAGGAGATCAACAGAGAATTGTATTTCAATTTTATTCAAATTCTATTTCCAATGTCAATATTCCTTTTACATTTACATCAACAAAAAGCCCTAGTTCAATTTCCAAAAAAAAATTCATCTTCCATAAATTTTGCTACATTCGTGTCAAATTTCCTCTGATCTCCACCAATAGCTGGGCAATTGGGACGAGGACTTAACAAGATGTGCTGCCACGACATCTAGAAGGGTCTCAAGTATGCTACCTGGTGATGCTATGTTCTGCTTTCCAAGCTAATTTACAGTGAATAATGTTTTATTTCTTAGTACCTACTTGTTTCATAATATCTTATGTGTAATTTGATTTTTCCATGCCTTAGAAAGTAGTAGATGGCCTACATCCTAGTAGATGCAAATTAAAAATGTCTGGTACTAACAAATGATATTAATCAAGTTTTATAAGATATATGTCCATTGCCTATTATGTATATGTAGCTCGTGATTTGTAAAAGTTCTGTTCTCATTATGGAGTTGAAAATTTTGTAATATTTCATTCTTTTTTTTCCTCCTTAGTCGTGTATTTTGACACTTTAATAGTCTTTTGGCTTTTGCAAATTTAATGTCTTTGGGACAAATGGTGATGATGGCATATTATTTGATTGTTTCTCTAGCTAAGTGGCTTATCATGCTAAGATAACGAGGCATTGTTTGTGCATCTCATTACTCTCCTTCTTTATTAGTTTGAAACTTTATGGTAACATGCAGAGTTTGCCATGATGCAACATGCTTCAGTTTTTCTTTACAACAAGGTGTTTTGATTTCTTTATATCTACCAAGCTGAACTTCGGTTGCACTGTAGTTGCACTTTTATTTATACAAAAACATTAGTATTTTCAGTATCACTAGACTTTCCATTATGAATAAGGAAAAAAATAACTTGTTTGACTTGGAGGTGGAAAATGTTTAGGCATATAATGGAAGTAATTAGTTACTGTCACACTATGTGAGTGATGCATAGGGTTATCAAGATGGAAAACTTGATGTTCTGCTATAAATTTCTATTGTTAACCTGACAAATTGAGTACTACTATATTTCATCTATTATACATACATTTTGAAAATAGTTGAAAAATTACATAAATGATTATTTTTGTCAATCTTTTTTGTCAAAAATAATTTACAAGGTTATGTAATTGTTTTTAGAAACTTTTTAGATATGTTTTCATACAAATTAATTGTTGAAAGTCTGATCCAAAACTACCTGATATTCATCGAGGGAAAATAGTGATTTTGAACCTTGCTCTCAAGATTTAGAGAACGTGTTCTATATCTTTTGGAACTTAATTTGGCATTTTCTGGAATAGTATTGTTTTTTGAGTGATGTCAAAGGTGTGTGTTAGGCACTAGTATGGAGCCATTGACCACTAGTCTAACTGGTATGACTTATTTCTTAGAGACAGTACTATAAAAGATAGAAATCAAATAATTGTACTAATGCTTCGTTTAAAGCTCACACATCCGAACTTTTAAAACATTTCCCATACAAACACCCATAGTATGAAAATAACACCCTTGTATTAATTGGTACTACTTGGCAAGGGTCTTCTGATTTGTTATCTTGTCTCTTCATGCTATCACATGGCATTAAAATTTGAGGATATCTGGTCTCTCTCTTTCATTGATGATAGTTATTATAGGAGACACTGGGGAGTTGATCATGCAAATATTTGATGGATTACTCCAGTTCTCAAGCCTATGTTAGGTGTGGTAATGTCTTGCACCTTTTTTCAAGTTAAAATAGGACATACCAAGTTTTTTCTAACATTGTAAAAGGGAGAACTCTTAATTCAACCCAATTTTGAATACAGTGGATTGTCCACAAGTTTTAATATATACTTTTTAAGATACATCTGATCATTATCTGTTAAAATAGATCTATATGATTCGTATTGTACCACTACGAATGTTAGTTTGAAGCTTTCATAATATTAGCATGGATCAATGACCAAATGAATACGTTTACCTTTAAACTTTCTCTGGATTTGGTTATCATCTAAGGTTGGTTAATTGTGATCCATTTGCAGCTACCATGGAAGTACTCCTCTGCGCTTGGTGGCTCGTGGGGGTGTCTGGATTGTATCGAGGAATTTCTTGTAGGTGGTGATGATCAGATTCAAAGAGATTCACCTGGGTAAGCGCAATACACTCTATCCATAGTTGGATTATAACAAGTCATTCTCGAATGTTATTTAATTGTCATAATGGTGTTACCTTCAATTCCAGCTAACTTGTTAAAATAATATAGAAAATGTATCAATGCTATCACGAACTATAAGGGGTTAACTCAGACTGCTACATTGTTTTCCATATGATATCTTAGACTGTTTATAAGATGGAATAAAAACTTCAAATAAGAAAGTCTAATAACTGACTAATTACAAAGAGAACATTTTTTTAGGTAACTGCTTCATGCTAATTCTAAACTGATATCATGATCTTTTCCTTGCAGATAGAAAAATATGAGTTCAGGCTGAAGTCAATGAATTGTCCTGAACATTGTTTAACCTTGAGCAGAGGGTTGGTCTTAAAGAGGTGAGGTCAATATCATTACTTACGAGGGTTTAGAGTTATCTATCTAATTTGAGTTATGAGGGTTTAGAGTTTATATCTAATTTTTCTAATAATTTTCTTGTACAAGAATAATTGGTACAGTATTGAACTTGAATACCCCAGACTCGGCATTGCGCCTGACTAGGAACTCTGCATATGTTCCTTCTCCATTGGTATGTGTTAATTTTTTTAAAAATTTCATTGTTACTATCATATTTAATTACAATCTAACTTGGATGGTGTAGAACGAGGAGAAGATGCAACCTGCAATAGTTGAATGGAATGAGCTGGAACGGGGCAAAGTTAACAATAAAATCTGCCCTTTATTGAAGTAAAAGTTCCTACGAACCCGCTCATGTTTCATCAAAGTTGGGTTTGAAACACGCATATGCAATCAGAGTCAACCTATATAGCAGTGCAATCAGAGTCGACTTTCTTCTATCTGGAAAGCCTTTAAATCATTATCACTATTTATAGAATTACATCAAACTACTTAAATAGCCTGATAACGAAAAGAGAGAAACAAAAATCATCTTATTACTTATATTCTTTTGTTTCACTTATTGAGTTTAATAGAGCACCCTTTATAATCTGTCTTCAACTATTAATTTTTGCATCTGGCCACAAGTCTTATCGAATATTTCCTTAAGTTTAACCATTCACGGAATCTTTTATATGGAAAGCCTAGTGTCTAATTAACTTTAGATTATCTTCAAAATTTAATCATCTTAAAGCTTCTTGATGTTTCCGTGTTCAACCACCCGAAACTGAGTATTCTGGTGAAGGAGAAACCCTGTTTCACTTGCTGCACTAAAAAGCTAATGTATTTTTGAAGTTTTTTTCTTCTTCTTAGGAACTGAGTGGTAATATACTTTTGTGGGTTTTTTTTAGGAACTGAAAGTTTTTAACTCCAAGGTTATTCAATATGTTCTTCTTCCAGAATTTATGATAAGTATTTGATTCCCTGTTAAGTTCTAATGGCAACCCTCATTCTCATTTGTTCATTCAAACAGATTAGTTACACGTTATAAGGCCATGGTTGAGAACAATATGCTCAAATCTTGCTACTCTGTGATTCTGAATGTTGTGTTTAGTGATTCAAGTCTTCTTATGTTTGAATCTACCCATCAAGGTTGTTCATGCATTTACAATCTTTTATGCTTTAAACCCTTGCTGATTTTCTTTTTTGTTTAATTTTCTTTGTCGAATTGACCGAAAAAAGACCCTAAATGTCGGTATCGGTCAGTATCGGGTATCAGTTGGTATCGGATAGGGACATGCCAAAACGTATCGGTATCGGCTGTATCGGATCGGTATCGGCCGACACTTTAAACCATGTATACAGCATGTGAGCCCATTGCAGGGTTCTAATTAGTGCATTTTATTGTATAGTTTTTGAATCTGTTAAGATTCTTGATTTCTATGATTACTTTTCAGTTTACAACCGCAATTCATGTTCTAGTTATTATTGAAATTTAAGTCATTTGACTACCATTCTCTTATTTTGCCTCTACTTGGTGTTACAACATAATATGACCGAAATCTAGTTCCATGTGTGAATAGTATAATGCCATTGTCATTTAAGTTTTGTAGGCTTTTCTGCACATATGCTAATTATTATCGAGCAGGATTTCTGGCAATTTACTCATTTGTTTTGTAATTTTTATACAACATGCATCAGATGTTAAAATGCATGTGTTAGCTTAGCACTCGATTTTGGAGCTTATTCCATATGGACATAAACAGTGACGAACATGAGTTAAAATGATATGATAAAGAGACGAGGCTGTTCAAGGAGCATCTTGTACCACATTCAAAACTGTTATATGCGAGTTCTAGTGGTTTCATTGAACTGGCTGGCTTAAAAGTTCCATGAGCTACTTAAACTAGACATTTCTTGTTCTATTACTAAATGCCACCAAATTCTTATGAACCCGCAATTTACTCGAGTTAAATATAGATGACCAAGTAATGGTCTATAGAGTGAGTGACTTCTGCTTTCTGTTGCTAGCTATTAGTCGGTACCTTTATCTCCTTACACCTCACTTTTTGTGCTGCTCAAGTCAATTCAAGTGGTCAATTCTGCGATGTAGCTGAGATGATTGGTCATGTAGATTTCAACAATAGTATGGAATTTTGGCAACAAGACAAGTGGAACGGGTATTTTCCTGTCAAGTGGCACATTATCAAAGACGTACCAAATCCATAATTTTGTCATATAATTTTGGAGAACAATGACAATAAACCTGTCACAAATAGCAGAGATACGCAAGAGGTATGCACTAAACCAATTAACTTGGATGGCATAATATTTTATGATGGCGCCCTTAGCTTTTCAGGTTCAAAACATTTCCATTAGTCCAAGAAGTTGTTTACTTTATTTGTTGATCTTTGATAACATGGTGTTTCCTTGTTCCTAGCTTTCATAATCGTTCAGTGCATCTTTTGTGCCTCTGAATGTCGGATAGCCATTGTTTTACCTTTACGATCTTCAGCACCTCATCTCTTTACGATCTTGAACAACTAATTTTGCTGTTTAGGTGAAACTGCTCCAGGGTAATGAGATGTTGAACCTTTTCAAGAACTACTCTTCCAAAACATCAATACTGGATGACTATGAATTTTATGAGAACCGGCAGAAAGTAATGCAAGAAAATAAGAGGAAGCCTTCTATTCCCAGATTGGATCCTTTGCCGGTAATCACTCAACCAATGTATCCAGATTTACATTAACAAATTTCGTTATAGGCTATAGCCATAAAACATGAGAACGTAAACTGGACTCATGAAACACTTTGCTCTTTACATTTGACCAAGGCTTAACTGGGTAATGAGATCTCAGCCAAGGCCATGATCTTACAAATCTTGGTCGAAAATCATCCGTTAAAGTAATATAGTAAATGGACTCTTGGGAATCTAGTCGGATATCTCAATAATTGGTGGATTTAGGTTAATACTTGTGTGGGAAACATTGGTAACAGGCACTATTTTTGGAGCTTGATGCTGCTTAGTTAGGTATCCTGATACCCAAGTGTTCAACAGGATATCACAGACAAGATGGCTGTGATCTTAGTGAGATCATGTTGACTCCACATCCTTTCTATGGGACGGACACATATGTGTCCGTATTCTCATCCTCCTCGGCCCGGCCCGTGGCCTCCCCCCGTGCCATGGCCTCTCCGACTCCCGCGGGGTCCCCTTCCTCGGGCCGCCGGCCGCCTGGTCGTCACCCCAGTGGGGGGGGTTTCCCCCTTGTCGGTTTCTTCTTCCCGACGTGGGGGTTCCCGCCTCTCCACCCCCCTCGACGCCGCCCTCGGCGTTGTCCTAGGCGCCCCCGCACGCGGTGCAGTAAGGCCCACCCGCCGTCGGGCGTGCTTCACCACGGGTCGGAGCCCCCATCCGTCGCTCCTCTTGTGGCGCTTTCATCGGCAGCACCCATTCCTCTGCCGTGGCCCCCTGTGCCCATCACTGGCGCTGTAGATGCGGTTTACCCCTCCTCTCCGTCCCCGTCTCGGGGTCCCCGGAGGTTCCTTCCCCTCTTTCTGCCTCGGTTCCCCTGCTGGTGCTCGTCCCGACGGCGGTGGCCACCCAACCCCCCTCATCCCTCCCCGCGGTGTCGTTCCCCCCATCATCTCAGGCCACCCGTTCCCTGCGGTGGCCCAACTCTGCCTCGTCTTCCCTCAGCCTCCCGGCTGAGTCCCCCCTCCCTCGGGCGGCCCTGGGCTGGCCTTTTCCTCCCCAACGCCGGATTCCTCCTCTCCACCCTCCGTCCTCCTTGGCGGCCATGCGGGAGCTCCTCTTCCTCCTATTTTGGCCACTCCGGCCTTTCCCGGCTCCTGCGCTCTTCCATCGGTGGCGGTGCTCAACCCCTCGTGGGCTCTCGTGGCAGCGCAGCCGCCGGCGACGGTCTGCCCCCCAGTGACGTCGTCATCCCCTCCCTGCTACCCCCCTAGTGGAAGCCTCAGGCGTTCTCTTCGCCTCATGCCGGAGCCCTTCCCTCCCTCCGCCGGTGGTAGGACCCCCCTACCGTTGGCCGGCCGCGCCCTCCCATTTTCCCTCGGCGGCCGAGATCCCCCTCTCCCTACCCTCAGCTGTCCTCGATGCCCTCTCGGCGCGCCTGCCCCCTCCCCTCAAGAGTCGACCCCCTCCCCCCGTCCCTTCTAGAGCTGTCGTCGGGCCCCTTCGGCTCGGCGGCCCCTCCCTTCCGGTCGACGAACTTCCTCCTCCCCCTTGTTCCCCCTCTACCACCTTTTCTCTTCCAGTCGGCTTCCTCGCCAGAACCCCCGTCCCCCTTCCTGCTCTGGTTTGCGCGCCCGGGGGTGCCGAGGTCCCTCGTGCTCTGCACCCTCCATCGGGCAGAGCGCCACCCTCCCTCGGGCAGAGCGCTCCTCCCTCGGGCTTTGTGCCTGCATTGGGGAGCGTGCCCACCCACCCACTCAGCGGGCTGCTTTCCCGCCCAACCATTTTGCATTTCAGCCCAGTTTCAAAATTGTTTAAAATTTTGAATTTCGAAATTTTGAATTTTGATATTTCAAAAAGCTTTTGAAACACACTCATTTTACGAAATTTTGGCCATCCAAAATTTCGACATTGCATTTTTTTGCTTTTACTATTTTGCTAGACAGGGCCCTTTTGTGTGTACGGCCCTGTACCAGTCTGTACTGCTCCTCTGGGGCCTCCTTTACTGTTTCAATAAAATGTGCTTTTAATATATATATATATATATATATATATATATAACACAAAATATATATATATATATATATATATATATATATATATTTTATATATATATATATATATATATATATAACACAAGTACACACATAACTTAATGTTACCCAAGTATCAACCTATGATAGTTCACCTAATGCAGTTGCCTCTAAACTGACTTACATTGCATTAACGAAAGGCAGCCATGTAGTTTATTATGTTAGAAGTTATTTTATTAATTTTTTTGGTCCAGATTCATCTTTTGATGAGTCTCACTATTAGCAGTTATTTTATCTTGACATACTAAATTTTTATTGGTGGTAGGATAAAAGAGGATTTCTTGTGAACTGTTTGTTACTAGTTTTAATTAGAATTTCTGTCCATGTAGTCTATTGTGGACCCTGCAAGAGCAAGACATAGGGGCATCACAATCTACTTTTCTCAAGTATGAATTTTAATTTATTCTTCCATTCTCATTTATAATTGCTTTCCTCGTTTACTTTAATGTTTTTGATGTTGGGTATGTAAAGTGACTCATTTTACTTGTCTTCTATTTTTCTTCTCAAATCGACGAAATGATTTCAGTTTACCTTTCATTTTCCACATCTTGTTATGTTAATATTGCATTTTAAATACTATATTGTTCTAAGTCCAAGTTTATTTTGTTCATTTGATTAGCGATGGATTTTAAAAGCATGAGAATGTTATATGTATTTCAAATAGTATACTTTTGGTTTAAGTTTTTTTTACTTTGGAGATTGATTTCTAGGGTTTTGGTTAATGATCGCAAATGCTAATAGATCAATGGATATTTGCTTACAAAATTTATTTGAGTAGATTAATTATGATGCTAGGGGCCTAGATTTTCATTGTTGAATTTTAGTGAAAGATGATAGGGTTGTAGGTTGCTTTGCATTTTAATCGATTAAAAAAGTGAGTCCAACACCATGATAAAGAATCTCCAGGATAGATTGAATAGGTTTGATGTAAACCTTAAGCAAGCAACTGATGTGATGCAAGAATTAAGAGAGCTGTGAAAGACAATTCGGTGCTTATGGCGATCCTAGACCATAGACCGATAAGCACATTGTTTTCTTCCAGGATAAGTTTATATTTACATCCTCTAGTTGTTATTCTTGAAGTCACAAGAAATAGTATTCATATTTTTAGTAGAAACTAAAAATTAGCTTATTCTACACTAGTAATGTCTAACTTTTAACAGTATTGACTCTATTCTTGGTGAAGACGTTACCAGCTTGTTGTACTTATATCGTAGAGTACTTTTCATTTTGTGAGGACCAATTAATTTTCTTTAAGAGTTTATTTGTTTGTCTACCATGAACTTTCAGATAGAATCTGCCCTTCCAAGTCTTGTATGGCCTATCAAGTCTTTGTATAGCAGGGAAGATGCTATAATGGCCTACAGAGCATGGTAAAGTACTCTTTCATGCGGCCTTATGCTTTTTTTAATATATTTTTCTTCATATTTTTATTTTTGCTTATTAGTGGTAGTTGTTGACGTTTTAGCTGCATTTATGATTCCTGTCATGCGTCACTAGTCTGGTAACATCATATCTATCAATTTATGTGACATATATACGCTAGTATTCACGAATGTGTGGCTGTGTGTACATATGCTTACATGTAGATACACTAGGAAACCTTCGGTGAGGTATCGTTTAAGCTCAAATCAATGTTTGTCTGCACTTGTGGCATATGTAGTAAGAAAATATTAATACATGCCCTGAGATATGAATGTTACAGTGATCAACTAGTGACCCAATAAACTGTTTCATGCTTACTTATGGTTTCTTTTAATCCTTTTTATTTTATGTTGCCTACTTCTGCTCGGTCATACAGATAGAAAGAAAAAAAGTACAGTTCATTTATTTATTTTTAGAAAGATTGCAACTTTACATAATATAGTTTTATGTATACAGAGGCAATTGGAGAATCTTGGTGCTCGTAGGGCGGGCCTCAAATATATGCTTAAAGAGATGAAAAGAAAGGTGTGGTCTGTCTTAACATGATACTACTATTTAATTTTTCATTTGCTTTCCCTGAGGTTACCTTTTATTGATTAAACAATTTATACTTATACGTGTAGAACCCTAGAGGGGGGTGAATAGGGTAATAAAAAATTATTAAACACAAGTAAGCTATTTACTGAAGTAAATAGGAGAGAGAGAAAGAGAATCAAACACTCGATGTATCCTGGTCTCCTTCCTAGAGGCAATCCAGTCCCGGAACTCTCTTCGGCTTAAATCTACTATTTTGTAAATAGTTGCACACGAGTTTGGATCCGATGAACTCGCCAACTTCAACATGAATTTGGATCCGAAGAACTCGCCAACTTCTTACACACGAGTTTTCTTACAAAGGCTCGTAAACTTTAAAAGGAAAGGAAAGGAAACTGTTGATCTTCTACAACACTTAAAGATCGAAAAGTATACAACTCTTGAATACTCTAGCACTTTTGGATTGGATGACAATTAAAAGCTTGGGTAGAGTAGTAATGGTGGAGCTCTTGGTTGTTGAGAAATTTATTGCTTAAGTGGATAGCCTTCAATGGAAGGAAGGAATCCATTTATATAGAAAACCAAGAAAGGATAGCATTTAATGCTCCTGAACATAATACGGACGGCATGCCATGGGTATGGACTGGCATACCGTCGGCATACCGTTCGAAACAATAATTAACGTTAATAAATCTATCAGTTGGGAGCATTTATTGCTAGTATCTTGTCCATTCAAAAATCAAATCTGATAAAGCCGGTATACCGTCGGTATACAGCGATATGCCGTCGGTATACCAATGTTCGTCACAGAACATTTTATGGCTCACAAAATGGTATACCGCCGGTATACTATAGTATGGCACCGGTAAGTCGAGTTTCGTCACAGAACATTTTTGTGGCTCACAAAACGGTATACCATCGGTATATTGTAGTTTGTCGTCGGTATGCCGAGTTTCGTCACAGAATATTTTGGAGCTCATAAAACGGTATACTGCGGGTATACTGTAGTAGGTCGTCGGTATGCTGAGTTTCGTTACAGAATATTTTGGAGCTCAGAAACGGTATACCGTCGGTACACAGCGGTATATCATCGGTATGCTGTTTCTTTAGAGATTGATTTTTGACTGAAAAATAGAAGAGCTTTATGTTTGTCATCCAACCTTAGGTGTTATACAGAAAGACCTAGACCTTGTATAGACTCGAATTCTTGAATCTTTTGAGAGCTGTCTTTAAGGTGCGCTGGTCTTTTCTTCAGTCTTCTTTTAGGGACTTCCATAAGGCCTTGATGACTCGGCTTGAATGGACAGATCTTTTTGTAGGAGAGCTTGAGAGATTATCTGTTAGCTGAAATACAGAGAAAACTAAACTACGAAGATGCTGTTAATGTTATCAAAATAAATGTGCCAATAATCTCCCTCATTTTGATAATTGACAAAACAGAGAAATAGCATATTCAGGGAGTGACTCCCCCGTAGGTAGACTACTCCCCCTCAATACATTTTCTCCTCTTTTGTCACTTATTCAAAGATGGGAAATCAAGTATTTTAGCCAGACAACATGAGAGCTCAAGAGTAAACGAAAGCATGCATATATTTGATTGTCAAAGTTGGAAAGTACATGCTTGATAATTCATTGACAAAAAGACAAATAAACTCTCCCTAACGAGAGTAAAGCAAGACATAAAACGGTCCCCGTAGGACCACACAGGACATTGAAACATAACTATTGGTCTCTGCAGGACCTCAAAAGACACACACTAAATACTGACACAAATTCTTTATTCGACCATCACCAAAAGGAGACCGCAGCTACTGATCCACTGGATCATCGTCCTCACCACCCGGAGTCTCGTAAAAGGCACCGAAGGGATCCACACCATCGGGGTACATGAAACCGTAAGCATTGAGGTCAGAGAATCTGGAGCCTTGGTATTGAGGATCCTAAAGGTTAAGATCCAGATAAGAATTGTGGTCCTGAAGAGTCCGCTGGATGAAGTAGGCTTGGTCATGGAAGCAAATCTGAATGAGATTCCCAAGGTCGCGGGTGTTGGCCCTCATTTGCTCCTCCGCCTGAGCCATACGCATATTAAAATGCTGCTGGGTCAGCGGCATGAAACAGCTAGATGAAGGAGGCGCAGAAAGTACTGCTGCAGGAGAAGCGGTCTGTGGTTCATGGGAGGATGAAGTACGAGACGCGGAGGCACCAGGGGCAGAGCAAAAGACGGCAAGAAAGGAGGGAACACCGTCCGATTGGTAGAGAGAGAGGTCCACGCCTTTGGCCTCAAGAATTAGGGTGATGAAGGCACCATAGTTAAGTGATTGTTTTCCCGCAGGAAGGACAGAAAAGAAGGCGTTGAGGAGAGTCTTGGGGAACGACCAATTCTTTTTCGAGTACAAAAAGTAAATGCAAACTAGAGCATCATTGGTAATAGCATCGTAGTTGCCGGACTTGGGGTTAAGAGTGTGGCAGATGATCCGATGGAGCTCGTAGTATAAGGGCTCCAATTTCTTTGAAAGGGCCGGTATGGTAGGAGGATTCAGTCCCTTGCAGATAATGTCGCAGAACTCATCGAAGGAGACTTCAGCGGTAGGATAGAGACCGACTAAGGTAGGAAGAGCATCCCCATGATTTGGTATCTCAAGAATCTTCATAATGTCGCGAGCCGTGAGACGAAAATGGCAATCATTGACCATGGTCTCGATGGCGTTATTGGACAGATCATGAATAAGGTTGCAGTAGAAGAGGCGTACCGCCGTCGGATAGACAAGCACTAGCCGACGCAGAAGGGAGGAGAGGCCGGCAGTCTCAAAATATGAGAGATGGCCAGAGAAGACGTTCTAAGTGATAGCCTTTCCTTTGTAGACAACGTGGTTGGCAAAGTGATGGAACCACGCATCGGCAGTAAGGACGGATGTGAAGACCTTGGGATCATAGGCACCATTAGGTAGGGGCACCGGAGTGAATGGCTTGGAAACGATGGTGGAGCGCGGTCGTTTGAGATTGGCCATGGAGTTTGATGGTAAGAGGAGGAGGAGGGAGTGAAAGATGGTGGAAATAAGGAAGAAGAAAGAGTTGGGTTATAAGGAGAAGAGGAGAGAGATGGTATTAAATATGGGGGTTTTGAAAGAAGTGATGAATATAATAAATGAAGGGGGTTTTGAAAAGAGAGAGGGATGTGAAAGGATGGGATAGGTATTTAATGAAGGAGAGGAATGAAGGGATGGGTATTAAATGAGGGGATTTGAAAAAATTTAAAAAAAGTAGAAGAATGTGGTGGGGCCCGATTGCTGGGTTGACTGGCTGGCTCCGCCGCAGACGGTATGCCGTCGGCATGCCGGTGGATGCCGACCGTATACCGATTATGCGCACAGAAAGTTCTGTTGAACGCAAATCGGCATGCCGTCGGTATGCCGCCGTATGCCGTCGGTGTGCCGTCTGAGTAGAGCTAGATGTCAAGATTAATGATGCCTAATTCTTGGCAAAGAAAAACGAAACGATCCTCCAGGAGAGGTTTGGTGACGATGTCGGCCAATTGATAAGTAGTGTCAATAAAATCAAAGCCAATATCCCCCTTTTGTTGATGGTCACGAAGAAAATGGTGTCGAATCTTAATGTGCTTCGTGCGTGAGTGACAAATCAGATTTTTCGTAAGATTTAAAGAGCTAGTATTATCACATTTAATGGAAGTGCAAGTAGAAGAAATACCACAATCTACAAGTGTTTGTGACATCCAAAGAATTTGTGCACAACAGCAGCCGGCCGCTATTGTCACGACCCGCTCCCGAATAACCGGATACGAGTCGGACACGCCCAGCCTTCGTTATTAGAATAACAAAGTAAGCTGTACCATTCTAGGGAAACTAGCCAGATATTAAGACAAGAATGAAACACAACATCTATAAAATGTATCCCAGAGTAAAGTACAATATCAGAATTTATTACATTCCAGAATGATAGAAAGTCTACTAGTCTCAAATACATGGAAATAATAGGGAAAACTAAGGGAAATCTCTAGGCTTCTGCAGCCTCTAAGTCATGAGCTGCACCAGCTAGCTCTCCTGCATCAATAGGCTCCTCACCATAGAATGTATCGCATAAAGCCTCCAACTCACCTGCAACATATCCTATTCAGGAGCGGAGCAAAGTATATCCAAAGAAATGAACATGTACATCATAGTATGAATCAAGAAAACAGGAATAATGTAAAGTACAGTAAATGAGAACAAGACATGAACTGAATAGGAATACTGAAAGTAAAACAGGGAAACATCGTAAGAGTCCTGAACATGAAATACAACCTGAATCATGAAATACAAACTGAACATGAAATACAGCCTGAACATGAAATACAACCATGAAATCCTGAAATACAATACTGAATCCTGACATGTGCAATATTTGAAATACTTCTAGATTGTGATCGGCTTGGGTAGATGTAATGATAATGAAATAGTACGGCTTTGGCCCCGCGTGTACGGTACGGGACCCAAGCTATTCACATGAGTAGTAACAGGGTTTGATCATATATCTATAGTATTTCCCCTCCCAGATACGATGAAACATGGAACATGAAATGAGACAATGTCGTGATATATCGTGTCATCAAGAGATACAAGAAAGAATAATGAAGACATGAGAAATGAACAATTCAGAGGAGTATACTTGCCTTGCTCCGGGTGATCAAGTAAGGGTGGTAGAGCTGAAAATCCTCCTGTTTAAATGATTTACAGGAAATTAATAAACTGGCTAATTCTAACTTGGTTATCAGATGATTCTAATCATGATTAATTTCTATACAAGTCCTAGTCTAGGGTTACCTACTTCTAATCATGCCTCTATAGGTTATCAAAATTAGTTTATACTCTAAGTTAGCAAGAAACCAAGTCTAAATAGTTATTCCACATAACTAGTTACCATATTATTTATATACACAAAGTCTTGGCATCCTAAACTGTCAGTCTCTAATAACAAGAGTGTACTGCTCTTCAGCAGTCCACTTTGAACATTTGGTAGGTTGTAATGGGGTCCAAGAATGGTTCATGGTCCTACTTGGTATTCATGTTACACCATATAGTCACAAAACAGTTAAGGTGATTAGGCAATCCTATCTATCTTACTACTCATATTTCTATCATGAGCCTTCATGGTTATTTCTAACTGTTAGCATCCTACTCAATTGTGATTCCAAACTATACAAAACCATAAGACCAACTACTAAGGTAGTCCACTAATTGTTTTAGGTTAGACTTAGTCTATCACTTCCATATAACTGATTTTAAATAGGCTAGTGTAACTCAGTCCTTATCAGGACATGGGAAGTTAATCCTGTAATGCCCTGAATCCGTTGCGGAGCACGGTGCGGGCTAGCGGCCGAATGGCCGAGTCGGATGAGAATTGGGGAAACTTTACCAGGATCGCGGGATAATAAATTGAGATCCTTTCCTCGTTATGGATTGGACTCTTTTGAAATGATGCCCAAGATGCAGTGGCGCGCGTCTTGGGGGAAGAGTTCTATATAAGAGTCGCTTGCCCCGAGACCGTTGCCCTGCTGGTTTTCGATGTCGCTTTTGCTGTTGGCTTTTGTGTGCGTTTTCGTGATTGTTTTCGATGAATGTTTTCATGGATTTACTTTCACCGTCTACGCATTTCATATCGAATAACTGAGAGAAAGAGAAGAAGTATGCTGACCAGACGTTGGTGCCAATGCAGGTGCTAACGCGGTGAACCTCGGGTGACGTTGCGTGGAAGACCTCTTTCTCTCGGCAATTCACCAACAAGTGAGTGGCTTTGATCCTTCGACGATCCTTGATCTTCGCGCATAACAATGGTAGACTTGTTATTGCGTTCGGTGCTTAATAAAAGATGCCTAGTAATAATATGGGAAAGATAATGAAAGATAAATTATCACATGGCTAGGCTTATGTTGCAAATCGAATGATGCTCGTATGCTATATGAATTGTTTAACAGGTGATGCAAAGACCCAAGTATTGGGCGGTAAGTATATCGGACTTCGGTTCGAAAGAATGGGTTAAACATGAATAGTCCCTTGGTTGGATGAACGAATATACGAGCCTATGGCTCAAGGCAAGTTGGTAAGATGGAAAGATGGGAAAATGGCAAGATGAAATGAGAACTACGAATATGTGTGGAAGATGCTATTATCATGCATGTCGTGTCTCTTATTAGTTAAGTTGCATTGCATGCATGGTCATGGACAACTTGTATACAAGGTAGTTCCTCGAACGGTACTCCGAGGCCACGGAACCGATTCGGCCTAGGAGGAACGCCGTGCTGAAGTAGTAGCACAGTGCTGAAGTAGTAGCACGGTCTTTCGGGAACCTTCCGGATGGGCTAGCTACCCACCGATGAAGGGGAGCCGTCCGACCAAGAAGTCCCAGATGGCGTGTAGCCAGTGACCTTCATATAGACAGGTGGCATAGCTAACATTGTCTTATGCAGGCAGAGTAAGTGGTATTCATAAATATATACAGGGATGGCTATCGACCGTGGGTAAGATTCACCAAATTGGTGATCAATATGCACTGCTTATGTTAGATCAACATGAATTGCTTATGTTTCTAACATCACTGTATGCTTCTTATATTTCTCATCAAATATATGAATTGTTAATGGACCCTAAGGCAAGATAGAAAGAATACAAATCAATAGTGAACATTCATGTAATTTTACTACTGTTGATTTATGGTGAGATTGGTTACGGCCGCTCACCAGTACATATGTGGCAATGTACTGACCCTCGTCTCCACAGGTGCCGGGAACCTAGTGGATAATCATAGACGCTGAAGGCTTGCTGTCCGACTCTTTAGAAGCTTCGTACATCTTGAAGTTTCCACTTGAAGAAGAAGGCATTTTGCTGAAGGTGGTTATTGCTGCATTATTAATAAAGGGATATGATGTATGGAACAAGTTGTATCTCATTTCAATATTTCTGCAATGTTGTAGCCAAGTTTGGCCTTTCATCTCGGCTGTTTGAGAGCCTTATGTTTATGCAATGTAATTTCAAAGATATCAATAAAGAACTTATTTCAGATCATATCTGTGTTGCCAAAACTTCTCTATCATCCGCTGCGAATCTCTATTCAAAATGTCTCTTTTATAAAAGGAACACGAGCACGCCTTGTACAAGTGCAATTCCAGACTTGTACGGCATCACGCCTTAGCGAGGACGAACGATTCGGCGTGAATCTAAGCGGAGGCGAACGATTCCCGAATCGGGGCGTGACAGTTTGGTATCAGAGCACGGCTTTACATCCTTGGGAATTTCTTGGTTTTAAAGATTTCGAAAAACGACACAAGCTTTATTGCTTCTCGAACAACTTTGGTTTTAAATGTCCCGAAATGAGATGTTCCATACAATAAGTCCATAAATATATTATGAGACTAACAAGCTCCTCTGTTTTGCAGAGATGACAAAGGCGGGTACGACAAACAATGCGAGTAGCTCAAGGGTGGTAGCCTCAACCGACCCTATGGAGAGGATGCTGGCTATGATGGAGAGCCAGCAGAGGCAGAACGCGAAGCAATTCGAGGCCCAACAGAAGCAGCTAGATACCCTGCAACAGTTGGTCCGAACAGTGGTGAACAATGGGGCTCAAGGCACTCCAGTCTCCCGAGAGAGCGAACTAGTGGAGGCAGAGGAACCCCCGACGGCTAAGAAGACCACTGCTGTGGCCGACATTACAAAGTTTAAGAAAATCTGCAGCAAAGAATTCAAAGGGACAGAGGAAGCCACCATTGCTATGGATTGGCTAGTTGAAGTGGAAGACCACCTGGAAGCTTTGGGTATTGTTGGATCTAAGAGGGTCTCGTGTGTGAAACTACTGCTGGTTTCCAACGCACACTACTAGTGGCAAAGTCAGAAAAGAATTCTCGCGGGAGTGAATGGAACGACAAAAATTACTTGGCTGATGTTCCGCGAGGCATTTCTGGCTCAGTACTTCTCTTCGACTGAGCAGCGAGCTAAGGAATTGGAGTTCCAGAAGCTCGAACAGGGGAACATGACGGTGAAGGAGTATGAGGCAGAGTTTTCTAGACTGTCTCAGTATGCGATCACGAAGTTTACTGACGATGCATCTAAGGCTCGTCGGTTTGAGCAGGGCTTAAGGCCTGCTCTGAAGGCTCAAGTCGTGGTTCAGAAATATAAGACTTTTCAGGAGTCTTATGAGCACGCGAAGGAATTGGACCCACACTATCCTGCGACGGCGCCAGTGCAAGCGTCGGTGCAGAATCTGCATAACAAGAGACCGAACAACGGGGGCAGATATGAGGCGCCTAAGCGTCAGAACCACGGTGGCTTTCAACGACCCAACCAGGGTGGACCATTCTGCAACAAGTGCCGCAACAAAGGGCACTTTGCTAACGAATGTCAGGTGCTAGAGGGTGGATGCTTCAAATGTGGTCGCATGGGCCACGGATTCAGAGACTGTCCAGGGAGGGGCCACCAGAACCCTCCAAGGCAGCAGCATCACCAACAATATCAACAAAATCGTGGACAGGCACCACGACCTCCTCAGCCACAACAGAATCAGAGGCCCGGTGCCCAGGGCCGAGTCTTTGCATTGACTCAGGAGGAAGCATCATTTGCATCAGATACTGTCGTGACAGGTATATTGTTATTTAATGGCATTCCTGCACGTACTTTATTTGATTCTGGTGCTTCACATAGTTTTATATCTAAAGACTATGTTAAGGAACATGAAATAAAAATGACAATGTTGGATATGTACCTTAGTGTTAGTACTCCATCAGGAGTGGAGATGCCTACTAACATGATGTGTAGGGATGGTTACATATGTATCGGGAAGAGAAAGCTACCATTAGATGTAGTCGAGCTTGATATGAAAGATTTTGATATCATTCTGGGAATGGACTGGTTAAGTGCATGTTGTGCGACGATTGACTGTGCGAAGAAGCGAGTTATGTTTCGCCTACCTGGAGGAACAGAATTCTCTTACTCGGCTAGTTCATCGGCGAAGGCTTCGATGGTGATTTCAGCTACTACGGCCCGGCGATTGCTTCATTCTGGCTGCGAAGGGTACCTTGCTTCTGTTCGAGACACACGCAAGAATGGTGCAGACTCAGCTAACACTGAAGTCGTGGCAGAATTTCCTGATGTGTTTCCTGACGAGATACCCGGAATGCCTCCGGACCGAGAGATTGAATTCACTATCGATACATTTCCAGACGCTCGTCCGATCTCTAGGGCACCATACAGGATGGCGCCTGCTGAATTGAAGGAACTCAAAGTACAGCTACAGGAATTATTAGACAAGGGATACATCAGACCCAGTGTTTCACCATGGGGTACTCCGGTGCTATTTGTGAAGAAGAAAGATGGATCGATGCGGCTGTGCATCGACTATCGTGAGCTAAACAAAGTTACAATTCGGAACCAGTATCCGTTGCCTCGAATAGACGACCTCTTTGATCAGTTGCAAGGGGCGTCTGTATTTTCGAAGATTGATCTTCGCTCAGGCTACCATCAGTTAAAGATCAAACCAGATGACATTTCTAAGTCCGCATTCCGAACCAGATACGGACACTATGAATTTTTGGTCATGCCCTTCGGACTGACCAACGCCCCTGCCGCTTTCATGGATATGATGAACAGAGTCTTCCGGCCCTTTTTAGATAAATTTGCGGTCGTGTTCATCGACGACATCCTGATCTACTCGAAGAACAGAGAAGACCATGCAGAACATTTGAGGACAGTGTTACAGACTCTACGGGACAATCAGCTCTATGCCAAGCTGAGCAAATATGAATTTTGGATGAGTAGCGTGTCGTTCCTAGGGCACGTTATCTCGGCGGAAGGTGTGTCCGTTGACCCAAAGAAAATTGAAGCCGTAGTGGATTGGAAGCAACCCACGTCGGCGAGCGAGATCCGAAGTTTCCTCGGCTTGGCAGGCTACTACAGGAAGTTTGTCAAGGATTTTTCAAAAGTGGCAGCACCTTTAACTCGGCTAACCCAGAAGGGAGTTGCATTCGATTGGACTGATGAGTGCGAGGCTTGCTTTCAAAATCTGAAACAACGTCTCGTATCAGCTCCAATCCTTACACTTCCAGACGGCGTCGAGGGATTTCAGATATACAGCGATGCGTCCGGACTGGGTTTGGGATGTGTGTTGACTCAGAGAGGGAAAGTGATATCTTATGCCTCGAGACAGCTTAAGCCGCACGAGAAAAATTATCCAACGCATGATTTGGAATTGGCAGCGATAGTGTTTGCATTGAAATTATGGAGGCACTACTTATATGGAGTGGCTTGCGAGATCTTCACCGACCATAAAAGCCTGAAGTACATCTTTACTCAAAAAGATTTAAATTTGCGGCAAAGACGTTGGTTGGAGCTTATAAAAGATTATGACTTGACGATCGCGTACACCCCAGGAAAAGGCAATGTGGTGGCGGACGCGTTGAGTCGAAACTTTGTGGGATCACTCAGTGTTGACAAACGAATACTGGAGGAATTAGAAAGTATGGGAATCGAGCTCCAGATTCGTGGCCGAAATGCACAATTGGCTCAACTTCAACTTGAGCCGAGTTTGTTAGAAAAGATAAAGACGGCACAGAGGACAGATGAGTTCTTGATTAAGATTGGCAGAATAGTGGAAAAGGGTGAAGCCAGCGACTTCACCAGGCACGAGGACGGATCATTGCGACTCAAGGGGAGGCTATGTGTCCCGAAGGATGAAGAACTTCGGAAAGAAATCTTGACAGAGGCCCATTATGCCAAGTATTCTTTGCATCCGGGAAGTACAAAAATGTATAAAGATTTGCGCACGACCTTCTGGTGGCACGGCATGAAACGAGATGTGGCCCTCTTTGTCTCGCGATGCTTAGCGTGTCAACGAGTCAAGGTGGAACACCAGAGGCCCGGCGGGGAGATGCAGAACCTCGCGATCCCAGAATGGAAATGGGATCATATAACCATGGATTTTATAGTTGGCTTGCCGAAGACGCAGCGGGGGAATGATGCAATTTGGGTCATCGTTGATCGATTAACCAAATCTGCACATTTTCTCGCAATGAAGACAACATGGAGCGTCGACCGGTTGGCTCAGCTATACTTGGATGAAATTGTCCGACTGCATGGAGTGCCGGCATCAATAGTGTCGGATCGGGATGGGCGATTTGTATCGCGTTTCTGGGTCAGTTTGCATGCTGCCATGGGAACACAATTGAAATTTAGTTCTGCATACCATCCTCAAACCGATGGCCAGACCGAGAGGGTGAATCAGATACTTGAAGACATGCTTCGGCTTTGTGCTATTGATCTGAAGACTAGTTGGGATACTCACTTGCCGCTAGCAGAATTTGCCTACAATAACAGTTACCAGTCAAGTATAGAAATGGCCCCGTATGAAGCACTGTACGGGCGAAGGTGTCGGTCTCCGATTTGTTGGGATGAAGTCGGTGAACGACAGGTACTTGGTCCAGAGATGGTGGAACAGGCCGTCGAGAAGGTCCGCATGATTCGGGAGAAGTTACGTGTGGCACAAAGTCGGCAGAAGAGTTATGCGGATACTCATCGACGACCATTGGAATTTATGGTGGGCGATCACATATTTCTGAAGGTGTCACCGATGCGCGGAGTTATGCGATTCGGTGCGAAGGGGAAGCTAAGTCCGAGATTTGTTGGCCCGTTTGAAATTCTTAAGCGAGTCGGCCCTGTCGCCTATCTGATCGCGTTGCCACCGGCATTGGATGGAGTGCACGATATCTTCCATGTTTCCCAACTACGGAAGTATGTACACGATCCAAGCCATGTGGTAGACTTCGGTCCGCTAGGGCTAAGAGCTGACTTGTCTTATGTGGAGGAACCCGTGCAGATCTTGGATAGGAAGGATAAAATCTTGCGGAACCGAGTTGTTTCTTTGGTTCGAGTGCTTTGGCGAAATCATTCTGTCGAAGAGTCGACATGGGAACTTGAGGCAGAGGTGAAGGAAAAGTTTCCTTCGTTGTTTGACCTAGGTGGGTTTGTGTTTAAGTTTCGAGGACGAAACTTTTTGTTAGTGTATTAATATGTAATGCCCTGAATCCGTTGCGGAGCACGGTGCGGGCTAGCGGCCGAATGGCCGAGTCGGATGAGAATTGGGGAAACTTTACCAGGATCGCGGGATAATAAATTGAGATCCTTTCCTCGTTATGGATTGGACTCTTTTGAAATGATGCCCAAGATGCAGTGGCGCGCGTCTTGGGGGAAGAGTTCTATATAAGAGTCGCTTGCCCCGAGACCGTTGCCCTGCTGGTTTTCGATGTCGCTTTTGCTGTTGGCTTTTGTGTGCGTTTTCGTGATTGTTTTCGATGAATGTTTTCATGGATTTACTTTCACCGTCTACGCATTTCATATCGAATAACTGAGAGAAAGAGAAGAAGTATGCTGACCAGACGTTGGTGCCAATGCAGGTGCTAACGCGGTGAACCTCGGGTGACGTTGCGTGGAAGACCTCTTTCTCTCGGCAATTCACCAACAAGTGAGTGGCTTTGATCCTTCGACGATCCTTGATCTTCGCGCATAACAATGGTAGACTTGTTATTGCGTTCGGTGCTTAATAAAAGATGCCTAGTAATAATATGGGAAAGATAATGAAAGATAAATTATCACATGGCTAGGCTTATGTTGCAAATCGAATGATGCTCGTATGCTATATGAATTGTTTAACAGGTGATGCAAAGACCCAAGTATTGGGCGGTAAGTATATCGGACTTCGGTTCGAAAGAATGGGTTAAACATGAATAGTCCCTTGGTTGGATGAACGAATATACGAGCCTATGGCTCAAGGCAAGTTGGTAAGATGGAAAGATGGGAAAATGGCAAGATGAAATGAGAACTACGAATATGTGTGGAAGATGCTATTATCATGCATGTCGTGTCTCTTATTAGTTAAGTTGCATTGCATGCATGGTCATGGACAACTTGTATACAAGGTAGTTCCTCGAACGGTACTCCGAGGCCACGGAACCGATTCGGCCTAGGAGGAACGCCGTGCTGAAGTAGTAGCACAGTGCTGAAGTAGTAGCACGGTCTTTCGGGAACCTTCCGGATGGGCTAGCTACCCACCGATGAAGGGGAGCCGTCCGACCAAGAAGTCCCAGATGGCGTGTAGCCAGTGACCTTCATATAGACAGGTGGCATAGCTAACATTGTCTTATGCAGGCAGAGTAAGTGGTATTCATAAATATATACAGGGATGGCTATCGACCGTGGGTAAGATTCACCAAATTGGTGATCAATATGCACTGCTTATGTTAGATCAACATGAATTGCTTATGTTTCTAACATCACTGTATGCTTCTTATATTTCTCATCAAATATATGAATTGTTAATGGACCCTAAGGCAAGATAGAAAGAATACAAATCAATAGTGAACATTCATGTAATTTTACTACTGTTGATTTATGGTGAGATTGGTTACGGCCGCTCACCAGTACATATGTGGCAATGTACTGACCCTCGTCTCCACAGGTGCCGGGAACCTAGTGGATAATCATAGACGCTGAAGGCTTGCTGTCCGACTCTTTAGAAGCTTCGTACATCTTGAAGTTTCCACTTGAAGAAGAAGGCATTTTGCTGAAGGTGGTTATTGCTGCATTATTAATAAAGGGATATGATGTATGGAACAAGTTGTATCTCATTTCAATATTTCTGCAATGTTGTAGCCAAGTTTGGCCTTTCATCTCGGCTGTTTGAGAGCCTTATGTTTATGCAATATAATTTCAAAGATATCAATAAAGAACTTATTTCAGATCATATCTGTGTTGCCAAAACTTCTCTATCATCCGCTGCGAATCTCTATTCAAAATGTCTCTTTTATAAAAGGAACACGAGCACGCCTTGTACAAGTGCAATTCCAGACTTGTACGGCATCACGCCTTAGCGAGGACGAACGATTCGGCGTGAATCTAAGCGGAGGCGAACGATTCCCGAATCGGGGCGTGACAAATCCTGATAGGTATTACAACAGACAATCTATAGCTGTTCACAAAGCATCAGTTAAAACAGCTTGATCACCCAGCTTCCAATTTATTCCTCAAGCTTTCAAATACTGTCAACCCAAAATACCCAAAGTAATCAGTCCAATCTTTTGGACTGATATCATCAACTCCCTTATTCAGCTGAATGCTAGCTGATACAATGTCCCCAAACTAGAGTCCAATAGTTCAAAATTCAGACATCCAATAGTCCAAATTAGAAAACATGAATTTAAATTACTGCTAAACTAAACCAATCTCAACATCTAACTGACAGTCAATAAGCCACATGAAGTTATTGTTCTGTCAGTCAGGGCCACACTTGATTGTTCAGTATCCTACCGTACCATAGTGCATCTAAAGTATTTGTTATATATACTGGAATCTTAAGTTCTGTTATTGCTTTCCAACAGCAGGTTGAAGAACAATGGTTTACTGAGTATCAACAATATTCAATCGACCATCTTACCAAATTTAAGTTAACTGATAAAACCTTCTAAATCCTCAGGTCAATTCTCAAATCCAGATTCTATTGTAGAAGTATTAACAATTGAAATTTCAAGACAACCTTAAAAAGTCTTGAACATGACTGATATCATCAGTCCTTGTTCAGAATTGATGAAATCAGTTCCTGTTCAGTTAGAGAAAATGACCTGAATCATCAAAAGTTAATCACAAAATTAGTCAACCTACTCTCTATTTCAGGAATAATACCTATTTAGAAATCAGAAAGTCCCTAGAAAAGTCAGTCCTGAACTTTTGAATAGGTTTACATGATTTAGTTTCCAATGTTAATATAATTCAATCTCAACTAAACACTGCTTTAAATCAGTCCAATTAAGGCACTGATACAAATCAATGTAAACTAAAACTGATGCAAACAGTCCCTATACTTGACACAACCAGTCCAGATTGCAACAGTCTTAGTATTACTATAATAACCATCAATTTGAACAGGCCTACCTAGATCAATCCTACTATTCTAACCAACATATGTTAGCCCTGTTACTTGATCACTGATGCTTCATAAAATCCAAACCAGTGTAACCTTACACTTCACTCAATTTCAGATAAACAAGGGCAAGGTACAACAATAATGTTCAATATAGGTACTTAAAGAATCTCACCAGATTTACACATCAACTCCATAATTCAGACAAAGCTTGCTGTCAACTACAGCAGTAAACTTGATGTTCTAAAGACACCACCCAAATGCCTGTGATCTGGTTGTAGGCTTCTAGACACGAGAATAGCATCACTTGGACACGTACAGTGCCTTCTAACTGCAGTTGTTGTTCTTACACTCTAATTTAAATCGGGTCACTACTATTAATACAAGCATCAATTTGACAACCACACTAACCAGTATCAACATGACTCTGACCTGCCTGACTTGATTAGGAAGAAAATTGACACACAATACTCTACAGATCCCCACCGTGCACATATACCATAATTTCCAAAAGATATTAATCATACACCTAGTTATCACTATAAAGAGTAATACCTGGAAGTTGGAATTCGATCTGAATTTAGGACACCCAAAGTACGACACAGCAACTTCCTGTGTCCAGCAGGATTTAACTCCTGGTTAGGCAAATAAACAATTGTGTGGTAATCAAGAACAAGTCAATAAATCAAGGAAATTAGAATTTGTCCCAGAGAATTTATTGAAGGACTTGACCCTTCTCTCAAACCCAACGATTTACTCCACAAAATCTCTTAAGTAAACTTCAACAAAATAAAGGAACAAACAACTTCAAATCTAGCATACCTGCTCGTGGTTGGAATACTTCAGATCTAGATTAAGAGATCGATACTCAGGATCGATGATTCTACCAAGAACAGATCGGAACACAAAAGAGGAATATGAAGGAATGAGTAGTTCAATCGACGATATAAGCATTTGAGTTTCAAAATAGAAGAACTATAGGTGAATCATCATTACCTAGTTCCAATGATTGATGCAATATCCTGCTAGTTCCATCACCATTACTCTCCTGTTGAAATCGAAACTTAGGTTGGAGAGGAAGAAGAATTTCTATAGGAACAACTTGTGGAATGAGGAAGAAGAGATGGATAATCGATTCCTTAAATAACGATCAGAAGCTTGAGGCTCAGGCTACTACTCCTCGCGGGAAACCCCACCTCTCTCTGACAATTCTGTTGGAGGGGTGAATGGGAAATTCATTTGAAATTTCAAACGGAAAAGGGTGCGGCCAAAATTGAATAACTAACCTACTGTTTCCCTTAAGCCATTAGCTCTTGGCTGAGACTAGGTTATGAGTGGTATGGCCTTAAGGAAAACTCAGGTCAGAATTTAAAATGGATTCCTAAACAGGGCTTCAGAAAATGGGCTGGAAGGAATTGGTTAAGTTGGTGAGCCCATCACCACTAGAAATCATTAATTGATTTAACTCACAAAATTTTAAGGTGTTAAACAATTTCTCAAATTGATAAATCAAAACAAAATAAGGCTAAAAGAAAATATTCAAATTTCAGGAAGGTGGAGTTACAAATACCTCCCCTTTGAAAAAATTTCGCCTTCGAAATTTAGATATAGTTCAAAATTGATTTACGAAACACCCCAAATTATTTATTAAAATTTAGAAATTCAAGAACACAATCAAGTAAACAATGTAGGGTAGCGCTCTCGCATCTCATCCTCGCGCTCCCATGTGGACTCCCCGGGAGAGTGGTGTCTCCACATGACGCGGACAAGAGAAATGGTCTGGTTCCGCAGTCGCTTCTCCCTCCGGTCCAGGATCTCCACTGGCTGCTCCTCGTAGGTCAATCCCGGGCCCACCTCCAGCTCAGAATAGTCCACCACATGGCTCGGGTCTGGAATGTAACGTCGAAGTTGAGATACATGGAAGACGCAGTGTACTCCCTCCAAGCTAGCTGGAAGCGCTAGTCGATACGCTACCTCGCCAATCCGTGCTGTCACCTCGAAAGGCCCGATGTACCTCGGACTGAGCTTCCCACCTCTGCCGAACCGAATAACGCCTCTGGTCGGTGAGATCTTCAGGAACACCCTATCGCCAGCTGTGAACTCCAATGGCCGTCTGCTGCTGTCCGCCCAGTGTTTTTGCCGATCTTGCGCAACTCTGAGACGATCCCTGATCAGTCTGATCTTCTCAGCTGAATCTACCACCATCTCTGGCCCAAGCAAAGCTCTCTCGCGAACGTTGTCCCAAGATAGCGGTATGTGACACCTCCGTCCATACAATGCCTCGAACGGGGTCATCTCGATGCTAGCCTGATAACTGTTGTTATAGGCAAACTCCACAAGGTAAAAATGGTCCTCCCACGAACCGCCGAAGTCGAGTGCACAAACCCGTAGCATGTCCTCCAGTGTCTGGATGGTCCTCTCAGACTGCCCATCTGTCTGTGGATGATAGACGGTGCTGAACTTCAGCTGTGAGCCCAAGCTCTGCTGTAGACTCCTCCAAAAGTATGATGTGAAGCGGCTGTCTCGATCTGAAATGATGCTCACCGGCACCCCGTAAATCCTTACGATCTGATACATGTAAAGGTCTGCAGCTTCTCGGTTGACAGCCCAACCTTGAACGGAATGAAACGAGCAGACTTCGTCAGTCTGTCCACGATCACCGAAATAGCGTCCTTGCCACTGGGAGTACGCGGTAATCTAGAAACGAAGTCTATGGTAATGTGCTCCCACTTCCATTTTGGAATAGGTAAAGGCTGGAGTAGTCCTGCTGGTCTCTGGCGCTCCGCCTTGACTTGCTGGCACACAAGGCATCTGGAAACAAATCTGGCGACCTCTTTCTTCATCCCATACCACCAAACATACTCCCGTAAATCCTTGTACATCTTGGTAGATCCAGGATATATAGAATACTGCGACTGGTGGGCCTCCTGTATCACCTCCTCCCGCAAGTCCTTGGGCACACACAGCTGGCTCCCGTGCCTCAAGGATCCGTCTTCTGCAATGGTGAAGTCGTCGAGCAAACTCATCTCTGCCTGAGCTCTAAGACATCGGAGTCCCTCATCAAGAATCTGGGCCTTCTTGATCCTCTCTAACAACCCCGACTGTATCTGCATATGCATCATCTGTCCCCCATATCCTGGCAGAACAACCTCAATCCCAAGGCTTTCAAGATCCTCCAAGAGATGTCGGTTCATAGTGAGATACATAGCAATAGGATATCGACTGAGAGCATCTGCAACCATATTCGCCTTTCCAGGGTGGTACTGCAGACTGATATCAAAGTCCTTCATGAGTTCCAGCCATCTGCGCTGCCTCATATTCAGCTCCTTCTGAGTAAAGACATACTTCAGGCTTTTGTGGTCCGTAAAGATGTCCACTCGCTCTCCATACAGGTAATGCTTCCACAGTTTCAAGGCAAATATAACTGCTGCAAGCTCCAAGTCATGTGTAGGATAATTCTTCTTATGGGGCCTCAACTGTCTAGAAGCATAAGCTATAACTTTCTTGTTCTGCTCCAGCACACATCCCAAACCCTTTCCTGAAGCGTCGCTATAGATGACGAATCCTCCTGATCCCGACGGTAAAGCTAGGACTGGCGCTGTCGTGAGTCTTCTCTTCAATTCTTCAAATGCTGACTGGCAGGCGTCGCTCCAGATGAACTCCTCATCCTTCCGCGTAAGCTTCGTCATAGGCTCTGCTATCCTGGCGAAGTCCTTCACGAACTTTCTGTAGTATCCTGCTAGCCCCAGGAAACTACGAATCTCAGCTACTGATGTCGGAGGTGCCCAAGCTTCCACTGCTTCAATCTTCTTGGGATCTACAAAAATCCCCTCTCCTGTCACCATATGCCCTAAAAACTCCACCCGGTCCAGGAAAAACTCATATTTCAAGAGTTTTCCGTACAGCTTCTCCTTCCACAGATCTCCAACACAATTCGCAAGTGCTCCATATGCTCCTCCTCCGTCTTCGAATAAATCAGAATGTCGTCAATGAAGACTATGACAAACTTGTCCAGATACTTGTGAAAAACTTTATTCATCAAGTTCATAAAAACTGCGGGGGCATTGGTGAGTCCGAACGGCATCACCAAGAACTCACACTGGCCGTATCGAGTGTTGAAGGCTGTCTTCGGAATATCCTGCTCCCGAACCTTCATCTAGTGATACCCTGACCGAAGGTCAATCTTGGAAAAGACCCTCGCTCCACTCAGCTGATCAAACAGCTCATCAATACGCGGCAAAGGGTACCTATTCTTGATGGTGATGTTGTTGAGTGCACGGTAATCAATGCACATCCTCACCGTCCCATCCTTCTTGGACACAAAAAGTACCGGTGCTCCCCAGGGTGAAGCACTGGACCGAATGAAACCCTTGCCCTCCAGCTCATCAATCTGGGCCTTCAACTCTGCAGCTTCCTTCGGGTTGATCTTGTAACAATGCTGGGACTTTGGCACTGATCCGGGCACTAAGTCGATACTGAACTCCACGTCTCGATCTGGCGGCAATCCTGGCAATTCCTCGGGGAAGACGTCGAGATACTCTGCAATCAGCGGATGCGGCAACTCCTGGTCTTCTACAACTGCTCCGAAGTAGACTCCCTCTGGCCTTTCTGTAACTCGTCTGCTGATCTCGAACTGTGGAAGTCCTGGCGGGCTGAAAGTCACCTTCCCCTCATGGCAGTCGATTACGGCAAACTGCTCGCTCATCCAGTCGATGCCGAGGACTACGTCGAATCCGGGCAATGGCATCACCAGAAGTCGAGCCCTAAGTTCTCGTCCAGCTATAGTGATAGGGTAATCCACTATCTCACTGACCGGCACAATCCTACCTCCTGTCATAATCTAACAGTTCCTCCTAGTGGGCTTGGGTGTGAAACCGTGTCTATGCAGAAACTCATATGATACAAAGCTATGTGTGGCTCCAGAATCAAATAAGGCAATGGCAGGAAAGAAATGAATGATAACAGAACCTGTGATGACATCTGGAGCTGCCTCCTCCTCAACTGCGGCCAAGACGTAAGCACGTCCCTGCTGTACTCCTTCCCTCTGCTGCTGCTGGTGCTGTGCAAACCTTTGTTGCTGGGGTGGTAGAGGTCCTCCTATCTGGGGTGCCACAGGTAATGCTCTGGGTGGTGCCGGCGGTGGTCCTCCAGCTCCTCGGGGTCCTCCTGCTAGTCTAGCTATAGCCTGAACGCAGTCCCTCATCTGATGTGCGTTTGATCCGCAGAAGAGACAAAGTCCGAGCCTCTTGTGACAGACCTCCACGTGGTGTACCGGTCGATGGCAATATGTGCAAGTGATCCTCTGCTGCCTCTAATGCTGAGTTGCTGGAACTCTGGCAGGACGATGCTGAACTGCTGCCTGCTGATACTGCCTCGCCGGAGTCTGTATCTGTACCCTCTTCACTGGCGCCTGGTAACTGCTGCTGCCGACTTCCCTATCCCTCTTAGACCTCGGGTCCATCTCCTTTTCGACTGCCTGGACGATCTTAAGGATGCTAGTGTAGGTAGTCGCCTGGCTAATAGCTACTGTATGTCGCAGCTCCCTGTTCAGACCCTTCTTGAACCTCCAGGCCCTGTCCTCTGGATCTCTAACTAGGCTCTCAGCGAATCGGCTGAGCCTGGTAAACTCCAAAGTGTACTCTACGACCGTCATAGTCCCTGCTGTAGCGCCTCGAACTGCATCCTCAGCTCATTCCTCTCCACCTCTGGATAGAACTTCTCCTTGAACAGTGTTTTAAAAACTGTCCAAGATACATGGGGCTCCGTCAACTCGGGCTCCTCTCTGTACCACATCCTCGCCAAGTCGAAAAGTCGCATGCTAGCCACCTCCACCTTCGTGTCATCTGGAATGTTCCCAACCTCAAGGTCCTCTCCGTATTCTCTAGCCATTCGTCTGCATAGAGAATCCCCTCGTTGCCCCAGAAGTCTAACGGGCAAAGGTTCTGGTACTCCTTCGCCGTCCATGGTCTCGGTCCTCGTGGTGCTGGAGGTGCGACTGGTGCTGGTGCTGGTGCTGCCGGCTCTCTGGTCCTCAGCGCGTCGACGACAGTCGCTCTGAACTGCGCTACCTGATGGTTCTGGGCCTCCACAAAGTGCTGAAACATCACCATCACCTTGTTGCCATCAAATGTCATCGTCGACGGTAGTGCTGGAAAGATAGAAGGCGCTGGCGGAAGCTGATCTGCCTGGACATCTGGTACGGGCTGCTCTATACCGCCTGCAACTCCAGAACCGCCTGCAACTCCAGTCTGATCTGCGGTCTTCCTTGTGGCAACCATCCTGCATAAAAAGAAAACTTCGTTGAACGACAAACCCTAAAACCTAATAAACAATGTTTTTATAATAATCAATGCACCTGAAAACATGATAAACCTGATATACCCTTAATTCTCGATTTTCCTACGCTGTGTTCAAGTTTCCCTAGTATAATCAAGTCCTCCAATAGTACGCTAAGTCCTAGGTACCATTAGGATAGACCTGCATGGGCCACCACTAAAAACATGTCACGACCCACTCCCGAATAACCGGATACGAGTCGGACACGCCCAGCCTTTGTTATTAGAATAACAAAGTAAGCTGTACCATTCTAGGGAAACTAGCCAGATATCAAGACAAGAATGAAACACAGCATCTATAAAATGTATCCTAAAGTAAAGTACAATATCAGAATTTATTACATTCCAGAATGATAGAAAGTCTACTAGTCTCAAATACATGGAAATAATAGGAAAAACTAAGGGAAATCTCTAGGCTTCTGCAGCCTCTAAGTCATGAGCTGCACCAGCTAGCTCTCCTGCATCAATAGGCTCCTCACCATAGAATGTATCGCATAAAGCCTCCAACTTACCTGTAACATATCCTATTCAGGAGCGGAGCAAAGTATATCCAAAGAAATGAACATGTACATCATGGTATGAATCAAGAAAACAGGAATAATATAAAGTACAGGAAATGAGAACAAGACATGAACTGAATAGGAATACTGAAAGTAAAACAGGGAAACATGGTAAGAGTCCTGAACATAAAATACAACCTGAATCATGAAATACAAACTGAACATAAAATACAGCCTGAACATGAAATACAACCATGAAAACCTGAAATACAATACTGAATCCTGACATGTGCAATATTTGAAATACTTCTAGATTGTGATCGGCTTGGGTAGATGCAATGATAATGAAATGGTACAGCTTTGGCCCCACGTGCACGGTGCGGGACCCAAGCTATTCACATGAGTAGTAATAGGGTTTGATCACATATCTATAGTATTTCCCCTCCCAGACACGATGAAACATGAAACATGAAATGAGACAATGTCGTGATATATCGTGTCATCAAGAGATACAAGAAAGAATAATGAAGACATGAGAAATGAACAATTCAGAGGAGTATACTTGCCTTGCTCCGGGTGATCAAGTAAGGGTGGTAGAGCTGGAAATCCTCCTGTTTAAATAATTTACAGGAAATTAATAAACTGACTAATTCTAACTTGGTTATCAGATGATTCTAATCATGATTAATTTCTATACAAGTCCTAGTCTAGGGTTACCTACTTCTAATCATGCCTCTATAGGTTATCAAAATTAGTTTATACTCTAAGTTAGCAAGAAACCAAGTCTAAATAGTTATTCCACATAACTAGTTACCATATTATTTATATACACAAAGTCTTGGCATCCTAAACTGTTAGTCTCTAATAACAAGAGTGTACTGCTCTTCAGCAGTCCACTTTGAACATTTGGTAGGTTGTAATGGGGTCCAAGAATGGTTCATGGTCCTACTTGGTATTCATGTTACACCATATAGTCACAAAACAGTTAAGGTGATTAGGCTATCCTATCTATCTTACTACTCATATTTCTATCATGAGCCTTCATGGTTATTTCTAACTGTTAGCATCCTACTCAATTGTGATTCCAAACTATACAAAACCATAAGACCAACTACTAAGGTAGTCCACTAATTGTTTTAGGTTAGACTTAGTCTATCACTTCCATATAACTGATTTTAAATAGGCTAGTGTAACTCAGTCCTTATCAGGACATGGGAAGTTAATCCTGATAGGTATTACAATAGACAGTCTATAGCTGTTCACAAAGCATCAGTTAAAATAGCTTGATCACCCAGCTTCCAATTTATTCCTCAAGCTTTCAAATACTGTCAACCCAAAATACCCAAAGTAATCAGTCCAATCTTTTGGACTGATATCATCAACTCCCTTATTCAGCTGAATGCTAGCTGATACAATGTCCCCAAACTAGAGTCCAATAGTTCAAAATTCAGACATCCAACAGTCCAAATTAGAAGACATAAATTTAAATTACTGCTAAACTAAACCAATCTCAACATCTAACTGACAGTCAAGAAGCCACAGGAAGTTATTGTTCTGTCAGTCAGGGCCACACTTGATTGTTCAGTCTCCTACCGTACCATAGTGCATCTAAAGTATTTGTTATATGCACTGGAATCTTAAGTTCTGTTATTGCTTTCCAACAGCAGGTTGAAGAACAATGGTTTACTGAGTATCAACAATATTCAATCGACCATCTTACCAAATTTAAGTTAACTGACAAAACCTTCCAAATCCTCAGGTCAATTCTCAAATCCAGATTCTATTGTAGAAGTATTAACAATTGAAATTTCAGGACAACCTTAAACAGTCTTGAACATGACTGATATCATCAGTCCTTGTTCAGAATTGATGAAATCAGTTCCTGTTCAGTTAGAGAAAATGACCTGAATCATCAAAAGTTAATCACAAAATTAGTCAACCTACTCTCTATTTCAGGAATAATACCTTATCTAGAAATCAAAAAGTCCCTAGAAAAGTCAGTCCTGAACTTTTGAATAGGTTTACATGATTTAGTTTCCATTGTTAATATAATTCAACCTCAACTAAACACTGCTTTAAATCAGTCCAATTAAGGCACTGATACAAATCAATGTAAACTAAAACTGATGCAAACAGTCCCTATACTTGACACAACCAGTCCAGATTACAACAGTCTTAGTATTACTATAATAACCATCAATTTGAACAGGCTTACCTACATCAATCCTACTATTCTAACCAACATATGTTAGCCCTGTTACTTGATCACTGATGCTTCATAAAATCCAAACCAGTATAACCTTACACTTCACTCAATTTCAGATAAACAAGGGCAAGGTACAACAATAATGTTCAATATAGGTACTTAAAGAATCTCACCAGATTTACACATCAACTCCATAATTCAGATAAAGCATGCTGTCAACTACAGCAGTAAACTTGCTGTTCTAAAGACACTACCCAAATGCCTGTGATCTGGTTGTAGGCTTCTAGACACGAGAATAGCATCACCTGGACACGTACAGTGCCTTCTAACTGCAGTTGTTGTTTTTACACTCTAATTTAAATCGGGTCACTGCTATTAATACAAGCATCAATTTGACAACCACACTAACCAGTATCAACATGACTCTGACCTGCCTGACTTGATTAGGAAGAAAATTGACACACAATACTCTACAGATCCCCACCGTGCACATATACCATAATTTCCAAAAGATACTAATCATATACCTAGTTATCACTATAAAGAGTAATACCTGGAAGTTGGAACTCGATCTGAATTTAGGACACCCAAAGTACGACACAGCAAATTCCTGTGTCCAGCAGGATTTAACTCCTGATTAGGCAAATAAACAATTGTGTGGTGATCAAGAACAAGTCAATAAATCAAGAAAATTAGAATTTGTCCCAGAGAATTTATTGAAGGACTTGACCCTTCCCTCAAACCCAACAATTTACTCCACAAAATCTCTTAAGTAAACTTCAACAAAATAAAGGAACAAACAAATTCAAATCTAGCATACCTGCTCGTGGTAGGAATACTTCAGATCTAGATCAAGAGATCGATACTCAGGATCGATGATTCTACCAAGAACAGATCGGAACACAAAAGAGGAATCTGAAGGAATGAGTAGTTCAATCGACGATGTAAGCATTTGAGTTTCAAAATAGAAGAACTATAGGTGAATCAGCATTACCTAGTTCCAATAATTGATGCAAAATCCTGCTGGTTCCATCACCATTACTCTCCTGTTGAAATCGAAACTTAGGTTGGAGAGGAAGAAGAATTTCTATAGGAACAACTTGTGGAATGAGGAAGAAGAGATGGATAATCGATTCCTTAAATAACGATCAGTAGCGTGAGGCTCAGGCTACTACTCCTCGCGGGAAACCCCAACTCTCTCTGACAATTATGTTGGAGGGGTGAATGGGAAATTCATTTGAAATTTCAAACGGAAAAGGGTGCGGCCAAAATTGAATAACTAACCTACTGTTTCCCTTAAGCCATTAGCTCTTGGCTGAGACTAGGTTATGAGTGGTATGGCCTTAAGGAAAACTCAGGTCAGAATTTAAAATGGATTCCTAAACAGGGCTTCAGGAAATGGGCTGGAAGGAATTGGTTGAGTTGGTGAGCCCATCACCACTAGAAATCATTAATTGATTTAACTCACAAAATTTTAAGGTGTTAAACAATTCCTCAAATTAATAAATCAAAACAAAATAAGGCTAAAAGAAAATATTCAAATTTCAGGAAGGTGGAGTTACAGCTATATACTCGACCTCAATGGTTGAAAGAGCAACAGAGTTTTATTTCTTACTAAACCACGATACCAAGGATTTTCTAAGGAATTGATATGTGCCGCTAGTGCTTTTTCGGTCAATTTTGTATCCGGTAAAATCTGCATCCAAGAAGCCGAGAAGCTCAAAGGATAAAGATTTCAGATACCAAAGTCCCATATTAATGGTGCCTTTGATACCAAAAAATATGCTTTATAGCACATAAGTGTGATTCTTTTGGATTTGCTTGGTATCGTGCACAAAGACAAACACTGAACATAATATCGGGTCGGCTAGCAGTTAAATAAAGTAAGCTCCCGATTATACCTCGATACTTATGAATGTCGACCGAGATACCGTCTTCATCATTATCAAGTTTTGTCGTTGTTGCCATAGGATTCCTCATTGATTTGGATGAGTCAAGTTCGAAGCGTTTGAGGAGATCCTTTGTATATTTGGCTTGATTGATGAAGGTTCCTTTGGGGCCTTGTTTGATTTGCAAACCCAAAAAGAAGGATAGTTCTTCCATCATGCTCATTTTAAATTCACCTTGCATTACTTTAGCAAATTCTACACAAAGTGCATTGTTAGTGAAATCAAAAATAATATCATCGACATAAATTTGAACTAACAATATTGTGCCATTAAGGGATTTGATAAAAAGTGTGGTGTCGACTTTACCCTTAGAAAAGTTGCGAGAGATAAGAAAAGAACTAAGGCGCTCATACCAAGCACGAGGAGCTTGTTTGAGGCCATAAAGGGTTTTGTGTAGTTTGAAAACTTGATGAGAGAAATGAAAATCTTCAAAGCTAGGAGGTTGCTTAACATAAACTTTCTTTAATAATGCCATTTAGAAAAGCACTTTTAACATCCATTTAAAAAAGTTTGAAATCATTAAAGAAAGCAAAAGTACATAGCATGCGAATGGATTCAAGATGAGCAACCAGAGCATAGGTTTCATCGTAGTCAATGCCTTTCTCTTGGTTATAGCCTTAAGCAACCAATCGGGCTTTATTACGAGTGACTAACCCATCTACATTAAGTTTATTACGAAGCACCCATTTAGTTCCAATAATGGGGTGGTTGTGAGGTTTAAGACAAGTTCCCAAACCTTGTTTTCCTCAAATTGATTTAACTCTTCTTGCATCTTTATCATCCAAAATTCATCATAAAAAGCATCATTAATATTTTTAGGCTCTATTTGAGAAATAAAAGCCACGTGCGCACAAAGATCACGAGTGGAGGATCTAGTACTAACACGAGAAAAAGGATCACCAATGATGAGCTCCTTAGGATGATTAGGGACAAATCTCCATTCCTTTGGGATGTCCTCTTGAGAACGCTCTAGTGGTGGAGAATCTTAGGTTGGAGGGGTCACAATTTCATCCTTAGATGAAGAGGGACGAGGGTCTCCAATAGAAGAGTTCTCCAAACCAAAAGAGATGTCATTAATATCATCGGATGAGGAGGATGTAGAAGAGTTAAGTTCATCAAAAGAGACATTAATTGACACTTCGACAACAAGACTTCTTTTGTTAAAGACACAAAAATATTTACTATGTATTGCGTAGCCAAAGAAAATACATTCATAAGCTTTTTCTTCAAATTTGCCAAGGTTGTCCTTTGTATTGAAAATAAAATATTTGCATCCAAAAACTTTAAAATACTCAATAGAGGGAATTTTGTCAAACCAAAGCTCATATGGAGTCTTTTTAGAAATAGGTCTAATTAAGACCCTATTTGTAACATGACATGCCATGTTAATGGCTTCCGCCCAAAAGTATTGGGGGAGCTTATATTGGTTTAACATAACCCGGGCCATATCACCAAGGGTTCTATTATTTCTTTCCACAAAACTATTTTGTTGTGGAGTTCGAGGGCAAGCAAAATCATGACCAAAACTATTCTTTTCACAAAATCTTTTAAAATTGACATTTTTAAATTCTCCTCCATGATCACTTCTAATTTTGTTAATAGTAATGCCTTTCTCATTTTGAACAAGTTTACAAAAGGCAACAAATTCATGAAATTTATCACTTTTATTTGCAAGAAAAATGAACCAAGCAAATCTTAAAAAATCATCAACCAAAATAAAAGCATAAAGTTTGCCTCTAAGACTAGCTACTCTACTAGGACCAAATAAATCCATATGAATAAGTTGAAGTGGTCTAGTGGTACTCACAGAGTTAATGGATTTGAAGGATGACTTGGTCAACTTACTTTTCTCACATTTTTTACATACCATATCCTTTTTGAAGGAGATACTTGGAAGTCCTCTTATAAGCTTCTTGGTGGCAAGATGGGAGATGGTATCCATGTTAGCGTGTCCAAGCCTCATGTGCCAGAGCCAACTTTCATCGTTCTTTGCAACTAAGCACCTATCATTGTTAGTACCTTCAACAAGATAGAGAACATAGATATTATTTTCTCGAATGCCTTCATACACCATAGATCCACTAGTGCTATCGGTAATGAAGCATGAGTTTAATAAACTTAATATCATAACCATTATCCGTAAGATGACTGATACTAAGAAGGTTATGTTTGAGATTTGTAACAAGACAAACATTCTTAATACATGGATAAGGAGGGGAGCTTATATTACCATTTCCTATGATGTGGCATTTTAGATTGTTACCAAAGGATAGATGTCCTTTTTTCTTCATCGATAGCGTTGTAAAAAGTAAAGCATCACCGGTCATGTGCTGTGAGCAACCGCTATCGAGGATCCACTTGCTTCTAGCATGAGAAGGATTCTTCACCTACAACATAAGTTGAAGATGAACATTTTGGTACCCAAGATTGTTTGGGTCCTTGATTGTTAGTCTTAGGAACCCATTTAAAAACTTTTATATCAACCCGTTTCCTTATTTGACAATAATTAGAAGTATGTTAAAGTAGACCAAATTAATTGCACATCATGGAAGATTTAGAAGAGAATGTGTGAGTGTTATGCATATGTGGGGCTTTACTGTGAGGAGTTCTATCATGAGTGTTATGGTGATGATAATAGAAAGCATGATGTGAGGTGTTCTTCTTAACAAAGGGACCTTTCCTTGTCTTAGGATAGGACCTATGTGTAGTATTTTTGTTCATGTAAGAATTATGACTAGTATTGTCGTGAGTGTAGACGTGTCTTGGAGCATGTGTGCGAGCCGTGTTTTTATCAACTAGTTTCTTACCATGCACAAGAAGATCATTATACTTAGTAGAGGTATCATATTCTCTTCTATTAGCAGCTTGAACTTTATGCATAGCAAAATCATAAGCCCTTTTGAGGGATTGAATCTCATCATCTTTTTTCTCAATGATGACTTGAGATTCTTGTAACTTGAGTCGCAAAGACTCTATCTCATCCATGTCAGAGGCGGGAGATTTTTCTTTTACATCAATAATGATGTTGAAAAGTCTCTCTACTTCTAGTTTGAATGCCTCAACCTCTTTTAGAGATTTCTTGTACTTTTTTCTAACACCTTTGTATTCCTCGTGTAATTCAATAATGGCATTTTCCAAATCATCATAAGAAAGAGTATTCAAAGAGAGGTCATTGAGTACCTCATCGGTTGCCATGAGGCAAACATTTGCATTGTGTTTGCATTCTTTGTCGTTGTCTGAATAACTAGCATCACTTTCACACCAGATGCTGGTGTTGGCGTATTTTCTGGAGGAAGAGCATCCTTTGTTAGACTTCTCGTACTTACTGGAGTCTCTTCTTGTCATAGGGCAATCTCTCTTGATGTGTCCGGTTCTCTTGCATTGGTAGCAAGCAGGATCTTCATCGTTGTCCCGTTTAAAGCGGTTGGCTTTGTTGAACTTGGGGAACTTTCAAAAATGCTTTGCGGTAAGAGCTATTTCTTTATCATCATCCGATTCGTTATCGTCGGAGCTATCCTTTGAGTGGTATTTTGTAGCCTTGAGAGCCAGAGACTTCTCTTTTTCTTTGGCCTTCTCCTTCTCCTTTTCTTGTATGGATGACTCCTCTTGATCTTTCATGTCAAGTTCATGAGTGATAAGCTTCCCCATGAGGATCTCAAGGTTCATGGTTGTCAAGTCGTTCCCTTCAATGATGGCGGTAGCTTTAGGACTCCATCCTTTAGTTAACCCTCTAAGAATTTTCCTGATCTTTTCATGAGCAGTGTATTCTTTACCAAGAGAAGAAAGAGGGTTAATGATATCAACGAAACGAGTAAACATACAAGTAATAGACTCATCTTGTTTTATTTTAAAAGATTCATATTCTTGTGTGAGTCTGCTAATCGTTGATTCCTTTACTTGTGATGTTCCCTCGTGAGTGACTTCTAGCAATTTCCAAATTTCATTTGAAGTCTTGCAATTAGAAATTCTATTAAATTCATTGCTATCAATAGCACAGTAAAGAGCGTTCATAGCCATAGCATCTCGACTATCAAGCTTCTTGACATTCTCAGTGAGTTTATCCCTAAGGGTGTCAGAAACAACATCCTCAAAAACTCCGGAAGGAGTAGGGAGACCATTTATCACACAATACCATAAATCAAAATCTATGGACTTCAGATAAATGCTCATCCTAATTTTTCAATAGTTATAGTTGGTTCCATCAAATAGAGGAGGTCTATTTGTGGAGTGTTCCTCATTGTGGAATGTGTTGATACTAGGGTTAGTGCCCATGGATCACTCTTAGGGTGTAAATCCAAATCAAGATAACAAAGCTCTAATACCAATTGTAGAACCCTAGAGGGGGGTAAATAGGGTAATAAAAAATTACTAAACACAAGTAAGCTATTTTACTGAAGTAAATATGAGAGAGAAAGAAAGAGAATCAAACACTCGATGTATCCTAGTCTCCTCCCTAGAGCCACTCCAGTCTCGGAACTCTCTCCGGCTTAAATCTACTATTGAGTAAATAGTTACACACGAGTTTGGATCCGAAGAACTCGCCAACTTCAACATGAGTTTGGATCCGAAGAACTCGCCAACTTCTTACACACAAGTTTTCTTACGAAGGCTCGTAAACTTCAGGAAACTGTTGATCTTCTACAACACTTGAAGAATGAAAAGTACAACTCTTGAATACTCCAGCACTTTTGGATTGGATGAAAATTAAAAGCTTGGGTAGAGTAGTAATGGTGGAGCTCTTGGTTGTTGAGAAATTTATGGCTTAAGTGAATATCCTTCAATGGAAGGAAGGAATCCATTTATATAGAAAACCAAGAAAGGATAGCATTTAATGCTCCTGAACATAATACGGATGGCATGCCGTCGGTATGGACCGGCATACCGTCGTCATACCGTTCGGAACAGTAACGGTAATAAATCTATCCGTTGGGAGCATTAAATGCTAGTATCTTGTCCATTCAAAAATTAAATCTGATGAAGCCGGCATACCGTCGGTATACAGCGGTATGCCGTCGGTATACCGATGTTCGTCACAGAATATTTCGTGGCTCACAAAACGGTATACCGCCGATATACTGTAGTATACTGCCGGTATGCCGAGTTTCGTCACAGAACATTTTTGTGGCTCACAAAATGGTATACCGTCGGTATACTGTAGTATGCCGTCGGTATGCCGAGTTTCGTCACAGAATATTTTGGACCTCACAAAATGGTATACTGTCGGTATACTGTAGTATGCCGTCGGTTTGCCGAGTTTTGTTACAGAACATTTTGGAGCTCAAAAACGGTATACCGTCAGTACACAGCAGTATACCGTCGGTATGTCGTTTCTTTAGACATTGATTTTTGATTGAAAAATAGAAGAGCTTTATGTTTGTCATCCAACCTTAGGTGTTATACAGAAAGACCTAGACCTTGTACAGACTCGAATTCTTGAATCTTTTGAGAGCTGTCTTTAAGGTGCACTGGTCTTTTCTTCAGTCTTCTTTTATGGACTTCCATAAGGCTTTGATGACTCGGCTTGAATGGACAGATCTTTTTATGGGAGAGCTTGAGAGATTATCTGTTAGCTGAAATACAGTGAAAACTAAACTACAAAGATGCTGTTAATGTTATCAAAATAATGTGCCAACAATACGTATATGCCTTCTCAGAAAAATAATTGTATTTGTGGGATATTATTCTGAGATTTGTTGGACATTTTGACACAACAGTGGATACCTAAATCATTAGAACAAGTTGGTGTATAATTTCCAATGCCATCCTATAATTCTTCTAAGGAGATTTGAAAAAGTTAGATGTATCTCTTATGAATCGTATGTCTGAAGTTTGACCCGAAGGGCTTCATGGTGTCGCGGTCAAGGATGAAGTTTTTTGATGATCGACGTGACAACGATGGTGCTTCTATGGACCTGTGTTGTGCAGCTGACTATGTTAGTTTACTGAGACATAATGCTCCTTGTCTTGTTCTCCACCTCCTATATGAATGGATATGTTGGCTTTTTCTGGATAATTCCTTCTCTATAGGTGTGCCTATCCCTCGTAGAAAGAGAAGGTTATAAACTTTAAGGCGAAGGAGACATCTATTATACTTAGAGATGTAATAGTTGAAGTTGACATCTATAGTTGGTAGGTATTATTCATAAGGATGTTTATTATATAATGTTAATGTTCAACAAGTGACGTTAAGTGTTCAGGAATAGGCTAAATATTCATAAGTTTGGTCATAAATAATGATATTAATGTTATAATACACAAGTATAGATTGTTCCTAAATTTGATATTGAGTGCTACGAGTTCTTCCTACACACAATATTTAGAAGAAATAGAAGTAGTTTATGATTCCTATATTAATTATGACACCAAACTAGACACTCTTGCACCTGATTTTAGCCATCGTCTTTCTTTAACTCTAGGCTAAGTCACTATAATAGTGATCCTAATATTCCTAGTTGCTATTGTGATGACATAATTCGGATACATTTCTCAGTATTGGATTTGGAAATCATTGAAATTGCATGCATTCATATCAGGTTCCAGTTCCCAACTTTCTGTTGCTTCATCCTGGTATGTGAGTTGTACTGGGATACTTAGTCTGGAAAAGATTTTTATGTTCCACGTCAAGAATTTGGAAGAGAGCCGGCCCCAGAATGTTGCGAGGAAGTTCTACAATGGACTTCCTCTAGAAATATATAATTTGCGATGTCAAGTAAAGTATACTGCTTTAAGATTTAATTCTCATTTTAAAGAGTTGGGCAGAAGAGTGGTTAGTTTACTGAGACATAATGGGCCTTTTCTTGTTCTCCATCTCGGATATCACTACCAAAATATGTCCATTTAGCGACGGCCACATCCGTCGCCCATCCGTCGACAATCAGTATTAGCGACCGATCACTAATGGATCTTGGTCAAAATAATCCGTCGGCAATCAGCTCGTCGCTAATAATGATCCGTCGCTAAGTAGTCGAAGAGCGACGGAATAGCGATGGCTTTTCGTCTTCATAATATGATGCATTAGCGACGACTTTCCGACGGACTTTCGTCCATTTCAAGTATTAAATACTTAACTGTGTAGACGCTAGCGACGGATAGTCCGTCGGTAAACCGTCGTAACAATGTATCAGAGGGTATCGTTCCGTCGCTAGACCGTCGATCGCCGTCGCTAACAAAGGATGGATTAGCGACGGAATACTAATGGATTATCCGTCGACCATGTTCTGGAAATGCTTGACATTTTCAGAACCTTGGCGACGGATAAATCGTCGCTACTCCGTCGCTACGTCGTCGACAGAGCGACTGATTAGTATCTGATTATCCGTCGCCATGGTTCTGAAAATGTTAAGCATTTCCAGAACCTTGTCGACAGATTGTCCGTCGCTACGCCGTTGAGAGAGCGACTGATTAGTGGCTGATTATCTGTCGCCTTGGCGACGGATTTTCTGTCGCTATTCCGTCAAATTATATACCACCAGAACCATGCCGACGGATATTCCGTCTACCACCCGTCTATACCTGGAAACAGTTTCAAATCTGCAGTTAGCGACAAAAATTTCGTCGAAAATTAGTCGGAAACTGGAAATATTCGTCGCTAACCGGTCACTAGTCCGTCGCTAACTGAGATTTTTTTGAAAAAAATTACAGCACTTTCCCTGTTCACAAAAATATGCATAAACCAAACCAATATATAATGCACACCAATTATCCAACAATCACATAGACCAAATATATAATGCACCCCAATTATCCAAGAATCACATAGACCAAATATGCACATACGAATTTAATGCACACCAATTATCCAAGAATCACATAGACCAAACCAAATTAATATTAGATAGACATCAATTATCCTGAAGAGTAACCTAATATCCGTCGTTATAATCCGATCATAGCACAAATAATCCAAAATTCCCACAAATATTCTAAATTTTCTTAATTACAATATTTTAAGGAGGAGGAAGAGTTCGATTGCCCGGTGGTGGTAATCCTTGCTGCGACCGATGAATATACTCCTCCACTAGGTACGGCGGCAAGTCGTCGTAGACACTGCTCGGAAGTCGACGTAGCTGCTCTGGCAACAAGAGATCCAGGAGTTCTGTCACAGTCGGAGGCGGTACCAGAGGGGCATCATGGTTGAAAGAAAGATAACCCACGGAAGAAGGACCGACACTAGCAGTCGACGGACCGGCACCAGTAGAAGACGGACCGACACCAGCAGCAGACGGAGGCGGAAAGTACGTGGCAAATTGCTCCCGCAAGGACGACATCGCCTCGTGCAGCTGTGTAAGCTGCGACCTAACATCATCGTCTGCCAGGGCCGCGGGAGGAGGCGGTATTGGTGCAAATCTCTGCATCGCCATGTGCAACGGCCCTAGGGAGCCGACTCCGTACAAGAGCCCTTTCTTAAAGCCGCTGACGGTATCTACGAATAAGTCGTTGCGAGCGGCCAAAGAAGAGGGCATTCGAGTGGGCGTCGTTTTACCGACATCCTCGGTGTCAGTTAACTGAGCCCGACTAAGGGCCTCACGATACGCAGCCTATCAAATGAATGTGTTTATATTATAAGATTTACCTAAGTTGTAATCTAAATCCTATGTTTCACTAAGTTAAGTGTGAATCCTAAATTTACCTAAGTTATAGTCCGAATACTTTTAATTCTAACGTAAATCTCATAAACATAAGTACTTACATCAGTCTCCTTGGCCCTCTCGTCGACGAAGCTCCCGTTATTCCATTTTTTGTGCATATGCTGGAACACGTCGTGCATGGTGACCGATTCTGGTGCCCTTCCCTCCTTCACCGCCCGTTGGGCCAGCATACAAAATTTTTGTAGAACTTAATTAACTCCGAATATTAATAATACCTAATTCGATAGTGAAATGAATTTACGGTATCTTACCAGATCTGCAAGCGTCGCTGCGTGGGGCCTTGATCCCCCCGTATGAAGCCCTGCGGCCTGTCGGTTCGCCTTCGTCTTCTCTGATTTCTCCTTGTACGCAGGAGTATCCATCATACCTAAGAGGTCCTCATAATACTCCTGTCGGATCCAATTCGGCCTCATATGCCCCCATTATTAGGTCATGGATCATATCCCATATCTTCTTCGAGGCAGCGCTTCTGTAGGTCCTGCGGATCGCGTCCTCGCGATAGGAGGGCCACCAGTACGTCGTCTAACATAGAAATTCAATTATTACGTAATTTAAAAAATGGTTGATTAAAGAGTAACTAATAATTAACCAGAAGATATAGATATATACCCTCAACTCATCAAGCCAGACGTACTTCAAGTTTGGGGGCACCGACGAAAAGTTAAGGTAGGGACCATGGAAGTTAGCCCTGATAATTTCTCCAAGAGCCCTGGCAACATTAAACGGAAAAAACCTACAAAGAAGAAACGACTGGATTATTAACTTGAATAAATGAAAGAAATTTAATAAATTATCTTAAATTTACTTACGAGGTCCCCGCGGGCCATAGCTCTCGTCGGAACTCGCCTCTCGGCCTCTCTGGTGCCGTCGGAGGATCCGCGGGTCCGCCTATGTACTCCCCAGTAACCGGATGGAACCGAGTATGGGGGTACTTCGGGGCCTACTGTGCAGTAACGAGGGGATCCACTGGGGGATCCACTAGTGGATCCACTGCTGGTGGGTCCGATAGCGGCACGGATCCGCTAGCAGATCCGGACTCATGCCTCGATGAAGTGGTCGATCGACGGTAGGATGCGTCTGTGCCCAGGGTACTCTACGTGTCGGGTTCGCTGGATGGGGTCACATCCCGGGAATATTGAATGCGACCATGACCACCAGCACCACTACGACCACGACCACCACCACCACCACCACGACCACGGCCAGCCATCATGACCTGTAAATAGAACACATAAACATAATTAACAATATAAAAGTGTAAATGAATATAAAATTCTAAACTAAAATATACATACCACCAGTAGGGAGACGAGTGTCATCGCGACGAAAAAGACTAGGAGTGCCATTTGCAATAAGTAAATAATCGAATGAAAAAAACATGAATTCACGTAATTGCTTTTATGAGGTCAAACTTAATTCACGTAATTGGAAGTATTTTTAATATACAACAATATTTAACCTAATCATCATCTTCGTTCTCATCCTCGGCCTCGTCTTCATCATCATCCTCCTCCTCATCCTCATCCTCATCCTTATCTTCATCGTCGATTTCAAACGAGAGGAACCCATCAAGCTTAAATTCAATAGCAAGGAATAAGGGTAAATCCAAACAAGAGGAAAAAGAATTCCAATTGAAGTTCAAAATGAGTTTCTCAGGGGTCGTCCCAGAAATCTCTCAAGAATCCTAAGTGTGATTGAGTACCTTGGATTTGAAAATATTAATCTAAATACAAAATTAAATCAACAACTACAAAATTTTATCAAAATCATCAACTAATACCAGGATTCAAAGTTCTACAACGATCCACAAAATCAAATTCAAATCAAGGAAAAAGGTGAATCAAAACAAGGAAAAGGAGTTTAAATCGGAATTCAAAATGAGATTCTCAAGGGTCATCCCAGGAATCTCTCAAGGACAAGGAATCCTAACAGTGATTGAGTATCCTCTCATCCTAACATCTTAATTTATATATCCTATAGCAGGCTCATAGTAGTACAACTAAGTCGTTGCGCTACTACGAAATCGCACTAATGCGAATCTCGACCTGCATGGGCCACCACTAAAAATGTGTCACGACCCGCACCCTAGAGTTAGGGCACAAAAAGTGGGTACGTCCAGCCTACGCCACAGTGTCGACGGTAGAACGCTGTCCTAGGTCTCATGCATCTAACAGTATAAGGCTAAACAGTTTATACTCCCCGAATGGGGGTGACATAGCAGGTACAGACTCAATCACATCTAAGGTAGAGCATGATAAGGATAGATAAAACATGAAATCCAAAAGAGGTACAACAGAGAAAAATCTAAGTGTCTAAGATACACAAATCCAGAAATACATCTTAAATCTCCAAACTCAGATACCGTAATCCATAAAGTAAATACAACTCCAAACAATTAAAATAACTATCTAAACATCCTCTAATGTATCTTCTCTAGGCTAGCAGGCAATCTCCAAGCTATCTGTAAAATTTATCAACGGGTCCAGTCAGAACAGGAGCGAGTACAGTACATCTCAACAATATCATAACAGGTTAGGAAATATAAACATGCTAGAGAGTAAGATACAGGATCTGAAGAAAAACATGATGAAAAAGAGAGAGACTGTAAGTAAATAGCTACGATATATAGAGAACTATCAGTGACTAGTGATTCAGAGCACAAGATGGTTATGTAAACGGCACGATGTTGTACACGAGTAATCTACAGAGGTTGTACACGAGTAATCTACTGGATTGATTACATAACCACTTCTACTCCCCCGCCCCAATCAATACACAAGGATCTAGATATGATATGTTATTGCACACGAAGTATAGTCGCACACGAGATCACGTGAATACATAAATATACACGATTTCATACGATTTGTACACGAATATCACGAATACAAGGAGTACACGATGCTCACGATAAAGTACACGAACACGAATACCCGATGTATCCGCTAAGGGGATAACATCGCACAACAAGATCCATATAGTACTAATCCGTGTTTCCAACGTGTCATCATCATGTAAAGTAATCTAAAACAGGAAATATAATCCTAAATAAGATATGAAATGATCAGAGAATGTACTCGCCTGATATCTGAATGTCCAAGGTAAAGATACTGTCCGAGGAGAGGTGTCTGGCTCCTAATTAGAACAGCATAAGTCACAACATGTCCAGAAGGGTAATATAAAGCACTACAAAGTATTCTACATGAATCTAGGTCAAACTAGGCCAAAGTCAACCCTTGGTCAACTCTGGTCAACTGCACTAGTCAAACTAGGTCATGTCCTAACACAGCAAGTCTTACTAGGCCTAACCAAAACTATCCTAGCAAGCACACATCAATACAAGGCTATACAAGCCAACATACACCTAACTCTATATAGCATGCAATTATTCAATACTCAAATAGGCAAGAATTCACATTGGATATACACTAGGTAATCTATTACTTTAAGCTATATATGTCTACACATATATACGCATGCATATATTGGTATTCAACATTAGGTCTATAATCATGGCATTTCAAATGGTTATATAAACTTATATATTACAACACAATATGCTAACATATATATAATATACATACATAGCTAAGTTAACTATATTCATAAATACTTATTTAAGAGGCTATGTGTGTGTATGTGAACATGGCAAAGGGATAAGTGAGGGTTAAATGGGCATACATAGTGTATACATATCAAAGAGTGTCAAAGTGTAAGTGAACAAAGTGTCAAGTGTGATAGTGTCAACATAGTGTAAGGGGGTACATGAGGTAATATAGGATTTGTGTTAACATAGAACATTACATCTCATTAACTTGTATATTGCATACATTATATCTATTATTACATTACATTCATGCTTGCATTCATTCATCATTCATTTATTCTCTTGCACTACTATATGCACCATACATTACATACTATGGAACCTACATATTCATTACAAGCCATTCTTATACATGCTTACATTAGATAGGATACTTACACCTCCTACATCATTTATTTAACCATTTACTCATGCTTGCATTCTCTATTTAATTATATAATGTATATACATTAACATGGGTTAAAATCAAATAGAATATTATATTACACACAAGGGTGCACAAAATGCATATGCCGAATAGTAACTCCTACTAATAATCAATACTGTACCATCTCAGCATGAATTAAAATCTAGGATTAAAGTATGTTATAGATCTATGTGTTAGCTTTCCGAAACTTCAAACGGATCACGTTTTTGTTTCCGGAAACTCCCAGAATCGCGAAAACACCGAGAACGCGTTTGTCTTTCGTACAGCTGACACTCAAATAATTCTCCAGAAATTACAGAAAGAATTAGGACTATTAATACATGTTTTTGGAAAGCTAACTTCAATATGCTTCTTTTAAAAAAAATGGAAGACTAAACCGAGCTTTGAGCTAGAAGTTATGACATTTCTAAGTTATGGCTGAAATTAAAAACGTGGATAAAAATCATGACGGATTTGGGTAGTTTGAGACAAAAGAACACAAGTATATAACATAATATATCAAGAACTCACTCTCTTCACTAATATATATATATATATGAGACACTATAGAACACATCTCCAATACAAAAATATGAGATTAAACATGTAATAATTTATTCATACATAACAACAACACATAGTGTGTCCAAATTTAGGATTTTCCCACATGGACACAACCACAACACAAAGGACACTCCTATGACCTCCAAATGGACACAAAATGGACACAAATGAAGATGCAACCATGGGGGTCATTCCTATGGGTTCAAAGTAGACCTATATGCATGAGAAAATAAAAAGGAGAAGGGATTTATACCTCCCGGTAGATCGAATCGAAGAAAAACCTTCCCGGAGCGACACCGACACGTAGAGATTCCAAAAGGACACGAACGAGCTCCGAATCCTCCCAAACTTGGGTAGCTTCCTCCTTGGCTAGAATAGAGAAGGAATGAAAAAGATTTGGTGGCGAAATGGAAGGATTTGGTGGAGAAATTGCTAGGGATTGCTCTCTAGGAATTTGGAAAAGAACAAGAGAGAGAGTGTGGATGAGAATAATGAAATAAACTTGAGCCTATCCTCTCCCAAAGTGGCTGGCCATATGGGGCTATTTGTCCTATTATGGTAAGGTCCAAAATGCCCCCACTAACCTATTCTATGAGTATTAGGAAAGGGCTAATTGGTTGGGGCTAAATTAGTCATTCTAAAGTCTCTAATCACACTAACCTTATCCATAATAATTAGTCTAACCTCTAACTAAAATATTTCTATCATGTGAACTAAAATTAATATCATGTGGGCCATGCCTAACTAGTGTGTGGGTACCACTAGAGTCAAACTACCCCCGGGTCCCCGTTACAAGTCAGATTGAGATGAAATTCGAACCCGACTCAAATAATCCCAAAACAATATCATAAATAATAAAATAATATCAAAATAATTCAAAGAGGTCAAATGCAAAAATATCCTTAGGCCAAAAATGACATTAAAATATCATAATCACATGGTTAGGCTCTAGGTCAAACAGTCTCTAGGGTTTTACTAGCAAAACGTCAAAACCACAAGTCATTGATTTAAATAATTTTAAAATGATTTAAAATCACCAAAATTATATCATGAATTAAATATTATTATTAAAATAATTATAAACACGAAACTTTAAATTTACCCTCATTTGGGAAACTGGGTGCTACATATTTTTCAGCAATTTTCAGCAATTCAGTATTTGAAACAATGTAATTTGAATAGGTAACGTCTACGACCGGCTTGGGTTGTACAATAGCATCCTAGCGATGCGATACGGCTTTACCCCGTGTGTAAGAGGGGTATGCTCGCACAATAATGCAATATGAGGGTATTGGTCATAAACGCTACACAACTCTCCTAATATCCCCACAATCAATAATCGAACTCAAGAAGAGAGTTCCGTGTAGCAATGTGGTTTAAGCATGCAACATGACAATTACTAATTAAAATGAAAGAAAACATAACCGTAACTTGCCTCTGTTTGTATGACTGGATCGGGATGTCGGTACCGGAAAGGAAGTCAAGTACATCCTCGAAATCCTACAGTTTGAGAATCCTGACTTAGAACCATAAATAAGCCATATCTAGGTGTGCTAGTTACAACTTATAGAAACAGACCCTAGTTAGGTTTTAAGTTATTAAATTAATCTATCAAAATCCGTCTAACGTTGTAAACTACATTTGTTATCAATTAACAGGATAAACCAATTACTGATTTATTGGAAAAATAGCAATTACAGGTTAATTGGCAAAACTTTGTATTTTAATAATATATCTAAAACTAAGTTTTCTTTAAATGATAAAAACATGAACTTGTTAATTACTAGTACTTTATTCACTTTAATTAAATGTGAGAAATTCTGAGTAATTTTATACAAAATAATTAATACCCAATTATAATTATGCGCCTAGCTACGCCAACAACAAACCCAAAAAAGAAAATAAAAAATCTACACTACACAATTACAGGGCCACAGAAAGTAAAGAAAAATTGGGCTTATGCCTTTACAACAAAATAAATTAAATTAAATAGTTGAGGCGAGCTCTGAGTGCCGTGAAGCGGTCCAAACAGAAGGTCGAGGCCCTGCACCCAAAATACTAAAGGCCAGTAACCAATTCTAAAATAAAATATAATTAAATATAATTTACAGAAAATGGGGCGTCTCAGACTTGGTCATGCAATCTCATGTTGCTGGCTAACGTCTCAACGTACAGGAGTATCCCGTAGCGTTTGCGTTTCGCCGAGGCTCATCCGACCGATACGATCGTCGCCTAAGGGGATACGAAAACCAATAAAACCAACACTTAAAACCAATCAGGAAACCAATTTAATAAACCGTTTGCAAAGACCAGGATTTTAGAAATAGGTTTCGATATACAAAAATTACTGAACATTATAAAGTACTATTTGAAATAGTTTTACAAAAAATTTGGGCAGCACCTCCTCTGTAACTAGGACGATCTAGCCACATAGGCGGTACAAAATCTATACCCAACCAGTCGATCCCAAACCAGGGAGAACACAAAATCACAACACAAAGACAATATCCTATTTTAAAGAGTAATAAGCCACAGGCAAAAGCAATTATCCCACTAAGGTAGATAGTCAATACAATATACTAAGATAGGAAACCAAGAAAATGTACGCAACCAGCAACCACTATCCAAACCACAGAATAACTACGTCGCGATGTATAAACGACGCGTGTATTCCCTAAACACAACAATTAACAAAAGTCGATCCCCGTACCAGGGTCGAGATCGCGTCATCATCGGTACGCAACGCGACACACCAATGGGAGGGACACGGGGACACGAAATTATACATCGGGTGCTCGGCTAGAGCTATTAGATGTAAAAAAATAGAGGAAAGAATCCGCACGGACAGTGGGATTGGCTCGGGATAGCCCGTACGAGAACGCGGATAGTGCACGGACAACGTACAAGAGCCGCAAAACAGTAGATCGGGGCCCGGGTGGACCGATAAGCGGTACGGAAGACCGCGGGACACGAGGTCGCGGGCGGAACAGGGACACAGGGTCGCAGGATCGTCGGGAGGTAGGCGGTTGGCCTGGACAGCCGCGGGGCGCGCGTAGGGGGTCGGCGACATCGGAAGGCGGACGCGTCGGAGGGACCGAGCGGGTCGGGGCCGACGGGAGACGCGGCGCAGGGGGTCGACGGCGTCGGGATGCATGGGAGGGGGTTCTGGAAGGGGAGTGGATTATGGGAAGAGAATGGAGAAGGGAAGGAAAAAGTTCTCTAAAGGAGGAAATGGGTGAGGAGGTTTATAAAAGTGAGTGTGTGTGAGGAATGAGAGAGAAGAGTGGAGAGAAGAAGTTGTAGGAGGAAGAAGAGTGCTAGTGTGTGTGCGTGTGTGTACGTGAGTGATTTCAGGGGAGAGGGGAACGTGGGTGCAGCTGGGGGGTATTAGAAAAGGTTTGGTTTTATTTTTTTTATTATTCTCTTTGACTAAGTATTAGTTAGAAGCTAATTGTTATTTTCAAAAGTCCAAAAAGTGACTTAATAAAGAAACTTGGGTTCGGGAAAGGGATCGGGTTCGAATCTCGGGGTCGGACCCCGGACACGGAATCGGGACTGAGCCACAAGCAAAAATCTAATTAATTTATTTTTGAAATAATTATTTCCTGATCCGACTAAATATAATAATAATAATAATAACAAGAGTAATCTAAGACTATGCTAGCAGCCGAAATTCAATAATTCAATAAATCCGAAATTTACGGGTTTCACAACCTTCCCTCCTTAGGAAATTTCGTCCTCGAAATTAAAAAGGTAGGGTTGGGCGTTACCTCAAGTTTCAAACAGATACGGATACTACTCCCGTATCTCATCTTCTCGCTCCCAGGTAGACTCGCCTGGGGAGTTGTGCCGCCATATTACTCTGACTATTGGTGTCACATAGTTTGTGGTTCTCTTCTCTCCTCTGTCTAATATCGCCATTAGCCTCTCTGGCACTGTGAGGCTGGGTCCAATCTCCAGCTCCGAATGATCCAAGATGTAGCTTGGGTCCGGGATGTAGCGTCTCAGCTGCGAAACATGGGAGACGTTGTGGACGCCTTCGAGACTTGGGGGTAAAGCCACCCGATAAGCTACTTCTCTAATCCTGTTCAGTACTTCAAAAGGATCGATATACCTGGGGCTTAGCTTTTCCGCTCTGCCGAAATGGATGGTTCCTCTAGTAGGGGAGATCTTCATGAACACACTGTCACCTACTTCAAACTCCAACGGCCGTCGGCTGCTATCGGTCCAATGCTTCTGTCTGTCCTGGGCAATCCTGAGCTTGTCTCTAATCATCTTTACCTTCTCTGCTGTATCGGTAACCATCTCAGGTCCAAGCAATACCCTTTCTCCTACGTCGTCCCAAGCAAGTGGAGTGCGACAACGACGTCCATAAAGTACCTCGAACGGTGTCATACCGATACTAGCTTGGTAGTTGTTGTTGTAGGAGAACTCTACCAAGTGCAAATGATCTTCCCAAGACCCTCCAAATTCTAAGACGTAAGATCTAAGCATGTCTTCTAGCTTCTGGATTGTTCTCTCCGATTGTCCGTCAGTATGGGGATAGTAGGCGGTGCTGAACTTCAGTTGCATCCCCAAACTGTCGTACGAGCTCTTCCAGAAGTGAGAGGTGAATCTGGTATCCTTGTCAGATACGATACTTACCGGAACTCCATGAATCCGATAGATGTGCCGCATGTACAGTGCCACCAACTTTTCGGTGGATAGGCCCACCTTGAAGGGAATAAAGTGGGCTGACTTCGTCAGTCGGTCTACGATAACCCAAATGGCATCCTTCCCTCCTTGGGATCGAGGCAGTCCTGACACAAAGTCCATCGTCAGGTGTTCCCATTTTTACTTTGGGATGTCTAGCGACTGCAACAGTCCTACTGGTCTCTGTCTGCTAGCTTTTACTTGTTGACAAATTAAGCATCCAGCTACGTACCTGGATACGTCATTCTTTATTCTGTACCATCACACTATATTACGCATATTCCGATACATTTTTTAGCTCCTGGATGTATGGAATACTGCAACTGGTGCGCTTCTTGCATCAGCTCGTTTCTCAGTTCGCCAGTTGGTACGTAAAGCCTCGTACCGTGCTTCAGTGCTCAATCGCTGACGATTGAGAATCCTTTAAGTGTTCCTGCCAGCACTTGATCTCTGAGTTTGCAAAGCGTCTCGTCTTGGAATTGTGTCTCCTTGACTCTGTCCATCAGACTTGAACGCACTTGCAACTGCATCATTGATGAATCAGCTCCTGGTACAATGGCTTCTCTTCCTAGTTTTTTCATTTCTTTTTCGGATAGTACAATCTCCAGTCCAAGCTTTTCTATGTCTTCCAGAAAATGCCGCTCCTTGGTCAAGAATATCGCCATCGGGTATCGACTAAGTGCATCTGCAACAACATTAGCCTTACCCGGATGATACTGCAGGTTGATGTCAAAATCTTTCATCAGCTCCAGCCATCGTCTTTGTCGCATGTTTAGCTCCTTCTGAGTGAAAACATATTTAAGACTTTTGTGGTCTGTAAATATTTTTACTCTCTCTCCATAGAGATAGTGCTTCCATAACTTCAATGCGAATATAATCGCTGCAAGCTCCAAATCATGCGTGGGATAGTTCTTCTCATGTGTCCGTAATTGCCTAGATGTGTAAGCAATTACTTTCCCCTGTTGTTGAAGAACACAGCCTAAACCTTTACCGGAAGCATCACTGTAAATTGAAAAACCGTCGGTACTTAAGGGTAGCACAAGTATCGGCACCGTAGTAAGTCTCTTCTTCAGTTCCTCAAATGTCGACTGGCAAGCTTCAGACCAAACAAATTCTACGTTCTTCCTGGTTAGCTTTGTCATCAGCTCAGCAATCTTGGAGAAGTCATTTACAAATTTTTAGTAGTAGCCAGCTAAGCCCAAGAAGCCTCTGATTTCTACAACTGAACTTGGTACAGTCCACTTCTCAATAGTAGCTATCTTTATTGGATACACCGAAATTCCTTCTCCTGTGACAACATGGCCTAGAAAATCCACCTTGTCTAAGAAGAATTCGTATTTAGATAGCTTACCATAGAGCTTCTCCTTCCTTAAAGTTTCTATAACTTTCCTCAGGTGCTCTTCATGCTCTTCTTTGGTCTTCGAGTAGATCATAATGTCATCGATGAAGACAACAACAAACTTATTCAGGTATTCATGGAAGACCTTGTTCATAAGATTCATGAATACCGCAGGGGCATTCGTCAGTCTAAACGACATGACCAAAAATTTATATTGTCCATATTTGGTGTTGAACGTCGTCTTTGGAATATCCTCCTTCCTGACCTTGATTTGATGGTAGCCAGACCTGAGATCTATCTTCAAGAATACCTTAGCTCCACTCAGTTGATCAAACAGGTCATCGATCCGGGGCAGAAGGTACTTGTTCTTGATGGTGATATTGTTCAGCGCCGGGTAATCAATGCACATCCGTACGGTTCCATCATTCTTGGGAACGAATAAAACTGGCGCTCTCCAGGGTGTAGTTCCATCTCTGATAAATCCCTGGGCCTTCAGTTCGTCAATATGGTCCTTCATCTCCTTGGCCTCCTTGGGGTTGACTCTGTAGCATCCTCAAGAAATAGGGGAAGAGCCGGGAACTAGGTCGATGGTGAACTCTACACCTCGATCCGGAGGCAATCCCAGAAGACTATGAGGGAAGACGTCCATGAATTCCGCTATGATAGAGTGAGGAGACCCGGGTTCTTCGGTGATAGGGGAGTAGGTAACACTCTTTATGTCTTCCGGAGCTCGAGAGATTTTAAACTTTGGTTCTCTTGGTGGGCTGAAGATTACACATCCTCTGTGACAATCTATCAGCGCATGCTGCTCACTTAACCAGTCCATCCCTAGGACTACAACATAGTTGGGTAAGGGCATCACAAGTAAGGGTGCTAAGAATTTGTGGCCTGAGATAGTTATGGGGCAGTTACATGTCTCAGTGATGGGTATGGGTCCACCACCGGTCATAACTCTACATATCATCTTGCTAAATCCCGTAACTAGGTGGTGTACAGAAATGAACTTTGATGATATAAAACTGTGTGATGCACCAGAATCAAACAATGCTAGAGCAGGATATGAAAACACATAAATGGAACATGTGATGACATCACCGGTGGGTTCCTGCTCTAGTTCTTGCTCGTCTGCTGCTAGGGCAAAAGCTCGCCCGTTCTTCTGCTGATGTTGCCCGAACCGTTGTTGCTGAGTGGGTAGAGGAGCTATTTGCTGAGTTGCTCTGGTCCGGATGAATGCTATGGGGCAGTCCCTCACTTGGTGGGTGGCAGACCCACAAACTAGACAGTGTCCCAGTTTCTTCTTGCAGATGTTCGCCTGATGTCCTGGCCTCTTACAGAAGTCACAGACAGGGATCGGCTTCTGAGGCGCTCTGTTACTGGTCCTTGCCTGATGGTGCTACTGGTGGTGAGGAGGAGTTCTGTTGTTGTTGTGGTTGTTGACGTTGGGCCTCTTCTGGTTATCCTGTAAGTTGCTAGTTCCAGGATATTCCATTTTTGAACGAGGATGCTGGCTCTTCTCCATATCCCGAGCTCGTATCAGGATCTTCTCATACGTTTTGGTGCTGCCTGCGATCACAGGGGTCCGAATATCTTTCCTTAGTCCATACCTGAATCTTTCAGTATGATCCGCGGGGTCAGCAACCATGTTTTTGGCAAAGCGGCTAAGTCGGTCGAACTCTGCCGCATACTCTCCAACCATCAATTCCCTTGCTTCAGATCCTGGAACTGTCTTTCTATCTTCCGCAACTCTGATCTTGGAAAGAATTTTTTGCGGAACAACCTCTTGAAGGTGTCCCAGTCAAGCTTCTTGTCCTAGAGTCGGGGTTCATTTCGATACCAGGTGCTTACTACATCTCGCAGCTGGAGTCCTACTGCTTCGACCTGGAGGTCGTCTGGTAGTCGAACGATGCTGAGGAGACGCTCTACGCTGTCGAGCCATTCGTCGGCATGGATGATTCCCTCGGTTCCTTTGAAGGGTCGAGGGTCCTGCTTCTTAAAGTTCTCGATATTGCCGACCTTCACATAATAATATGTCGCCTATCAAATTGAATGGCCTTAATGATATATAAATTAACTCTTAGATTTATATTTACCTTAGTAGGCCTTGGTTCCGATTGAGCTGCTCCTCCTCTCTCGAGGGAAGCCATAGCTACGTTGTGGACATTCTCCATGCCTTCTCTCATGATCGCGGTCTGATCGCGATGAGCATCAGCTTGGGCTCTCTGGGCCTCAAGCACTCCTCGTAGCAGGCCTACGAGCTCGGTGGGGTCCACGGGCACTGGTACGGACACTACCGCAGGGGACTGCGGCTCAGTTCGAGGAGGTGCAGGTTCTGCCGTTTGAGCTGTAGTAGCGTAAACGGCACGGGCTGCTGGTGTAGCGTGGGGACGGTCAGTCAGCTGCAAAGGAGGAGGGTCCGGGCGTACTTGAGGAGGTGGGGTATGATCGGTAGATGACACCTCATCGTCAGCAGGGCCGGAGCGGGTGGTCTTTCCTTTGGCCATACTCTGGAAGGTTTAGGATGCAATACATGAGCAAGGTAGCCTACCAGTCTATAACAAACAAAATACTTACTTATAGTATATTCCGGTCCTATGTTGTGACAAATTAATGTTCTAGTGTTCAAATTGTTTCTAGATATGTTTACCTAAGTTGTTGACCAGAGTGACCTGCATGGGACACCACTAAAAATATGTCACGACCCGATCCCAAATTGTTGGATCGAATTGGATCATGCCCAGCCTGTACCGTTGTGAGACGGCGGCAGTAAGTTATTTCTAGTTGCAAGTATCTTCAACAACAACTATACATTTATCACACCACGAATATACGAAAATTTTAAAACTTTTAATATTCAACAAAGAGTACAACTGAAAATAAAAGTACTGAAATAAAATACTAAATTCAAAGTCTACAAACTCCAACACAATAAAGCTAGATAGTTGGAAAAATGACTAGCTAAATGGCCGACTCATCGGCCTCTGGATCTGCATCCTCCAAGGGGGACTCTGACAACACCATAGGATATAACACCGGGTCATAGTAGCTATTATACAATAGCTCATCATCATCAATATCACCTATGGGGGGGATCCAGTCAGGAAAGGAGCAAGTACGAGTACATATCCGACATTCTAAATAATAATAGAAAGATGTAATTTTAAACAGTTGAAATACTTTGAACAATATTTTCCAGCAATTTTCAGCAATTCAGTATTTGAAACAATATGATTTGAATAGGTAACGTCTATGACCGGCTTGGGTTGTACAATAGCATTCTAGCGATGCGATACGGCTTAACCCCGTGTGTAAGAGGGGTACGCTCGTACAATAATGCAATATGAGGGTATTGGTCATAAACGCTACACTACTCCCCCAATATCCCCACAATCAATAATCGAACTCAAGAAGAGAGTTCCGTGTAGCAATGTGGTTTAAGCATGCAAAATGACAATTACTAATTAAAATGCAAAAAAATATAACAGTAACTTGCCTCTGTTTTTATGACTGGATCAGGATGTCGATACCAGAAAGGAAGTCAAGTATGTCCTCGAAATCCTACAGTTTGAGAATCCTGACTTAGAACCATAAATGGGCTATATCTAGGTGTGCTAGTTGCAATTTCTAGAAACAGACCCTAGTCAGATTTTAAGTTATTAAATTAATCTACCGAAATCCGTCTAACGTCGTAAACTACATTTGTTATCAATTAACAGGATAAACCGATTACTGATTTATTGGGGAAAAATAGCAATTATAGGTTAATTGGCAAAACATTGTATTTTAATAATATATCTAAAACTAAGTTTTCTTTAAATGTTAAACATGAACTTGTTAATTACTAGTAATTTATTCACTTTAATTAAATGTGAGAAATCCTTAGTAATTTTATACAAAATAATTAATACCCAATTATAATTATGCGCCTAGCTACGCCAACAACAAACCCAGAAAAGAAAATAGAAAATCTACACTACATAATTACAAGGCCACAGAAAGTAAAGAAAAACTGGGCTTATGCCCTTACAACAAAATAAATTAAATTAAATAGTGGAGGCGAGCTCTGAGTGCCGTGAAGCGGTCCAAACAGAAGGCTGAGGCCCTGTACCCAAAATACTAAAGGCCAGTAACCAGTTCTAAAATAAAATATAATTAAATATAATTTATAAAAAATGGGACATCACAGACTTGGTCATGCAATCTCATGTTGCTGGCTAACGCCTCAACGTACAGGAGTGTCCCGTAGCGTTTGCGTTTCGCCGAGGCTCATCCGACCGATATGGTCGTCGCCTAAGGGGATACGGAAACCAATAAAACCAACACTTAAAACCAATCAGGAAACCAATTTAATAAACCGTTCGCAAAGACCAGGATTTTAGAAATAGGTTTCGAAATGCAAAAATTACTGAACATTATAAAGTACCATTTGAAATACTTTTACAAAAAATTTGGACAGCACCTCCTCTGTAACTAGGACGATCTAGCCACATAGGCAGTACAAAACCCACACCCAACCAGTCGATCCCAAACCAGGGAGAACACAAAATCACAACACAAAGACAATATCCCATTTTAAAGAGTAATAAGCCACAGCCAAAAGCAATTATCCCACTAAGGTAGATAGTCAATACAATGTACTAAGATAGGAAACCAAGAAAATGTACGCGACCAGCAACCACTGTCCAAACCACAGAATAACTACGCCGCGACGTACAAACGACACGTGTACTCCCTAAACACAACAATTAACAAAAGCGGTTTCCCGTAACGGGGTCGGGACCACGTCATCATCGGTACGCAACGCGACACACCAACGGAAGGGACACGGGGACACGAAATTATACCTCGGGTGCTTGGCTAGAGCTCTCAGATTAAAAAATAGAGGAAATAATCCGTACGGACAGCGGGATTAGCTCGGAATAGCACGTACGGGAACGCGGACAGTGCACGGACAGCGCACAAGAGCCGCAAAATAGCAGATCGGGGCCCGGGGTGGACCGATCAGCGGTACGGAAGATTGCGGGGTACGAGGTCGCGGGCGGAACAGCGACACAGGGCCGTGGGATTACTGGAAGATAGGCGGTTGGCATGGGCGGCCACGGGGCGCGCGCAGGGGGTCGACGGCATCGGGAGGCGGACGCGCCGGAGGGTTCGAACAGGTCTAGGCCGACGGGAGACGCGGCGCAGGGGGTCGACGGCGTCGGGATGCAAGAGGGGGTTCTGGAAGGGGAGTGGATTATGGGAAGAGGAAGGAAAAAGGAAGGGGAAAGTTCTCTGAAGGAGGAAATGGGTGAGGAGGTTTATAAAAGTGAGAGTGTGTGAGGAATGGGGGATGAGAGTGGAGAGGAGAAGTTGTAGAAGGAAAAAGGGTGCTGGTGTGTCTTCGTGTGTGTGCGTGAGTGATTTCAGGGGAGAGGGGAACGTGGGTGCAGCTGGGGGTTAGAAAAGGTTTGGTTTTATTTTTTTTATTATTCTCTTTGACTAAGTATTAGTTAGAAGCTAATTGTTATTTTCAAAAGTCCAAAAAGTGACTTAATAGAGAAACTTGGGTCCGGGACAGGGATCAGGTTCGAATCTCGGGGTCGGACCCCAGACACGGAATCGGGACTGGGCCATAAGCAAAAATCCAATTAATTTATTTTTGGAATAATTATTTCCTGATCCGACTAAATATAATAATATTAATATTAATATTAATAGTAATAATAATAATAATAATAATAACAATAATAACAAGACTAATCTAAGACTATGCTAGCAGCTGAAATCCAATAATTCAATAAATCCGAAATTTGCGGGTTTTATACGCCCTCAAACGGTAATAGTAGCGCCTGTAGCAGGGGGACCACCACAGGAGATAGGGGGCGGCTGGACAATTGTCCAGCGAAGAAGGCGACCTAACACGGGGACTACCATGCGGCCTAAGAAGAGTTCGGGACGCAGAACACTGGAGAGACACCAGTTTCAGAGGAGGATAGAGGGAGTCCGGAAAGGACAACGGAGGAATGACCATGGGAGAACGCCTGCCACAGGCGGTCCAACCACCACAGGTGGTCCACCAACCAGTGGTGGAGGCCCATCATAGCCATCTGGACGTGGCAAGGAGGTAGTCAATCATGGTTGGAGACACACGGCTAACGCGGACGCCGGGGGAGGACACAGCAATGGAGTGGCAACACACAGCCAACAAGCACTACAATGAGGTAGTAAGTCATGGGCGGAGATTTGTCACCCCATGGGAAGACAATCGGAGGATACAATAGAGTATGTTAGTCCTAAACAAGTCGAGGGGGGAGGACGAGCAATTTTCACCGTAGAGGAAATCAACGAAACCATATCATACTGGAAGAACACGTTGATCCTTTACGTGTTAGCAGATCGGCCCTTTTATGGACTAATACGTACGTATGTGACACGAGTTTGGAGGCCACGAGACAGTATGGAATTCTTTGCTCGAGAGGATGGATTCTTTTTCGTCAAGTTTGGGTTGGCAAAAGATGTTGAACGAATTCTACAGGGAGGGCCCTAGACATTTAATGGCCGGCTAATAATCATAAAAAGTTGGCAACCCAATCCAAAGTGCGAACAAGATGTGCTCCATATAATTCCAGTTTGGATTCGCCTCCCAGGCTTACCAATCCAATGTTGGAATAAAACCATGATAATAAAGCTGGCAAGTTTGATAGGCGACCGCCCTATCAAAGTAGATGAGGCAACTCGTACGCACCTTCAATATGCTCGAGTGTTCATAGAAATAGAAGCAGGGACCCAGCTCCTGCGGGAACATGCATACGAAGTATTTTACCAAGCAGTGGACTATGAATGGATCCCTCCGAGCTGCCAAAAGTGCAAGCACTTCGGCTCTATGACACAATCTTGCCATGCCAATGAAAATCATACGGGAGAAGGAAGTGGCAAGAAGGGTCCACACACCAACAAGATGGTAGGCAGCTTAATCGAGGGCAATCAAATTCGTAGTCGACCACAGTAGATGAGGTTCACGTGTTAGTTGACCAGATGGATGCACATAACTGGAAGTGGCGGTGGTGTTGGTCGCGGGTAATCCTCTTATCCAATACGAAAGGCCAGACTTGATAGTATCGGGAGACGTCAACTATAACAAGATGGAGGAAGACTCATACAACGGACTACATGAGAGTGGCGGTACTCAGGAGGATCCCGGAAGAGAGTTGGTACAATTTAACTCATAAAGTGCAACTACATCAAAGAGAAGAGTAAGAGAAGCAGGGAAGGGCACCAAGCAGCGAGCAAAGTCGAACAAGGGGCATCTACGAGTTCCAACAGGAAGCGGAATGCTACAACCACTATGGAGGACACTCGTCCTACTTACGCCTCAGAAATAGATGTAAGCCAAGATACAGAGTATACCCATACAGGAGGCGGCCCAACTTTAGGTAGTAGTCAATAACCCAGTATGGCAAAAACACGTTCAAGGTGGGATGCCATAATATTCATTGTTATCATGAGAGCCGCTGCAACCGACCCGAAGTACTAGCGATGAAGCTTTGGAGGGCACCCAAATAGGTATTTAAATGTCGATGATTGCTTGGAATATCTGAGATGTATATTCTGTAGGACGATGGAGGGAGGTTCGCAATCGACTCAAGCTTGAACAATGCACTATCAGTTCATTGTTGGAGACGAAAATCAAGTCTGACAGACTGCTGGCCAGGAGAACTCCTAACAATTAGGCACAGACCAACCACCTGGAGTATAGTAATATGGCACGTATATGGCTACTATGGGACGGACAGCACTGGGATGATCAGGTTATTCAGGTCAACTTATAGTAGTATCCTTTACTCATCGAGGCGGGCTTAAGTTCATACTGGGAGTAGTATACGGGCATAATGATATAAAACAGAGGGAGAGGCTATGAAACAAAATTTCCCAAACCACTCAAATGGAAGAGACAACGCTCCACCTCCCTGCTATATTTATGGGATATTTCTACTCTATCTTACACCAAAATGAGAAGATTGGCGGTAGAATAGTGCCGGAGTTGATGCTATACGACTTCAAACAATGTCTTCTTTGAGCTGGACTCAAAACCCTAGAGAGAGGCGGACACATGTGGACATGGAACAACAAAGCAACGAGGGGCAGAGTCATATGTCAACTCGATCGGGCCATTGGCAACAATCTATGGTTCGAAAAATTTACCCACATCACCGTTATCGAACTTGCCGTAAGCACGAGCGGCCACCCACCACTTAGCGTCAAACTCATGGACAGATACAAGCGGCATGCAGCTCCATTTCAATATAATAATGGTTGGATTCTCCTCCATAATTATCAAGAAGCGGTCGGAAGGGGCATGTCCATGCTGGTCTCTAGGAATGCGCAATATCGTATGGCGCAGCAGCTAAAATTTGTGAAGAAAGAATTGAAATGTTGGGTGCATGAGAGTCCTAGTGACGAGTTGGCTAAGAAAAGGTCGAAAGTACACAGTGTGCAACAAAGCTTGTAGGATGATCTCCTCAATGAAGAGCTCGTCCGGAGGGAGCGGACGCTCGTCGAAGAGGTTGGAAAACTTCAGTACGTCGAGGAAGTGGCTGCCGCCCAGAGTGCCAAGTATGCGTGGCTCCAGAAGGGGGGACAAATGCACACAATTTTTCTATAATGTTATCCGTACAAGAATCGTAATTACATGCACCAACTAATCGACAACTAGGGCAATGTCATATCGACTATGGAGAACATGCGGTCAACAGCAGTCAGGTACTTCTACGAGTGGTACAATCAAACTAACTACCTCACCTGTTTTCCTACTCTTATCTGCAAGAAATTGGTGACGCACTTGGGCAACGAGGTTTTGCTTGCTCCGATTATAATGGAAGAAATAGAGACTATAGTGAAAGCTGCTGATCCAGACAAAGCGTCGAGCCCGGATGGATTTGATAGTAAATTCTACAAAGCACACTAGCAAGATCTGAAAGCACTAGTCCTAGAAGTGGTCAACGATTTCTTCAAAAACTGGGCAGCTACTGAAAGAACTAAACCACACTTTTCTTACTTTTGTTCCGAAGAAGGAGGGGGTGACAGACTTATTTGACTTCAAACCCATCGCTTGCTGCAACTATATTTACAAAATTATCACCGACATCATGTGTCGGAGGATGGGGGGCTTGATGGTCGACCTGGTATCCAGGAATCAAGCTGCATTCGTAAATGGATGCTCTATTTCAAAAAATTCGTTGCTTGCGCATGATTTCTATGAGGTAAAAAGGCGTGCATCAAACTCGACCTACGTAAGGCATATGATACTGTCAATAGAGAGTTCATATGTGCTATAATGAATTCTATGGGCTTCTCAGAAGTATGGGTTGCTAGAGTCCGTGAATGCATCACAACAACGACGTTCTCGATCCTCATTGAAGGACAGCCTCTCTCCAGCAATAGAGGACTTCAACAGGGGGATCCACTATCCCTATACTTGTTGACACTGATGTTGTAGTATTTTTCGTGCTTGCTGGATACTGCTGTAGCATGAAAACATATACAACCTCACTACATATCGGTACATCCACATGTTAGTCATCTGATATATGCTGATGATTTACTATTGTTCATTCTACCATCAATTCTAGGTTTGCAAAATTTGTCCAAATTAATGGATACATTTGGCAATCTCATTGTCCTGCGATTAAACAGAGACAAAAGCAGAGTCTATTTTAATAGTCTATGCCCAAATAAGGAGGAGCGGGCACTCGAGTTGGGAATTGGACGAGCGGAGCTGCCAGTGAAGTACATGGGGATCCTCCTGACTGTTAACTATAGCTGCGATGATGACTGCAAAACTCTTTTCGATTACGTACAAAGACGTATCGAGGGCTGGCAAGCACAATGCCTATATTCAATAGCAGAATTGTGCTGGTGAGAACTATTATTCTCTCAATTATGAATTTTTGGTTACAAGCCATCCAAATCCCAATGACAACAATGCACCTAGAAAAATAATGCACCGATTTTATTTGGCGCGAGGGAGTCCATGCTATATCATGAGATACTCTATATAGGCGGGAGGAAGAAGGGGGTGTCGGCTCTGACCACTAACACTTTTACGTAGCGTGGCAGGTATAAAGACGACATGGAAATTACTCCAAGGCAACTCTTTAAGGGCAGACTGGATGAAAAGCAGATACTTGGGGGGTGGAGAATTTCTGGGAATATCGACAGATCAACAACGAATCGGTCACGTTCAAACATATTTTACGCCATAGGAGAGATATCAAACCACATATTATTTGGATATTTGTCGATGGTAGAAGCACAGACCTGTGGATAGACCTATGGATCGGACACCAAAGTTTACTGCAGCTACACGGCCCTTACCTGGACCACGAGGCACGACGAGGATAACTAGTAAGCTGCATTATGAGGGACGACCGATGGCGCCCTAACATATACCGATAGACGCGTACGGCTGCCCCGACCATTACTCAATGCAAAATAGACCTGCTAATTAGACATGACTTGTGGTTCTGGGAAGACACTCAAGAGGCAAAGTTTCATGCTACCCATATTGCCAACAAGATCCGACAAACGCATGAGAATATGGAGTACGCTGAAATTATATGGATGTCGAGAGTCCCTCATAAGATGCAGCTGAATAGGTATAAGCAAGTTCTTAAACGCCTCCTTACAAAGGCTCGTCTCCAGCGATTTGGTATCCAAATAGCAGATCCAACGTGTCCACTATGCCAGCAAGAGGAGGAAACTATAGAACATATTCTTCAAATGTGCTGTATCCAAAGGCATATGGCACTCGCAACTTTTCAGATTGGGATTACCGGCTACTAATATGGAAGGTATTGAGGGCGTAATGCAGCGACTTTGAGACAGTAGAGGGGATAGCAAGGGGAGAGGGCCACTCTGGTATCACGAGGCTTACGTACGTCTAGCTTCAGATGTATGGAACACATGGAGGGAACGAAACAATAGGGTGTTCCATGACAAAAAGACGCTTATTGGCATTATACATAATGTGGAATTTGTTGTAAAGGGGATGGGAGTAAGTGGAAATGTCCCTGATAGATGTAATCTATTTCTTCTTTCATTAATACAATTACTTGTTTCCATACAATTACTTGTAATCTATATATTTTTCCATATATATATTTGTTTCCATATATATATATATATATATATATATATATATATATATATATATATATATATATATATATATATATATATTTATATTTATATTTTTATATATATATATATATATATATATATATATTTATATATATATATATATATATATATAAATATAAATATATATATATATAAATATATATATATATATATATATATATTTAATATATATATATATGGAGGATGCGCGTTGCCCTAGTGCGCCACGCCCATAGATCTTAGTAGTTCTTCTCCGGCGGCTCCGGCTTGGCCCTAGGCCGGGCCGGCATCTTAATAGCCAAGTCCTTTGCAGCCGTGGTTGCGAGACGGGTCGAAGATCCTCCTCGTCTGCCACCGAGAACTCCATCTTCGTTTTACGGTGCTCCTGCAATATCTTTTTCGGATGAAGAAGAACAAGTCCTTTCAAACCCTCTTCGGTATGCTCTTATAGGGAAGTTCTCGCACTACAAGCCTTCGATTGAGGTGATCCGCAAAGCGTTGTCGGGATTCCAATTCCAGGGCTCCATTAAAGCTGGGGTAATCGATAGAAAACATATTCTGATACGGCCTTCTGTTGAAGAAGACTATCTCCGACTGCGATCGAAGGATACTTGGTATGTTTCGAAAGCTCCTATGCAGATTTTCAAGTGGGAACCAGACTTCTCTCCCTCATATGAATCATCTCTAATGCCTGTGTGGGTTGATCTTCCTGATCTTCCACATCATTTATATGATAAAGAGGCGCTCTTTGCTATTAATTCTGCTATTGGAAATCCTTTGAAGATTGATAAGGCCACGTCTGATCTTTCTCGGCCAAGTAGAGCCAGGGTCTTCGTCGAAATAGACGCAAGTAAGCCTCTCCATCATCGTGTTCGTATAAATTTGCCTCGTGGTAGAAGCTTTTGGCAGAATCTGGAATATGAGTATACTCCTCTTTACTGTTCTCATTGTCATCATCAAGGACACGTTGTTGCTCATTGCAAACTCAAGAATAAAGGGAAAGAAGTAATGCATGAAGATCCAATTGTCGACAAGGATCAATCGAAGAACGACGCGCGTCGGCCACAAGATGCATTGGTTGTTACTCGCATTATGCAGCGTCCCAATGAAGGAAACCCACCTATTAATGAAGGGGATCAGAGTGTAGAGGGTGTTAATTCACCAATCGAGGCCATCACTATTCCAAATAAAATAAACTTGGTTGTATCAGAGCCATTAATACCTGTTATTCCTCCCCCACCTGTCCCAACTGACAAAACCATCACCAACGTCCCTGGCTCAAGCACTGAGGAGATAGTCTCACGTCAACATGTCTCGTCGGAAGGAACGGTGAAGGAATCGGCGACACTTGCAGTAGTTCATATGGCTAATTCTGATGATGGGTTAGGTGGTGATCCACCTATTGAAGGACAAATTGCAGAAGAAGGACAACCTGATATAGACCAACTGGAAGAAGGAGAAGTACGAGATCCCCTGTTTCGTTGGGCAGATGAAGTCGAGAGAGAGGACAACCAGTTGGAGGTCAGTAGCAGCCAAGGAGTCATTCCAGGAAGTGATTCTCAAGCCGAGACTTCCACAATCCAAAAAAGAAAGAATTCTAAGAAGACGATCGAGCCTTCAGATCGAGTCACCAGACAAAAAGCCAACCTACAATCCTCAAGTAAATTCCAACCCACTAATGTTTAATATTCTCCTTTGGAATGTTCGGGGTGTTGCAAGTAAGATGACCATCAAAAGGATTAAAACATTAGTGAAGTTACATAAGATTGTTTTTCTGGCAATTATAGAGCCTAAAGTCGATGTGTCTCAACTAAATCATTATAGAATCAAGCTTGGTTTTGCACGAGCTTTTTCTAATGATCGTGGCAATATTTGGGTGCTGGCAAAAGAGGCTTGTGAAATTCGGGTTATTGATTCTCATGATCAAGCTTTATCAGTTAAAACAGGGCATTACACGCTTCCTACTGAGGCTTTGTTCACTGTGGTTCATGGTGATAACACTAAGGAAGGTCGACGTGTTCTTTGGGACAGGTTAGCTCAGTTGCAGGACTCATACCCTATTCCTTGGGTAGTCGGGGGAGATTTTAATGCTGTTCTTAGATCTGAGGAGAAGATTGGTGGTCGTGCTGCAGATCCTGTTTCCATGCAGGAATTTGCAAATTTTAAACTGGCTACAGGACTATCAGAATTACCATACTCTGGTAGCTGCTTTACGTGGTTGAAATCGATAAAGGATGGAAGGTGTGGTTCTAGATTGGATCGTGTTTTGGTTGATTCAACTTGGTTCAGGCTAGCTCCATTGTCCAAAGTCGATCATCTTAATAAACTGGAATCGGATCACGCTCCGATCCTGGCCCAGTTTAAAAGAGAGACAGGGGGGAAGGAAGCAATTCAGATTTCTTGATCTATGGACTTCACACAGGGAGTTTACTGACATTATCAAACAAGCTTGGTGTTCTGTAAATCACCCCAATGCTGTTACTAGGGTATCTCTTCGTTTGGATGCCTGTAGGAAAATGTTATCTACTTGGAGTAGAAGTTCATATGGGGATATATTTCAATCAGTTAAGGAGGCAGAAGATGGTGTGTTAAGTGCGGAATTGCAGCACGAAGTTATGAACAATTCCGAGTCATTGATCCAACTTGCTAAGGCCAAGGCCCTGCTCAAACAGAAAGTTTGCACTGAGGAAGCCTATTGGCGACAAAAGGCTCGTCTCAAATAGGATTTAGATGGTGATAAAAACACAGCTTACTTTCATGGCTGCGTTAATTATCGCAAGAAGTCTTTGCATATTCATTCTATTACAAATGAAGCTGGAATTATCCTTACGGAGAAGCAGGATATTCATCTTCATGCTAAGAAATTCTTTTCTAAATCATATGAGAGGGGGAAGATTAAAGATGATGAGGATCTATTGAATCTCATTCCTAGGATTGTGACAGACGAGGATAATATTACCCTCATTGCAGAACCTTCGAAGGAGGAGATCTTTGATACAATTAAGAGTCTGGATAAATCTAGTGCTTCAGGTCCAGATGGGTTTACTCCCTCATTCTATCTTCACAGTTGGGACATAGTTGGAGATGACATTCAAGAAGCTATCTCTATGTTCATGGACGGGTTCTCTCTTCCTCGGGCTTTCACTAACACTTTTATAGTGTTGATTCCTAAGGTTAAGCAACCTCAAACTTTTGGTGATTACAGGCCTATTAGCTTATGTTCAGTTTTTAATAAAATCATTTCAAAGCTCTTAGCGCGTCGTTTAGCTCCACTGTTACCACGCCTGATATCTCAGGAGCAGAGTGGATTTGTGCAAGGTAGGGAAATAGTTGATAATATTCTATTAGCTCAAGAGATGATGGCCAAAATGCAGAAGAAGAATAGAGGAGGAAATATTATGATTAAACTTGATATGATGAAGGCTTACGATAGGGTGGATTGGAGATATCTACTAAAAGTTCTTCGTCGATTTGGCTTTCATAACAAGTGGGTCGATATGATGCTGAGGATTGTTAATAATGTGTGGTATTCTCCCCTAATCAATGGGGAATCCACAGATTATTTTCAAGCATTTCGTGGGTTGCGACAAGGTGATCCTTTGTCTCCGGCACTGTTTATTCTTGCAGCAGAAGTTCTCTCTCGAAGTCTTAACAGACTTCCTGATAATGAAGGCTATACTCCTTTCTTTACTCCTAGGGGATGTCCTCCTATCACTCATCTTGCATATGCAGATGATGTGTTACTATTCTCGACAGGAGATATTAGGTCTGTGGGGATGATTAATGAAGTGTTGTCTAGATATGAAGCAATGTCGGGACAGCAGATTAGCAAACAAAAGTCTTCCATTTATATTTCTTCGAAGGAACGGCCAGAGAAAGGGGTTGAACTTGGCTCTAGATTTGGTTTCAAGGTGGGCTCTCCTCCGTTTACTTATCTCGGTTGTCCGCTTATGGCTGGTAGGCGTAATGGGGGGATGTTTGAAGATTTGTTTGACAGGATTCGAAACAAATTGGAAGGATGGCACAATAAAATCTTATCACCAGGAGGCAAGTTGGTGTTAATCAAGAATGTGCTAGCCTCCATTCCAGTTTATACGTTGGCTGCGTGTGATCCACCTATAGCAGTGCTTAATAGGATGGAGTCTATGTTCTCCTCGTTCTTCTGGGGATCTACTGATGGTGTTGCGAAGAGGACATGGCTGTGTTTGTCTTCTATTGCTCGAACAAAAGATGAAGGAGGGCTGGGGGTTAGACGATTGCAGGATGTTATGACTGCAATGACTATAAAGTTATGGTGGAAATTCAAGACTCAATTGTCGTTATGGACGAATTTTTTCAAGAGGAAATATTGCTCTCAAGAATCTGAGGATGTTGTTCAACTGACGTCCAATGCTTCACATGTCTGGAAGAGATTGGTAGAAGGAAGAAGGCTATCGGGGCAGTACATCACACAGGTTGATGGCGTCTGGAATTGGCTATATGTGCAGTCATGTATATTTTCTGTTTCATCTGCATGGGAGTTAAGTCGTATTCATATGCCTAGACTACCTTATTTCAAATACATCTGGAATAAGTGTATTCCTGCTAAGTGGTCGATTCTTTGTTGGCGTATGTTGCATGGGAAACTACCTACAGATGACAATATCTCCAGGCTCGGATTTAGTATGGCTTCGAAATGTCATTATTGTACTAACCCTTCAGCTGAGAGTATTGATCATGTTTTTCATGAAGGAGAGTTAGTTGTTAAAGTTTGGGCTTCGATTCAACAGTCTTACAACATCAGATCAAGTGGAAGTTCATTGATTCATCGACTTCGATCATGGTGGAGGAAAAAGAAAAAACACAGAAAAGAGATCGTGGTGGCAGCAGTGGTTTGGGTGCTATGGAAAAATCGAAATAAATGGCGATATGAGCAGTATGTGTATGGAGCTGATCAGTTAATCATGGAAGTAGGTAGGCAGGTTGCTAAAGCTAGTATCAAATGTAGCCATTAATTTTGTAACCTGAGTTGGAACTCAAAGTTTATGAATGAATAAAGTTGTTTGAAAATATATATATATATATATATATATATATATATATATATATATATATATATATATATATATATATATATATATATATTTGTGTGTGTGTGGGAAGGGATCACATGACATAATCTATTTGACATCCAAAATAACACACATTCATAGCCGCATGTTAATATAATTAAACGGTTAAGATTTGTCAAATAAGGGATCACATTTGTCTATTAACTACCTTATCAATACTTAGAAAATTACAAAGTTTGACTAATAATGGTCAGATTTTATGTGTCATCAAATGCCACCTATTAATTAACCCACATAATTTACAACCCTCCATGCCACCTATAATTAACCCAATTTACTACAACCTACTAAATTGAACCTGTGAATCCGTGCAAGGCAACAAAAAGAAATAAATTATCATAGCTTTCTACTTCTATATTAATTTATTTAGCTGGTGCCTTTTTTTGGAAAAGTTTTATTAGAGAATTTTTTTGGATATTTTCTCTGATCTTTTATATTATATACTATCTACATGTTTTTTTTCATCAACAGAATTTGTTAGAGCATTGTTTTAAAAAGAAGGACTCCTTCTCGCTAAATTAATAGGCGTATATTTAGAAAATTAAAAGAAACTACATCTAAATTAAGTTGATATTGAAAAATTAATCCGTGCAAAGCAAATAAATTAGAACCTGTAATTTTTATACACCTTATTTATGAATATATGCATAGAAAACAAATAGTTTTGACATTATGCAATATTATTTTTTTCCATCTGGGGACCTAAATTACTGATATTGGACATTTTTATTAGCAGCAATTGCATAGGCAAGAAAATTCAATATTATTTTCTTGTCACTTGGCATTTCACTTGCATTTCATACTTACAGTATTACTATTGTTCCTGCCGGATGTACTTCAAATGCAAATAAAGAGTAAGCAGTAGCTTAGTACTGCATGCTTCGATGCAACTTAAATAAACCAAGGCTTTGATTACAAGTTTATCTTTCAGCCATGCTCTTCTGTTGTTAAATACAAAACAAAATCTTTCCTCTACAAAATTTTCTTGTTATGATAGTTCATAGTCCTGAAAAAAAATAGTTGATGAAAAGTTTGATACCATAGTCCACAGACTTAATGTTAGAGGAAAGTTCAATTTATATTCCAATATAGTTTCTCAACATAATTTTGTACCACGATAATTAACCATGATAGGAAATCGAACAATCCATGATAAAAGTTGGGCCATTGAAAGCTGGTAATTACTTCAATGGAATTGCTTGAATTCTTATCATTGTTTTCAAAACAGATAATGAAGAAAAAAATAAATCAAAGTAGATATTGGTTTGATTTTCTCTCGTCCCTCCATAAACTTGTGCTCTTGTTTGCAGATCAATAAAGAAGGGATGTGTGTTACTTCTCCGAGGTTTGGATTCCAGACTTTTAAAAGTCCTCCCAACTGATTTTCAAAAGCTCTGATGCAAGGTACATTGTTCTGCATACTCAATATTCTATCGAGCTGAGCACCTTCATTGAAAAGTTCTTCAAATTGTTTCACTTAACGATGACTCTGACTGAAATATTGCAGGTTGCATTTCAAGCTTTGAGATTCTCAGCTCCCATCCATAATCTTGAACATTATGAATATTGCAAAAGAATCAAATTAAAATTCTTGAACATTATAAATTATTATAAGAACAAAATTATATTTAGAAAAATTAATATAATCTACATCTACTTAATGGCAATGCAAAAAGATGTAAAAAAATGAACCTGCACGAGTATCGTCACCGCTCTCTGAGTACTCATTTTTTCATTGCCAGAGTCTAGTGAAATGTAATAGAAATTTTATAAAATTGGGAAATATAAAAAATAATAAGTAATTTTCTTGTTTGTTCCTTACCTGTTTCACAAATTTTGGTCTTCTTTCTATTCGGATTTTGAGGACAGTTTCTCTTGTCGTGATAATAATGACGTTGACATCGGGTGCAAGACCTTTTCTGTTTTTTAGATACCATTTCAATAAAACTCTTCCATCTACCATTCTGAGAAACATTTTGCTTTAATTTATCATTTTTGTTGTGTTCTTTTTTTCTACCCTTTGTTTGTGAGACATTTGGATCTAAGAGGAATTGCTGAGTAGTGGACCCTTGAAAATGTGTTTTCATTTGGATCTAAGAGGATTTTTTTCTACCCTTTTTTTCTACCAATAGTCTCAATGTGTTTTCATTATTATTCTCAATATTTTCAAGCAATTCTGACTTAATCAGGGAAACCCTTGAAAATGCATCTTCAATAATATCAAGTGCGGATTTATTTGATCTTGATGCAATTGATGCCAATTGTGTTTATTGCCGAAGTAAATGCCCAAATCTTAGTGATTCCGAACCCACATGGCTATCATGTATAAGTAACTTATCAGTCTCCACCATTTCACCTTTATTTGCCTCTTTTGTCCATCTTTTCAATATAAAGTGGAATGTAATATTGTCCACAACAACGCGTTCAAGGACTTTCATAATGTGTCTGCACAAAATCGTAATAAAATCAAGATATTGTTACCCACATCTAGCCTCCTCGGTATTTAAGTTCAATTTAACAAGAAACTCTTCGTGTGCACCTTCCTTTGATTTCACGACATATGTTCGAAAGTCACCATCCATCCATTTCCCCTTCTTGCACTCTGTATCTTGTAATCTCATCCCATTGGGCTCAAAATTTCTCAAAAATAGCTTTTGTGTATATATTTGATGCATGTTTTAATAATAAACTATTTTTATTTGAAAATGCAATACTTATGACATGACTCAAAATCCTCTCTTCTTTTATTTTCATATCTTTTCCCCAATGCTTGCTCATAATTTCTAACAAAGCTCCTTAAATTGGTTTAATATAACAAATGCATCGCCTATCTCCTTGTGGTGCACCAGCAGGCTTAGGCACCCATTCGAGGCGCCTCTTTAGAGAGTGGTTCTGCACTTGTATAGTGTGTCTATCTTTGGTCACAGTGTCTGTATGCGCCTTGTTTACAGAAACTGGGGTGCGCTTAGCACCAGAAGCACTTAGCATCTTTTCGAACGCCATTTGGTGTAATTTAATGACCAGCGTCCCTTTCTTAGAGCCGATCGATGTTGAATCGCCTTGAGTTGTCACCTTCTCGTTGGAGGAGAAGGTCGTCCCTAGCAGAGTCGCCATTTTGTTTCTAAAAAACAAAAAGTGTTCTTATTACAAACTTTTAAAGAATCGTATACGAGAACAATAAATTCTGCGAAAGTACAACTGTAGGAGTCCGGTCTGGTTGACGACTGCGTTGTCCCTTTGACAAGGCGATTGTGGATGGAAGCAAGCCTGTCACTGTGTCTCGGAGCTTCTATTGACGAGGAATCTTCTGTATGGCTCGGCCGTGTAGAAGTATCGACAGAACTTCGACTTCGATTAACGGTTGAAGAACTTGCTCTTAAGAATTAATGATTGCAGAAGATGGAAGTGCGATGAGTGCTCAAACTATACCCCTCCTCTCTGTCTGTGTACATTGGGGGAGTGGATCTCTATTTATAGAGCCAAGAGATAACCACCTGACAGTTATCCGAAGTAGACACCCTTTTTCTGGATAGGCGCCTAAGCTACTAGGCACCATTTTTAAGCAGAGACGCCTTTGACATGTGGCGCCTATACGAAATAGGCGCATGGTCGTGGCCAAGTGATGGGTACGTTCTTTAGGGAATTCAGAGTAGTGCACCACGTTCAGTATGCATGGCAGATTAATATATTAGCAGAGAACTGAATACTTTGAGAAAGGCACGCAAAGAAGTAGGCGCCTAGAAAAGTTGAGCACCTAGTGGCAGTAGGCTCCTAAATGGGTCAGGGTGCCTCAGAGAGATGGGCGCCTGAATACATAAGGAGCCTAGGAGAACAGAACTCTTAAGAAATAATGGGCGCCTAAGAGAGTTAGGCACCTAAGAGACATGGGGCACCTAAGAGTATTAGGCGCCTAAGAAAGACAGATATTTTGAGCACCTACACAATGTTCCTCATAGTAATTTTCGGCAGCTTCAATAGAATCAAATATCATCCCCACATATGGTGCTTTGATAGTCGGAGTCTCAGTCGGAATATTACTCATTTTTCCTTTTTCAACTAGTGTTTAGTTATTTACTTCATCATTTTTCTCACCCTCAATATGATCCATATCACCATATGACATGTCAATTCTTTAATTCCACCTTCAATGAAAATTAATGCAACTTAAATTTTAGACAAAAGAAAATAAAATAAAAAGGTAAATAACATAATGCATTCCCACATCAATAGAGGATCTCTCATGAGTGTAACTCGTATAAAGCAAAGTTCTATGATTCTTCGTTGAAAGGAAAATTGACATATATATACAAAATATCAAAATGCATCATCTAAGTAGTATATTACCTTGATATCGTCAGGGCAAGGCTCTACTATTCCTTATGAATGTCTTGGAAGAAACCTAAAACATGAGACAATGACACTACATAAGTTAAAACAAGGAACACAAAAGAAGTATACAGAGTCAAAAAAACATAGGGGGTGAGACAATGATCAGGTATACTAACATGTCAAGTTGTAGAAACAAATGATACACAAAATAGAATTGCATAGACATAAACAATTTTGATACTTACGGAAACACAAAATGGTGATACTGAGAACACTTAGATTTGTCAGGCTCAAAACTATGGTCACAAAATAAAGTTAATTTTCAATACTCACGCTTAAACTATGGTCACAAAATAAAGTTTATTTTCAATACTCCCGCTTAAACTTGATTTTGCGACTCCAAGTGAACTTCTTGCCTTGAATAGTACTTCTGCCTCGATTTGCTGGGTGAAGATATCGGTAGCTTGCTTTTGCATTTTAACATACATACTTTGCACTTTCTTTCTTCTGATAGGCATCTTTGGATATGTGAGCTTGCTTTTCATATAGATGATGCTCAATCTTTGATTATAGCCTTTTGCTAGTAGTCTATGTTTGTACCTCTCGACTTCATCTTGAGCGTTATTCTTTGGCTTGTAGATACTTTTTATTCAAATTTTATTTGTCCATTTTGGAAGTGTAGCTAGCTCCCAAGTGTCGTCCTTATGATATCCTTGATTTATTTATGCATGGCAACCTTTTTCCTTCTTACATTACTTCGCTTCTACAAAACCTATTGGTTCACAATCGACAAAAGAGCAAAATTTTGTTAGAACATTTTGATTATTAATTACCTTAATCTCCTCTTGTAAGTTTATCATGTGTGGAGTACTTCTCTCATCCATGGATGATGGTGGAGAGTCTTCTCGAGATGGTATTGACATCACCAGTGAAGTAATAGACTCTTGCACTACTTCACGTGCTTGCACTTTATCCTCTTCTTCCATGAGAGAAACCAAGTCATAACTTAATTCTTGGCATCTGGTTGCTACGAGCATTCTTCATTGGACACATTGTCTCTACTTACATCAATTTCTTGAATGGTTTCTTCTTCACTCTCTTTTTCTGTCACCGATGTTTCTAGATCATCTTCAAAAGTGATATAATTGCCATGAACTCATCAAGATCCATCAAGATGTCTATGCTTACATACATATGGTTGTTTTCCTTCATGTGGAGGTACCATGTGTTATATCTTCTTCTTCCTCCTTCTCATTTTCTTTTTCATTGTGCGCAAATAATAAAGTAGAGTTCTTATGCATTTTCTCTTCAACATATTGATCTTTCTCCTCAACATGTCTAGTTGTGTTTTTAAAAACCGATGCATAATATCCAAACTTAATTATGACAATTATAGTATTCAACTTAAAATTTATCATACCTTTGACTTCCATCTCTTCGTGTGAAGCTTCCTCTTCCACGTCCTCTTGTAGGATAGTTTTGGCCTCTTTTTTCATTGGTGAATTTCTTGTAATGAGTTCTTTCCTCTCTTCCACGACCTCGACCATGACCTCTTTGACTTCTTTGATTGGTATAGCTTTCTTCATTCTCCTTGAAGGTGAGATTTGTTTGAAGGACTTGCTCGAATATATCTTGCTTTTTCGTTCTTCTTTATTCATAAGCTTTTAATGAGCCCTTATTGCTAAATGTTCATGGCCTCCAAGTCTTTAGTTTCTTCAATAGTTACTATGATATGCTTAAATTGTCACTACACCAAAACTGATGATTTGCGACAGTTATAGATGTCCAACAATGACGTATTAAAACTGTTGTTGCATTCTCGACGGATTAAAAGTGTTATTTAATATGAAAATCCATTTCACCCAAACAAAAAAAATTTAATTCAACGGATTAAACAGTCGCTTAACATCAAAATTATGTTGAAAATTTTTGGTTAAAATTTTTGGCTCCCTCATTTTTTACCAAAATGCGCACGGCTGATCCCTTCTCTCAAAATTTCACTTAAAATATCCTTTCATTTCTTCTCAACTCTTCTTCTTCTAAAAATTCCCCATTTTCTCAATCCTCTGTTATCCTCCATTCTCTTAGCCGATTATCTCTTATAACAGGTAATTTTCCCTAATGGTTCTCAGTTTTTATATGTTGTGTTTGGGTTATAGACCGGAGAGGACAGGTGGTGGTCATGGTAGCTGTTGACGGTGATGGCGGATGAGGTTGATGATGATGATGGTAGTGACGGTGTTTATGGTAGAGGTGGTGGTGTCTATGGGTGATGATGATGGTGGTGGCTGCGGTGTCCATGGTGGCGGTGGTATCGAGATGGTGGCAGCGATGTATATGGTGGTGGTGGTAGTGGGCGATGATGGTGATGGTGATGGTGGCCGTGAGATATGTGGTGGAGGTGATGGGATGAGGTAACAGTAGCAAGAAAAAAGGAAAAGAGAGAGAGAGATTAGGATTGCTTTGGTGGTCGACCGTGCTGAGAAGGGTTGGGGTCGGATGAACTCAGTGGAAAAATGCTTAGTGCCGGCTGAAATATTAGGATTTGTTTTTGTTTATTTTTCTAGGATTTCTTTTGTTTGTATTTTCCCAATCCTTTATTTTCTCTGAAGTTATTCACCATTTTCTGGTTCTCACTCTTTCTCTCTAGGTCAGCGATGAAAGACGAGACTTCTAAAGCTAGGGTTTTTTCATCCTCAGGTCATATTATAATCAACATTTTTTATTTCTTGATATTTATTTTTTACTACAAAGACTTTATTGTTATGTTGATTTCTAGGTTTAGAGAAGGTACTACTAACTTAGTAAACTTACTATTGTCTTGTTATCCTTCTTGTCTTGGTATTACAGTTTATTAGTCATCGTTGTCATCATAAAACACAAGAAATATGCACATATTTCCAACAACAATGTATAAGAACATGTTGTTTTATTTTTAATTGTTTGGTGTTATGAATTATTTTTGATAATTTTAGATACTCTTGTATTGGACGGGTTCTTTCCAAGGTAAATCAACAATAACAATTGCCTTTTTTATTTTTAATCAGTTTTTTCATGATATCATTATATGTTTAATATAATTTCAGATGCACTATAATTTTAATGCACTATATGTCAGATAATTGATTTTGGAGTACCATGTTGTATTTGAGAGTGATTGTGGCATCTAATATGCATGTTTTATGATTTTAGAGTATTATTTCCTATGATTTTGGAGTATTCTGTTGTACATTATAGGAAGGAGGAAGTTACAGAGGAAGATCGCTACACAAAATTCACCCAAAATCCAAATTTCAGATTCATATGATACGACTAAGTGGCCAAACATATTGAGTCGATTTACCTAGAAAATAGGATAATTGTTGACTGAATCTGATCGATACATACCCAATATACTTTGGATGTTTGAGTTTGGTTCACTAAGTACTTTGACATATTGAGCATAACTTGACCATAAACTTGAATTAATGTTCAATCTAGCTAGTAAATATAAATAACCTGGTAACTATGAGATCAATAGCTAGCAACTATGTGATTACAAACTGCATAACTATAAATTTAATTATTTTGGCACATTGGAGCCCAACTTGGTCATAGTCAAGTTATGATAGTTAAGACGCAATGCATGTTGAGCTTTCAAGTTGAGCTTGTTTATGCTAGAGCTGATTAGTCAAGCTTAAATCATTTAGGCAATCTAGCGCATTCCCATGTTCAATTTTGGGTTGCTTGCAACATAACTAAAGATGAGGGTCCAAGCTGAGTTGGAGCTTGTGAGATGTGTTATTGATTTACAACAGCCTACTTCCTATATCTCTAACATCATTCCCTTCTTCTACTCCTTTGTACCCATCAACATCATGGTCATCATCCAAGCATTCTTCATTATCCACATGAACCTGCATGTCTTTCTTACCCCCATCTAATCCAGTTTCCACCCTAAGCCTAGCTTGCTAAGTCGAGTTGAGCTTGTTGAGATACGCAACTGTGTAAACTCTTAAAAATTTTACTGGTAACTCGATGTAACCACCACTTTTCTAAAATGAGAATAAATTTGAACTTTTATAAAATTAATTATTAAATAATAGGATTTAAATCTTGTTAGTGTTTTTTGATGAGTTTTAATTAATTTAATACTATTTAAGTTGGTGAATTGTGATTTTGGTGCTTTACTAGTGTAATCCTAGAACTACTTATCCTAGAGACTAACCACGACCAATAGGACCTAACCATGTGATTAGATTGGCTAGTTAATTAATATGTGCTAAGTGTTGTGTTAGACCTTAACATAGAATTGTCCTAACCTAGATATTACTCATGAGCCTAGATATTAGATTAGAAGCTTCCATCTCATGACAATGTTAGTAATATCTAGATATTTGTTAAGGTTAGATATTTAGTTGGGCCTTTAGCTCGAGGGCTTAATTTACATTATAAAGAGGGCCATAGCCACCAATTAAACTAAGGCCGCGTTTGGTACACTGTAATGTAATTGTTATCGCATTATAATCAAGTAGAAAAATAAGTTTTTCTACTTGATTACATTGCAATTATGATTACATTACAGTGTATCAAACGAGGCCTAAACCCTAATCCTAGAGAGACCATTGGCAGCCAAGAGGCAGCCCCTTCCCTATTTAAACATCTCCTTAGCCCCCCTGCCTCTTTTTATTGCCTTCTACAAACCCTAATTTGTGTTCTTCCCCAAAATCATCCCCTTTCACCAAATCAACTCCAAATTGAGCCCAATAAATTACAATACATTCCCCTACTGTAGAAAAGGCCATTTTTGGATAGCTAGCAAGGATTTGGAGCAAGTTGACCATAGGAAGTGGAGGATTTGGCTATCAAGAACAATTTCATTGAGATTTTAACACTCAATAGGTAATGGCCTTTAAACCTATTTGATTTCTGATTTCTTTCTACAGATGCATTCATTTAGGGTTTCCCTAGCTATTGACCAAGTTTGGTAGGATTTCGTGTCCATTTGATACTCGTATCGGAGGCGTATCAGAGTGCTATGTAAGGTGTTTGATGAAATGCAACAATGAAATATTTGTTAATATTTTTCAAAACTAATTTGACTTTTCTGTAGCCTTATATGTGTGAAATTTATTCCTTGGACACTCAGTCGAGTTTGGTGTCGTCTTTGTGTCTAAATCGGACACGGGGAGCTCTGCGCTGCACTATGACCCTTCCCTGCTACCCGACCCTTAGATTTTTCTGTACACGACACCATATGACACGAAACTTGGCATGGAGGTGGGGGCCATGACTGTCAGGCCCCTCCCCAAGTTTCAGTCGATTTGGTGCTGTGTCGGACACGCTATCGTGTCTGCACTGATTTTGCATACACTGCACACACGAATTTTTGCTCTGACACACAATTGTATCACACGACACGACATACTTGGACACGAGATATACACTTGTACACCTAGCTCTACACCTACCCTAGCTCTGGACACGAGCACGAGGCATTTAGTGCTGTGTGTCATGTCCTATCTAGGTTGACACATCAGCATGAGGCCACTGTATTTTCTATTTTTACACTTTGTGTGGACACTTTGTTTGGACACGATTTGGACTCTATTTGGACACGAATGACCCCCCTTGTAACACTTGTGTTCACACTTTTCCTCCTTTTTCTATTTTCCAGTTTGTATATATGTTTGGGGGTTTTTGGTTTTAGTATCAGTAGTTGACTGATACTGAGGTTGGGGTTTCGAAAGTGAGATGTTGTTAATTGGGGTTGGGGAATATTTCAATGTTATATATATATATTATATATATATATATATATATATATATATATATATATATATATATATATATATATATATATATATATATATATATATATATATATTTTGATGTCATATAGGCTTTGATGTTATCTAGATATATATATTTCAGATATATATATATATGTATATGTTTTGATGATATATATGTTTGGTGTTATACATATTTTGTTGTACCTATATATAATTTCAGATATTGTATACATATAGGTTTAGATGGATATATATATATATATATATATATATATATATATATATATATATATATATATATATATATATATATATATATATATCAGTTGCTATAGATTATAGGTTAGATGTTGTGACAGTTGAGTTGGGTTTGTTCAGGTGTGGGGGTTAGTTGAAATGATTAGTTGATGTGGGGGTTAGTTGAGTGTATTTGAGGCTTGTGTCTTGCATTTTGGTTTTGAGTGAGTGAGTGAGAGCCATGGCTAGCCAATGTGGCTATTGCTGTACAAGCAGTAGTGAGTGTGGGAGTTAGCTTGGAGTTGGGTGTGGTGTCCTTGTTAGTTTGGGGTTGTCCTAGAGTGTGAGTGAAAGAGTGAAGATGAAGTCTTGATGTAGTGTTCAGTTTGTGTTTAGGAGCAAATAGCAGCAGGGCCACAATAGCAGTAGGATTAGAAGTAGCAATGCAGTAGCTGTAGCATTAATAGAAGCCAGTAGCACTGCAGTTGCATAGCAGTAGGAGCCCAGCAGCATGCTTAGCATAGCAATTGCAGCAGTAGCTTGGAGTAGCAGCAGCTAGCATGGGCAGTGGGCATATTAGAGAGAGAGAGAGGAAGGTGGAGGCTAAGGTAGGCATAGCAGTTGGTGTTAGTAGAGTGTATTTGTCATGAAGAATATTAGATGTTAGAGGTAGGTTTGCCAATAGTATAAAGGAAGAGAGGGTAGTAGATAGTGGGGTTGTATATACATATAGTTATGATACCTTATGTAATAGTTTAGAGTATATTGGTTTTAACTAGGTATAGTTATAGATAGGAAATGTTGTATGGGAAGGCTAGATAATGTTTAGAATAGGTAAGGCCAAGGGTTTGGTAAGGATAGCTAGCCATGAGTATATGGTTATGGGGTATTGGCCTAGTGTAGGCAGATACCTTGGTAAGGTAAGGTATAGCCCTAAAAACGTAGGTGTTACTTAGTTTGACTAGTATGACCTAGCCTTAACTAGATGTTAACTTGGGTTGACTGAGGGTTGACCAAGGTTGACAAAGAGTTGACTTTAACCTAGATTGACCTAGAATCATATAGAATGCATTGTAACTTCATTTACCTTATATTGAACACATCTTAACCTATATTGCTCTAATTAGGACAGTGTGACTCCTGTTCAGCATCTAATATTGTAACGCCCGAGTCCCAAAATACATAAGACTAAGTACGTCAACATGCCAGCTGCACATATACGAAGAATACACCAATATGTGGTATCCTCGTATTAGTACATAAGCTGTAAATAATATAACATGATAAGCCATAATATAAATAACTATATCTCATCCACAGCTCAACGCAGAAAGTATAATAAGTCTCAATAAATAAAAGAAGTCAAAGGGATAGCCAGGTGGACATACCCACTCCAAACAGCTATAAAAATAGTCTCAACTAAATGGAGTCCAACCTCCTCAAAAAAGAAAGATGAAAATAAAAAGATGTCCACTACATAGTCTTAGATAATAAAGAAAAACTAAGTATCAGCGGGAGATGCCTCGTCATCGATGTAAGAAGGATCGAAAGCTACTCCGTACTCCTGGGGATAATCCAGCTCGTTTAATCCTGGAGAGATCACCAGGTCCTTAGAGGGACGTAACAAGATACAGAAAAATATGCCGAAATAACTGAATGTATAAATATGCAGCTATGACACTACAGGTTCTCCTAACCGTCTATGTGAGATGCACTTTGAGAACAACATTCTGCGCAGGGACTGTAGGATCAGTAGAGTAAATAAAGAGTAGCAGTAACATTCGAGTCGCTATCGGCTAGGGGCAGAAAGTAGCGCTCATACGAGTTACTATCGGCCAAGAAATGTGTGTAAAAATGTAAATGTGGCCCCTACGCTAGTAGCTGTCCCCTCCCCCCAATGCTCATGTCCAAGATGTATCCACAACCTGTCCAGTTGGTAACTGCTATGGCTTCTAACTCGACATACTAGTAGCAGTTACCTCCTATCCGTTGCACGACCCATATGTATCGATGGACATTCGAGTACGCAGGTCCGTGTCCTATATGAACTCACTCATCACGTGATATATGTGTCAAGGACATAGGAGATATGAAAATATCCCACACTCATAAGGTGGTCGTCTAACACTAGGTCGATATGCATAATAAAATATAAAATAACAAAAATGACTAAATCTAGTCGCCTGCACCCAAGTGTGACTGGAACGCACAATATAAACAAAATGACAATACAAGAAAGAAATATGCAATAATAAAATATACTAAAAATAATGAGCACAATTAGAATCTATGGTACGGTATACTTGCATGTGGTGCAAGGAAGGCAATCCAACAGTCGCAAGCGGCAGCACCAAAAACTCGTAATTCACAGACGACTCCGGATGCTAAAACAAACATCAAAAATATTTTCGGTGTAAAAGATATCTCTAAGAAACGCCTGTCCGAAAGTCAAATTTTTTGAATAGGGCTAAATCGTAAGTTCGGGTCAAAACGATGTCCGTCGTTGGACCCGCTTTGTAACAAAATACGTGCCAGTATCTAAGGTCTCTAAAGTCATCAAACTACATGTCTACGAATTCGGTTTGAGGAGACGAACCCAATCGTATGTCCAAAGTTGGATTCCGGCGGGCCATGTATAATTTTGCCCGTTGGATCGGGTCGCGGGCCCGCCAAATAGGTATTCCGATCGACCTTCTCAGATTCGGACCAAACTTGGCACATACGTCCAAAATTTCAATACGGTCCTGCTGGTGCAAGTTTCGTCTCGATTTGACGAACGTACACAAAGTTATGGTCAAGTTTGCAAAACGTCGATATGTGGGTATCTTAACGGATACACATTGATTTCGTCGTGCACACGCAACGAAATCGAGTTTCGTCAGTTACCATACGTCGACAATATCCATACGCGCCTTTCGATGTATATAATGTGCGACCACGTCGCTCGATTTGTTGGGGCGCACGTCGTATCAGGAAGTTTTCTAAAGTTTTAGTTTTTAAAACCAGTTTTTCGCATATGTTTAACATCACGTAAGTTTTTGTACAAATCTCGATTATGTTGGCTTTTACTGTTATAAACTAGTTTAACAAAAACCCTAATGTACACATCAAAAATGGGCTTCCAAGTTAGGGGTTTGGGGCAGTTCTTTGCTTTGTTTTTCGGCAGCGAACGTACAATTTTGCATCGATTTCTGCGCCAATCTAGGGTACGAGGTCGAAGTCCCATTGAAGGGTTTCGAAGGGGGTTACAAGGTCTCTCAATAGGATTTAACGATTCGAGAAATGACTGGAAATTAAAGAAGATATCGTTGTTACACTACCAGAATAAGCCATATTAGCGACGCCCAAAAACGTCGCTAAAAAGGTTGAAAACGTCGCTAAGTTCATTTTTCGACGTATTTAGTAACGTTTTATTGTTTTCTCAGAAAGCCTAGTCGCTAACAGGTAAAATATCGCTAATCGTCACTCTTACCGACGCTTTATGTCGGTAATCCTGGAACATTTAGCGATGTTTACCGGCGCACCGTCGGTAATATAGCAACGTTTATTACGTCAATACCCGTTGGTAAATCTTGGAACTTTTAGCGACGTATTTGGAATACTTACCGACGTATACCGATTCCGTTAACAAGGAAAAATCTTGGAACATTTAGCGTCATTTAGCGACGTTTACCGACGCGTACCGGCGCACAATTACGTCGGTAAGCGTCGGTATACCTGCTGACTTACCGACGTTTCCCTGCGTCGCCAAACGTGGGTAAATATCGCTAAATTACAAAAAAAAAAAAAAATTACAGAATGTCCATAAAATCATATTTTCTCCCTGCAGTTTAATGAATAACAATAAATATACACAGAAGCACATTTTCTTCCTAGGTTCGCCGACCCCTTCGGTGGAACACTCAATATCGATAAATCACAACAGTATAACAATCAACACAAACAATACTAAAAGTCTACAACTAATATCCAAAGTGCACAACCAACACAAAGTGTATAACAAACACTAAAATATCTAAAGTCTACAACCAATATCCAAAGTGTATAAAAATCAACCCAGTCTACAACCAACCAACCAACCAATATCCAAAGTTTACACAACCAATACTAAAAGTCTACATACAAACAAACAATCAACATAAACAAACACTAAAATATCATCACATCAAATAGTCCTAACTCGGACTACTACGGATCTAGAGGAGGAGGGGCACCGCTGTGCCTCAAGGATAGAAACATCTCGTACTCCTCCCATGAAATCGTCACCAATGAAGAACGCAGTAACGTCGGTGGAGTCGGTGTCGATAAAAAAGGCGGAGTCGACGACGTTGAAGGCGTACCCGGAGGACAATAACGCTCCAACGCTGCTAGTCGCTGGTGGTATGAATCTATGGTAGATAACAGTCTCGTACTACTATCAACCATCGAATCCTACATCAACGTCAGCCTCTCGTCCATAGGCAGCTGTGATGCTTGCAGATCCGACATGCTGCGCTCTGTCGACGCTCTAAGATCAGTGACACCCCGATCTGTCCTCTCACTCATATCCCTGAGCTCCATAATGCTGCGGTCGAGCGTATCCAATCGTGCCAGGAGCGCAGCATCGTCCGTATGGTGCTGCTCCTGGATCCGTCGTAGCAGCTCATCACGGACAGACTCCACCATCTGCTGGACTCGGGCAGACTCCTGGGAGGGATATGGGCCATGCACACTAGCAGGGGAGGTCGTAGAGGACTGTGTCGCAACTAGGGCACCATAGGATCCCGTACCGTAGTACGTACCCCTGTGGAGACCACCAGCAGCGGTAACCCATAGCTCGTCCTCCGACGGAGCTGGAGCGGGCTGCGAGGAAGTACCGGCCTCTCCCGCAGTAGGTGCACTAGCAGCTGCCCGCTTCTTAAGCCATTGAAACTCGGCCTTGAAAGCATGGATATTCTATAACTTCTAATGTCTAATATACTTATTATTACTAACTACATGAATATTTATATGCATGCATATTTACTAAGTTGTATCAAAACTAACACGAAGTATTAAAATTAATAAATAGAATTTTAACACTTACATAGGCCTTCTCGGCCCTCTCGTCAATAAGCTTCCCGTCCTTCCGATGTGTTGTCAGGAAGACGGTTACCATATTGGCATCATCACCCATATTTACCTGTAATTAAATATATCACCTTTTACTAATTTATCAGACTTATATTAAAATAATATTTCTGAAATAAAAAGACATACAAAATGACGGAAATGTTACGTCATCGGAATCGACCCACCGCACCACTTTGATCCCTACTTCCTAGCCTCCTTGGCCTTCTCAGACTTTTTCTTGTACCTTAGCTCGTCGAATCGAGCCTTCATCGTAGTCCACTGATCAGGGGTGATCCAACCTTGGATCGACTTTCCGACACGATCACGAGTCTTCTGATCATTAACAGCATCGCGGATCAGCTTAGCAGCGACGACAGGAAACATCCCCTCGATCAGCTCGGCCTGGTGCGATAGATAAAAAATATTGCCTAGAAGAGTGCAAACCAAATATTTATCAGTTATATATAATATATAAAAATTATATGATTTATGTTAAAAGTAAATATATTTTAACATTGAAGCGCGCAAACCAGTAGCAAATATATTTTAACCTTGAATTCCGGAGCATCAAAGTAGTTTATCCAAGGACCACCATAATTATTTCTCAATAAGTGGCCTAGGCATCTCTCTACCCACGGGAGACGATATCTATACAGACATATTATATTCATGAGAAAAGTTAATTTATGATAAATACAGAAAAAATGATAAACCAAAATACTTACTTTGTATCGTCGGACCAGATCTCCGTTCTTGTCTCCTCCGGAGGTGCGCACGCATGATCTGCCTGATACTGGTCGGCCGTCGGCTCAGCCTCCTCCATCTGCTTATTTGTCTCCATTGTCGTATGAGCAGGAGGAACGCTAGACTCAAGAGCAGTCTTAGGCCTAGAACTACTCGTCCCAGGAGATACAAAGGAGTACTCGGCGACGAGGATCCAAAGCCGATACCAGTAGGAGGTACCGAAGGAGAACCCCGTCATCCCCCACGTCAGGACATGAGGAACGATCTGCGACGACCTGCCATACCTGATAACAACACATGATGATACAACAAATAATAAAGACTAGAAATATGAAAGTACAATAAAGACAAGATAATAACCAAGACAACATATAATGATACAAGATAATAACCAAGACAACATCTAAGCTCAGATAGTATATTCTATAAGAAACATCTAAGTCTAGATAGTAACCAAGACTAGGTAATAACCAAATGTACATTGTTTGCCATTAAATATCAAAGACAGGTATTACAGAAATATTGAAATTGATTGCAAACTCGCTTGTACAAAGAAGAGCCTAGAAAAAAAATCCTAGGAAATAATCTAAGTATAATTGTTTAGTTTTTGATTCTGGAGGGTGACGGTGGAGGCTTGGGAAAGTGTATCAACTCTGTCTTACTCCTTGGACTATCCGACGCAGTCTTTAGCTCTTAAAGAAATTACTTTTTTAAGGTTGCCAGCCTTTTGTAGGGGTGTGGGACCCTGCTATTTATAGTGGTGTGTGTTTTGAGCTACATAGATGGTCTATAGCCACATGGCTGATCAGCACGTGAAGACCCGCTCTTTGGCCGCCAGGTGTTAATTTGTTGGGATTTTGTTGCAGCAAATCTGGGTGGTTGAGACTTGGTCAGCCTGCCACGTGTGCTATCGCAGGATAGGAATAATTTTGAGCCGCATGAGTCTTTTAGTTTTCGACCATGTTGGGCCGTATGAGACTCATGCGGCTTAAGTCGCAATCTTCCTTAGCCAGCATATAGCTTAAGGACTTTTTGTAAGCCCCCTGAATTTTCGGGATTATTTATTTGAATTTTCTAAATGAATTATTTTTCGATGATTCATTTTGATTTAATTAATTTTGATCATTAAATGCTCTTTACCGTGACTTGGATTTCTAGAGCATCAGGGATGCCAGTCTCTGGTAACTTCCTTCTTGAAGTTTATAGTAGACGAGATTATATTCATGTTGATATATCATGTCCCATTCGAACTTGTTCCCTTGTGCTCCATTTGCTTCGTGCAACTTTCGGATCAATTTAGACCAATTTATTGTCTGCCATAATTTGTGACTTAACTTCCAACTTAACTTCCGGGTCCGACATCGGTCCAATCCAGTCGACCCAATATATGGCCCTAGCCTGTTTTGAGTCTACTATTCACGTGCCACCAAATTGATCACCCTTGTGCTCCCATTTCATCCATGATTTTAATTGGTTTAAATTTGTTATTTTAATTAAATCTTGGTCCCGAGCCTGTCCAAACTTGACCCAACATCCAATCCAAATTGGTGTGACCCCTGTCATGACTACCCATACACCCCACTATTGTATTTGTACTTTCTCCACTCAAAAATATTCCTATTTTATACAAATATCTATTTCTCTCTTTCCATTTCAAATATATACATAATATATATATATAATATCTCACTCTCTCTCTCACCTCACATCACACTCTCTCTCCCATTATCACTTAACCCACCCTCCTGTACGAGCAGCCTACCCCCCTCTCTACTTCTCTATCTCCTCTCTCTTTAATAATATATCTCTCTCTCTCTTTCTTCTATATATAATATATATACTCACACACATATACTAATCCCTCTCACTCTCCACTCCCACAAACACAACCCCCTCCCATCAGCCGATCTTCCTCTCTCCTCTTCCCCTACCTAGCCGACACCCCCACCTCTCCATTCTCTTTTTTCTTCGTCACTTCTTCTACAACAACACCACCATCACCATTATCATCATCTTCACCACCACCACCACCACCACCACCATAATTACACCACCACCACCATCATCCCACTTCTCCTCTTCTCCTCCTGCTTCTCCAGCCCTTCACCACCACTTTGCCGTCGTGCCCAGTCAGGTCGGGCACAACCGCCTCCACCGCCGCTCTAGGCCAGCGCAGCGTACGCACAACCCAGCAGCAGCAGCTGCACAACCGCAGCAGCAGTGGCACGCACGGCAACAGCCTATGCCGGCCAACCGTGCACCGCCGTGGCCGTCGCCGCCATGGCAGGACCCTCCTTGGCCGGGCGCACCCCCGGGCAGGCCCCCGTGGCCATCGCCCTCTTTCCCGATGCACCGTATAGGTGATTTCAGCATTTTTGTCGGAATCCCGTCGACGCGCGCGAGGAACGCCAAGTCAGAAAGTACGTTTTGCGACGACGACTTCGTGCACATTTTTCAAGAAATTCGACCGTTGGATCAGCGATTTCTTTGCTCTGTCTCAATCTCGGTATATAGATTTTCACTTCCCTCACTTTTCGTCCGTTAATTTTATCGTTTGATATAACAAAATTGGCCACCAAGTTGACCGTTTAAATTGTGTTATTTTTGGACAGTTTTGCGGAGCCAACTTCGTCGGTTCGTATATCCTCCATCGCAGCTCCGTCTGGCATGCCACTTATTCCTATGCGTAGCTGGTATAACCCTCTTCCTACCCCTTAAGTTTCGTTTTATTGTGAGCACGTTTGGTTGGTTGAATTTGACGCCAAAGTTGGCCGTCCGAATTCGTAATTTCCAAGTTGTTAAATTCCATTTTTGAACTCGGAACTCCGCATTCAATTTCTGACACCACCAGTAGACTTGTGGCATCGTTTTGGCATATTTTCATATAATGTTTGTTAGATTTGGAGGACGTGGGCCCTGACACGTATTTCGGTACAAAGCGGGCCTCACAGTCCGGGTCAACGAGACTTTTTGACGCTGACTCATCGAAATCCAATTCTGGATATACCGTTGAGTTTGTATCGTCATTCTTGACTCGTTGACATATAATTTGTTAGGTTTTAGTGGACATTAGTTTCGGCACGTATTTCGGTGCAAGTCGAATACCAATATCCGGGACAACGGGTCATTTTGAGATCGGCTCATCGAAATCCAATTTCGGACATACCATTGAGTTCGTATCGTCATTCTGGACTCGTTGACATATAATTTGCTGAGTTTTGAGGACATGCTTTTCTGTGCAAATCTGATTCCAATATCTGGGTCAACGGACCAATTTGAGATCGGGTCAACGGAATCCAATTCTGGATATACCGTTGGATTCGTATCATCATTCTGGATTCGTGGACATATAATTTGTTAGGTTTAGTGGACCAGTATTCTTGCATGTTTTTGGTGCAAAGCGGGTCCGATACGGACACCATTTTGACCTGAAATTACTTTTTTGTCCCTGTGTCCAAATTGGACTTATGGATAGGCTATTCTAGCTATTTCGACCTTTCTGGACACGTTGGTGATGGTTGTTTCACCATCCGACAACATTTGTAGGTTTTTATCCTATTATTATAATCTTTCTCCTTTCGTGGTATTTTGAGATCCATCGATTCCAGTGATTTTACAACCACTGAAATTGAATGTGTTGACTCTGTAGATGTTTATAGAGACGAGCCTTGACCCTGTTTGACCATGGTTGACTGCTTTGACTGAACGTCGAAGTAGAGTCAACATTTGACCTAGTTTAACCTAGAGTTGACCAGTTGACCCAAAGTCAACTGTTAGTCAACGTTAGTCAAGTTTGACCTAGAGTTGACCTAAGGTCGACCATGGTTGACCAGTTGACCAAAAGTCAACTGTAAGCCAACCCTTGACTTAGTTTGACTTGCTTTGACTTGCCTTCACCTAGTTTGACTTAGTATGACTTGGTTTTACTTCCAAACCCTTATATTAATACAGTATTCCATCTATAGGTCCTCGAGGCACTGTTCTTGGACTCAGTCGACTTATCCATCACATCACAGGTGAGTACATTCTCTGATAATATTTTTGTTTTATGATATCGTCTATGTTTCTTGTATTTAGTGTAGATATCCTTGTTCTCTTGACACATTGTTCACACAGATTGGTACTTTTTTGGATCCCGTCATGAGATGTTATTCCTTATTTTCCTTGGTATATCTTGTACAAGTCTTTCTTGTTCCTTGTGCATTGTATAGACACAATTCCTACGAAGCCTAGCTACCCTCTCAGAGAATCGCATGTCATGGTGTGTCATGGTTGTATCCACTATACTAGTCGGGGACGGGGAGTATTAGTGTAGATGTGTGGTCAATACCCGCCTTGTATATCTTGTGAACCTTGTGAATGCCAATCCTACACCACACGTATGATTGGCTATATCATCACCTTGTGCAGACCCAAGCCAGCCATATGTTGTAGCTAGTACTCACACACTTAGATAGATGATTCTTGATTCTTGTACATGCCATGATCAGTTTTACTTGCCTTGTTCTAGCTCAAGATTTACAGCTTACCTTGCCATGATACTCACATGTACATTTCATAATTTTTTGTATATTCTCTCTATTTACTGCTATATTTTTAATATCGTCTAATTAAAACTGTTATTTGAGATTTGTGCTCGTTCCATCCTGACTGGATATGTTGACAAAATTTTAGGAGTAGTTGTGCCCCAGTATTGGGCTTCATGATATTTCTAGCTGAGGTGGATCTCACTATTCTTCAATATGAGTTCCTGGTAGTTATCCTTAGTTTGTCTTATTGTTCCTTCTTTATTTCTCAGTCTTATGATTCCCTCTAGTAGTTTCTAATTGTTCTTGTGCCTTATTTATCTTTCATGTCTTATCTTCTTTAGATTTTGGGTTGTGATTGAGTACATTTGTAGTTCATGGACCTTCTAGATGTAGTATATATTTATTAGGTACTTGACAGCGCTCTACCGCCGATACTTTAGCGTAGGCTGGGCGTGGCCCACGTATTCGTACTCGTATATCCGGGTGCGGATCGTGACACGTTTTTGTGGTGGCCCATACAGGTCAGTCTTTGTTATTAATGCGAAGTCGTGGTAGTACTTGAGCTTATTTGTACTACTGCGAGCCTGCCATAGGATTAAGGTTGAGTCATGGAATATTTTAGGATTTTGGTACTCAGTCACATATTAGGAACTCTTGGTAGATTCCAGAGATGACTCCTGGAAATCTTATTTCGAAAGCTTTTCAAATCTTTTCCCACTTGTTTCTATTCGTCTTGATTTTTGAAACATCTGTCCGTTATCAACTTTATTCTTTCTTGGGATGAGTTGTGGATCCCAGAGGGAAGGTATAAGTTGAACTTATATATCTTCTAGGTTGAGACGAGAATATGATTTGCCGGTCTTATATCAAGGTTGAGGTTATTTTAGATTATATTCTAGAACTTTCAATCTTGACCTAGATAGTACCTTTTGGACTTCTCCTGAGAACTTTTCCTAAACCCTGTATCAGAATCTGTTTTCGCTAATTTCCATTTACTTATCCTTGATTCGTTATTGAATTTTGAATCTTGATATTCGTTCGTTGTTGACTTTGACTTCGTATCTAAAATTAGTTTTTTTATGAATTGAGTTAAGATATTTTGATAAACATATTCGATGAGAACGATAAATGTCAACTTTATTTATGGAGTTTAGAATTTATCGCAGTCATACTAGCTAGTACGACACGACGTGGAGCCTGATGTTGGTTATACTATCCTAGTTATGGAATTTGGATTTTCTTGCAGCCATACCGGTTGGCGTGGTAAGAATTCCAGATGACATGATTTAGAGTGTATACCTTAGTTATGGACTCTATCGTTTATTGCAGCTATGCTTACTGGCATGGCAAAAATTCTGGCAACATAATTTCAGGAAGACGTGTATGGTTATCAGACTGTATCTTAAATCGGATCACTTCGTTATGACCGGATGAGCAAGAACAAATTCTTATCATCATTCTTCCCCGTCTTGGTTAACTCTGTCTATCTACAGCCTAACTAGAATTTCTCGACAGGATTGTTTTGTGTTCCATCTTTCATATGATTTGACTAAACTCTTCTTCACTAGCCTCTTGAATAATTCTTCTTCTCCTTCCCGATAATTGTTGAAAGTGCCTCATGGATTGATTCAAGGAAAGTTCGAAAAGTAATTTATCCTTGTATTACAGAATCGAGAGTTTGCATCCAGAGAAATACTTGCGAGATATGACTTCAGATAACGGCATCATGGTTAAATATGTTTCTCGAATTCTACTTGGACCACCTCCCTGCTATATTTATGGGATATTTTTACTCTATTTTACACCAAAATGAGAAGATTGGTGGTAGAATAGTGCCGGAGTCGATGCTATACGACTTCAAACAATGTCTTCTTTGAGCTGGACTCAAAACCCTGGAGAGAGACGGACACATGTGGACATGGAACAACAAAGCAACGAGGGACAGAGTCATATGTCAACTCGATCGGGCCATTGGCAACAATCTGTGGTTCGAGAAATTTACTCACATCCCTGTTATCGGACTTGCCGTAAGCACGAGCGGCCACCCACCACTTAGCGTCAAACTCATGGACAGATACAAGCGGCATGCAGCTCCATTTTAATATAATAATGGTTGGATTCTCCTCCATAATTATCAAGAAGCGGTCGGAAGGGGCATGTCTATGTTGGTCTCTAGGAATGCGCAATATCGTATGGCACAGCGGCTAAAATTTGTGAAGAAAGAATTGAAATATTGGGTGCGTGAGAGTCCTAGTGACGAGTTGGCTAAGAAAAGGTCGAAAGTACACAGTGTGCAACAAAGCTTGTAGGATGATCTCCTCAATGAAGAGCTCGTCCGGAGGGAGCGGACGCTCGTCGAAGAGGTTGGGAAACTTCAGTACGTCGAGGAAGTGGCTGCCGCCCAGAGTGCCAAGTATGCGTGGCTCCAGAAGGGGGACAAATGCACACAATTTTTCTATGATGTTATCCGTACAAGAAAACATCGTAATTGCATGCACCAACTAATCGACAACTAGGGCAATGTCATATCGACTATGGAGAACATTCGGTCAACAGCAGTCAGGTACTTCTACGAGTGGTACAATCAAACTAACTACCTCACCTGTCTTCCTACTCTTATCTGCAAGAAATTGGTGACGCACTTGGGCAACGAGGTTTTGCTTGCTCCGATTATAATGGAAGAAATAGAGACTATAGTGAAAGCTGCTGATCCAGACAAAGCGTCGAGCCCGGATGGATTTGATAGTAAATTCTACAAAGCACACTAGCAAGATCTGAAAGCACTAGTCCTAGAAGTGGTCAACGATTTCTTCAAAAACTGGGCAGCTACTGAAAGAACTAAACCACACTTTTCTTACTTTGGTTCCGAAGAAGGAGGGGGTGACAGACTTATTTGACTTCAAACCCATCGCTTGCTACAACTATATTTACAAAATTATCACCGACATCATGTGTCGGAGGATGGGGGGCTTGATGGTCGACCTGGTATCCAGGAATCAAGCTGCATTCGTAAATGGATGCTCTATTTCAAAAAATTCGTTGCTTGTGTATGATTTCCATGAGGTAAAAAGGCGTGCATCAAACTCGACCTACGTAAGGCATATGATACTGTCAATAGAGTTCATATGTGCTATAATGAATTCTATGGGCTTCTCAGAAGTATGGGTTGCTAGAGTCCGTGAATGCATCACAACAACGACGTTCTCGATCCTCATTGAAGGACAGCCTCAAGGGTCCTTCTCCAGCAATAGGGGACTTCGACAGGGGGATCCACTATCCCTATACTTGTTGACACTGATGTTGTAGTATTTTTCGTGCTTGCTGGATACTGCTGTAGCATGAAAACATATACAACCTCACTACATATCGGTACATCCACATGTTAGTCATCTGATATATGCTGATGATTTACTATTGTTCATTCTACCATCAATTCTAGGTTTGCAAAATATGTCCAAATTAATGGATACATTTGGCAATTCCATTGTCCTGCGATTAAACAGAGACAAAAGCAGAGTCTATTTTAATAGTCTATGCCCAAATAAGGAGGAGCGGGCACTCGAGTTGGGAATTGGACGAGCGAAGCTGCCAGTGAAGTACATAGGGATCCTCCTGACTGTTAACTATAGCCGCGATGATGACTGCAGAACTCTTTTCGATTACGTACAAAGACGTA